>BROE01000001.1:11306151-11557712 GCA_036571765.1 Plecoglossus altivelis
ATCGACTGCAGAGCGCTGTTTCTATGGAAACAGCGGATGCCTAAAGGGGAGAGGATCATTAATTGGAGTCGGAGGGAGAGGAGAGGAGACACGAGAAAGACAGCGATCAGGAGCACAGAGATTCAAACAAGGAGATAAACAGAGAGACGGAGGGAGAGACAAAGAAGGGATGGGGGGGCGGAGTTAGGAAAGTATAGGAGAAAAACAAAGAGGCAAAGTCGTCCACACATGCACTGTACACGCTGATGTGAATGGAAGAAGGAAAGCAGTGAAAAAAACCAGCCTTTTTGGCTGTGTCCAGGGGTGGGCGGGACAACATCTTTGTGTTTGTATGTGTCATGTTATCCTTTTTGTGTGTGTGTGTGTGTCTGTCTGTCTGTGTGTGTGTGTGTGTGTGTGAGTGTTTGTGTGCGCGCTTGTGTGTACCCTGTAACAGTAACTACTCATCTCTCTGGTGACTAAAAGCAGGGAGTCCCAGATTTATAGTAGCTCCTCAGCCAAACAAATATAGGCCAGACCCAGGGATACACCCTTCTAGGGGGGTTACTGGAGCACACTGCCTCCTCTGGGCCCTGTGTGTGTGTGTATGTGTGTGTGTGTGTGTGTGTCTCTGCATGTGTCTGTGCATGTTACCTCTGGTAGCATATCCTCCGGTGTGTGTTGTTACAGTGTTGGTCCACTGGGAATACTCCACAAGCCCCAGATGCACAAGGTTATCACTACTCAGCTCATCTCTGCGTCATCTCCGCCTTCCAGACGGCTAGCGTGAAACCTGAGCTCACTCATCAAACCGAGATGGGACAACAATGGTGTGTGTGTGTGTGTGTGTGTGTGTGTGTGTGTGTGTGTGTGTGTGTGTGTGTGTGAGGGAGAGAGAGAGAGAGAGAGAGAGAGAGAGAGTGTGTGTGGAGCAGAGAATCTTAGGCAAGGTCAGCGAGTGGTGAAGAGGAAATATTTCAGACAGTCAGGGCCGAAACCTGGTGTTCTTAGCTTCAGACCAGCTAGTTGGCCTATAAGCACACACACAAGGGCGCACACCCACACCCACACACACTGCTGCAGTCATACTCCTGTACTTGTATTCCCCGGACAGCCACTGTGGCTCAGCTGATGGAGGGAGGAAGCCTCTTCAGTCAGTCTGCTTTCTCTCTGCCCCCCCCCCCCACACACACACACACACACGGCCCTCTTCCTGCTTTGTTCTGTAGTCACGGACCGCCAGAATGCAGGCAGATCAATGGAGACACTTCTGTCTTATTAAGGCCCTTCACTGTCAGAGCAGAGGGAGGGTGATAGGGAGGGAGGGAGGGAGGGAGGAGAGGGAGGGAGGGAGGGTCTACTGTGTCTGGTTGACTGGTCATGTCTGGAGAGGCTCTGATGCGGTCCTGAGATTGTATTTAGTTCTGAGTTGTGTCGCGTGTGTTTTATAAAAGGCGTCATAATAACATGCTGATTTGACAGCTGCTTTTATCTCAAGCGACATACAGCAAATAGAGATTTGAACCAGAGACCTCTTGATCCGCAGTTAAATGCTCTCCCACCGAGTTATCACCTGCCTTTTCAGCCATCGTGCGAGGGTTATGTTCCAGTCAAATGGGTGGTCAGTGTACAGCTGTACAGCTCAGTCGTATGAGAAGAGAAATATGACATATCAGGGTCAATGACAATTGGTGTGTGGGTGTGTGTGGTCCGTGGGTGTGGGTGGGTGTTGGTGTGTGTGGTCTGCGGGTGTGTGTTGGTGTGTGTGCGGTCTGCGGGTGTGTGTTGGTGTGACACGGCTGACAGAGTTTCTCTGAAGTCAGCGTGTGTTTCTTGTAACTGGTCTCTGGTTACGCCACGACCATACTCCTTGCTCCTATATATTATCATCTTACTGTATGGAAGACAAAAGGCCTCCTAATGCATCTGAAGTAGCTACTTTTGCCACAAGAGAAGTGCTTCACCAAACGTATTGATTGTTGGCTGTGTTACATTATACTCTGTCTCTGGCTGTGAGGAGAGAGAGAGGGAGAGAGTGAGAGAGGGAGAGGGGGATGAGAGGGAGGGAGGGGGGTGGGTGGCTTTCTGAGAAAGGTTCGATCAGAGACGGTCAAAATGTGTTAGCTGAGACACGGTGGCCAACCCAGTCTCACTCGCGTCACACTGAGAACACCTTTCCTTCTCAATTACCTTTTCCTATGGCTCGCCTTCCTATTAGTTCCCCCCTACACACACACACACACAAACACACACCTCCCCCATCCCCTTCTCTCCAGACCAGCACGGTGAATGACCTTTCCTCCTGGCCAGATCAGTCTGGACAGATGTTACGAGGTCCAGCTCAGAACAGCTGGCCACCGCTTGTGTACACACTCACACACACACAAACACACGCACAAACACATGCGCTGACAGATGCATGCATGTTATGTAGTGGTTAATACCCCCCCCCCACCTTCTGCCCCACAATCCCAGACCCATAGATGGTCCCCAGGCTCCTCCCCCTCCCTCCCTCCCTCCCTCTCCTTGGGGGCTGGATGCAGACAGCACCGCAGGTGTGGATCTCCCCCCCCCCACTGAGACGTGGAGTAGCAGGAGGGTCCACCAGGGTTCCCCGCCCAGGAGGCGTGTCAGAGGGGGGCTTGTAGGGAGTCACGCGCCGCCCCTGAAGACTCGACAGCAGAGTGTCACCTCCCCCCGGCTGGGCTGCGATTGGGTGGCTGACGTGGGGACTTGCTAACGTACGCTGCGATTGGCTGTCAGGATGCAGCCGGTCGCAGCTTCACAGACACTCTCACTCTCATACTGCAGGATTAGATAGGTGGGAAGTTAAACTCATCTCCCAATAATCTCCCAAACAGGGTTTGACTGTGATAACTTGTTTATGTGCAGGCATCGTACAGACAGACCCAAGATCTCTTTCAGACTGGAAAGCTGTCCTGCAGTAACTATATTGTCCTATACTGTACCATACTATTACTTTACTGTCTCCCTAGTACTACAATGTACTCCTCTGCACAATACTGGCCATGCTACAGTTACAGCTCATTTGAATGAATATCCAGTGTCAAGCTGACCTAGAAAGTTACATTTCGCGATGTTCACTTTCTGTTCTGATTAGTCGGTGAAATGACGGTAGATTCAATGTTCCAGCTGGAAGATATCTTTGTGTGTCATACTGTCTGAGCTGCTCTCCTGGCTCAGCCGGGGTTATGTCATGCCAGTCTGTCATTAGATAGCTGGTGGAGTCGTACAACACTGCTAATCAGTTAATTGGATCCCCTGCTTCCACCCCCCCTCTCTTGCAGACGTCATGCAGACCCACACACCCCTACACGACAGCGTACCCCAAGCCTCTCCTCTCGACCTCTCCTTCCTCCACTCCCCCTCTTCCTCTCCCCACTCCTCCTCTCCCCCCGTCCTCTAGATCTCTCCTCACCTCTCATGGTCTTTCGTTTGTCTTGACCATGTCCATCTCTGTACCTCCACCCCCCCTCCCCCTCCCCCACCCCGCCCAGACAAGCTGGGCATGACTAGCAGCAAGCATTCACTACACCAGGAGACGAGGAGAGGGGAGAGATGGAGGAGGGAGGAGAGTTGAAGAGTGAGAGATGGAGAAAAGATGAGGAGGGTGGAGAGATGGAGGGGGGTGGGGGTGCGGTGGGAAAGGAAGAGTGAGACAGTTGGCTGGATATCTGCGAAGGCATCTCGATACGTAACGATTCGGGGAAAGGATGCAGTGTTGAGTTGAATGATCTCTTCTGAGAGGACAGGGAGAGTGGATGGTTAGAATCTTCTCTTCATTTCTCACTCTGTCAATTCTCTCTCTCACACACACCTGGATTTCTCCTCTGTTCGTCTGTGAGGTGTGAGTCAGCGTGGTGAGAAGGATCGGTGATTGGGGAGTTTACAGGACCTCCTGCTGCGAGGGGACTTCCTTCTACACACACACACACACACACACACACACACACATGACAAGCACACACACACACACACGTGACAAGCACACACAAAGGTTTGTTCCAGTTTAACAGCCCAATCATTCGTCGGCACACAGGCCTCATGATCACCAACTGAACCCATGCTCTCTTTAACTGTGCACTTAACACACACACACATAATTCCCAAGCCTGTCAGTCCAGATATTGTTATCACTGGTTGTGTAATGTTAGTGGTCCACAGCCAGGCATTGAAGAGGACTGGGGCCTCCTCGTCTCTTCTCGTATTGTCTCCTATCCTCTCGTTTCCTATCCTCTTGTTTCCTATCCCTTCATCTCCTGCAGGACTCCTGTCATGGTGGTCGACAGTGACTCCACGCAGGTGCACACCTGAAGCTCTCTGGCTAAAACACTGTGCTTCTAAATCCCTACTGCACGCACCTTGTCTGCAGAAACACCGAAGGTGTTCTGGGGTCTAATGTGCTCTGCAGTCCACAAGCTTGTTCTGTCTCCTCTGGTGACTCTCTTCACACCTCAAAGGGAATTCTTAATCTCTGCTTCCAAGCAATGCAGAGTTCTCCTTTGGTCTCTTCTCTGGCTTGTCTCTCTCTCTCTCTAACTCTCTCTCTCTCCGCCTTTCTCCATCAAGCTAACCTCTCTCTCCCCTCTCTCTCCCCTCTCTCTCCCCTGTCTCACTCTCTGTCCCCGCCGACCCCCCTGTCCTCCGCTGCGTCCTTCTCTCCTTAACCAGCGCGGCCGCCAACTCTCCAGTCCGGCCGAGGGCCTGTTTCCATAGCAACAGGTTTCCATGGAAACTATGTGACAGCGCATGCTTCTGGGTTGGGGGGAGGGGTGGGGGTGTGGAGCGGTGGGCAGTGACTCATTCTCTCTGCGCTCTCTCTCTCTCTCTCTCTCTCTCCGCTATCTCTCTCTCTCTCTCTCTCCCTCCCTCTTCTCCCTCACTTTTTGTCCGCTGCACCCACAATTCAACCAAAAGGAAGATTGAAAAAGTAAAAAGTTAGTTGTTCACCCTTCTGTTTTTGATGGGCCAAAGGAGACGATTTATGGGGGCCGCGTGCAACGACCCCATGCGGCTACGGTGACATCGCTGCAGAAGGTCACGAGGGGGCGAGGCAGGGTGAGGGGGCGAGGCAGGGTGAGGGGGCGAGGCAGGGTGAGGGGGCGGAGGAGAGGGGGAGTGGGAGGGAGTTTTAAGAACAGGGACGAGCTGCGTCGCGAGGATGCCAGGGCACCAGAGACGGCAGCCCCAGTGGGCCACATGGCTGCCCAGCCAGACGTCACATTAAGGAGCTTGGCAGCAGGCGTTAGTGTGAAGGAGCTGGTCTTTTCCTGGTCTGCTCTGGGCACCACCCTGGTGCTCCAGTCCCTGGTTATGGGAAACAGCATCAACAGAGGATTCGACGTTTCGAAAACGTAAATCGATATCAATGGTGATTCGCAACCGCAGGCGAATCTTCGCTCTGTTCCGGTGCCATCTTGGAGTCAACTCTGTTGATGATGCTGGTTCTGTGCACCAGGCTATAGCTTGGATCTGAGAGAGGGGGGTTTGAACACGCAGCGTTTGTAACAGGCACGTGAGAGAGGCTTGGGTGAGGGGAGGAGAGGGGAAAGGTGGGGGGGGGGGGGGGGGCCGGTCGTACCACACCCCCGGGATAGACCACGGTAAAAATAGCTCAGGAATATGGTACCGATTCACCAGTACTTAGCGCCAGTGAGGACGCTTGCGAGTGTCTATCGGATTGGAAGTGACGTTTTCAGGTTAGCTGAGCTCAGGGCAGCCAAGTGGTTGACTCCTCACACAGAGAGAGGGAGAGAGACTAAGAGACACAGAGACAGAGAGGTAGCGAGAGAAAGGGAGCGAGAAAGACAGAGGAAGACAGAGAGGGAGCAAGAGGAAGAGAGAGCAAGAGAGAGAGAGGGATAGAGAGGGGGAGAGAGGGAGGGAGGGGAGGGGAGGTAGAGGTGGGGATGTAGACCACCAGCAATGGAGCTGTTGTCAGCTCTGGTTTCACCCCAAACTTTTCAATCCAGTCTGACTTTGTTCTGGCTCAATTGTTGATGTCTGATGGAGGACTAGAGGATCCAGCTCTGTGTGTGTTGGTCCGGTCTACAGTGTGCGTGGAGGCAGATCAGGCCTCTGGAATCATCCCTGTCATGTGACTTGCAGGGCCAGTCCTCCACTCTGACAGCATCAGCCCTAATTTGTATCCAGATAAGTGTGAGAGTGTGTGAGAGTGTCTGTTTGAGAGACAGTTTGTGTGTGTGTGTTTGAGAGACAGTGCGTGTACGTGCGTATGTTTGGGAGCGTGTATTTGGGGGACAGAGAATGAGAACGTACTTTAGTCCGCTGGGTGCGTCACTGCCCATAGACCAAAACTGACGCCAGTGAAAGGAATATTGATGCTTTTTCTACTCTTTCAGACGCAAGCACCAAGTGCTGCTTGAACATTACATCTGTAGTTGCAGCATTAGACCTCAGTTACAGCAGTCAGATATATGGGCTGCTCCCAGCGAAACGCTATCAGCCTACATGACCTCTGTCGTGATTAGCATTAGCCTGGTGATTAGCATATCCATCTCCTCAAATGAATAGGATGGCGTTCGACGCTGAAATGGCTAGCTTGGGTAGTTAGCGTCCTATAAGAGGCAATACATCTCAGTCCTGTTTGGTTTAGACTGAGTGAGGAGATGGAGATGGAGGGGTTATGTAACTTAGTCAAATGGATCTGGAATACAAATCTCTCCTTCAGCGGGAGGGAGGGAGAGAGGGAGGGAGGGAGGGAGAGGACAGGACAGAGGAGGATAAGTGGTTGTTTAGAATGACTCACGTTGATGAAGAAACATAGGGACACAGGGACAGGGCCGTCTGCTGTTGTGTTGAAGGTGTCGTACGCAGCGCGTGTAACGTGCGTGCGTGTGCGTGTGTGTGTGTGTGTCACTCCTCACTATGTATCCGCACGTCCTGTGCGTCAGCACCTCGTTAACAGGAGTGTTATACACACCGACAGTGAGTCACAAACACACTTACCCCAGTCTGTCCCCCACTTTAATCACATTCCCCCTAGGCATCAGACAGACAGACAGACAGACAGACAGACAGATAGACAAGCAGACACACAGACAGAGTGGCAAACAGATAGACAGACAAGCAGACAGACAGACAAGCAGACAGACAGACAGAGTGGCAAACAGATAGACAGACAAGCAGACAGACAGACAAGCAGACAGACAAACAGACAGACAGACACGCAGACGTACAGAGAGACACGCAGACAGACAGAAAGACACAGACATACAGACAGCCAGCCAAGCAGCCGCTGGCTCACTATGGCACCCGTCGTCGCCAGCAACCAGACCAGGGTTGGGAGCAGTAGGTTACTAGGCGTGGGAATCCCCGCCCTCCTCCCCGCCATCACCCATCTGTCCTATTAAAAGCTTGATTGTGGTTCTGTGGCCTGGGAATACAGCCGTTCGCACGCGGTCGTGTCAAAAATAGCCATTTAATCTGCTGAAGAGGGGCCTGAAATAGGAAACGAGGCTGGATTAGCAGGCCTGCCAGCCAGCTTTAGCCAGGCCACTCCAGGCTGTGCTGATACCCAGGCCTGATATTGACTCAGGATGATGACACAGCACATAGAGACACAGGTGTCATAGACATGGCTGGGGCTGGGGGGGAAGTGAGGGAGAGGGTCTCCAGAACAGCCTGGTGACAGAGCCAGTCCGTGTGAAGGGCTGGATCCCTTCTCAGCCATACAGCAGAGAGCTCCACGAGGCCGGGAGGGGTTTCTGACTCCGTCTCTGTCCAGCTGGAGGAGAGACCAGGTGGAACAGCATCCCGACAGTCGAAGGTGTCTTGTGGTGGTCATCCCGGTGCGAGTCATTAGACTAGTTTCGTTTCCTCACGTGACCCGCCGCTAGGACGTCGTTCTGCTGCGAGGGCACAGGTTGAACGCTGCAGATTTTGATGACTGCTTTCCAATATGGAACACGCATCGTGGATGGAAAGTTTTCCAAACACAGTATTCTTGCGTGCTCTGGTGCGAGTGTGCAGTGGAGGGTGTCGCCAGCCAAAGTGCCTGATTTGCAGCTCACTGTGTAGCCCCCGACAGCAGCCAAACAAACTGGGAGGAAATAATTGCTCTCTGTGTGGAAAACAAACATCTCAGGGAACTCAAATTAGAGCGCCCTCCCCCTTCTGACCCCCTCAGGAGCAGAGAGGAGCACGCTCACAGACACACACACGCTCACACACACACACGCTCACACACATACGCACACATACATCAACACTGTCTCTCTTTCACACACACACTAATACACACTCAAACACACACTGTTTATGTCTCTCACACAAACTGTCTCTCTTTCTCGCTCACTCTCTTTCCCTCTCTCTCTCTTCCTCACAAACACACACAGATCGCCCCGTATCCACTAACAGGCCAACAATGATGTTTACACTCTCTCTCTCTCTCTCTCTCTCTCTCACCCACACACACACTCACACACACACACACACATACTTTGTCTGGCACTGTCAGGGCTCAGTGGAAAGTGAGAGGAGAAAACAGACCTAAGCTTCCAAGCCTACTCAATTAAACCTCCCTCTCCCTTCTCCCCGTCCCCCTCTCCCCTCTCCCTTCTCCTCGTCCCCCTCTCCCTTCTCCCCTCTCCCTTCTTCTCGTCCCCCTCTCCCTTCTCCCCGTCCCTCACTCACTCCCTCCATCCTCCTCACCATCTCTCTGCCTGCTGCAGTCCCCATCATTCCCTCCTCCTCCCCCCCAACAAAGTCACACTCTGCTGGGCTGGGACCTGTCCCTGGTTTCCCTGGGTGCAGAACTCAGGCCTGGTTCTCTCTGTCCTCTCACCTTCAGTCTGCAGTGCTGGCTCCATCAGCTTCTAATGAGAAACCCAGACATCCACACCAGCAGATCCAGGGTCAGTGTCCGCTGCATGGTCGTAACTACAGGCTTGAGACTGGACCTCATCTGCATGGACCAACATCAAGCACTAGATGAATGTCTACCAGCTGCAGAAAGTACTCAGAAATGACCCCCTCCAACTGACCACAGTGTTTGGTTATTCATTAGCACAGCAGTCTAGCTAGACATTATCAGCCCTGTGATTTAGCCCACTTAGTCATCTGCTGGGGTTAGCTTGTTTTGCCCTCTTCTCACAGTCAGGCTAGAAATCCTGTACATGTGAACATGTGTTTAAGGATCCCTTCGTCTCCACGTCAACCACTGCGGTCGTGGTTAGAGGACACCTCAGCCTCCCAGCGTTCTTCACGCTCCTTTCCCAGGGTGCTCTGCTTCAGCTGGAGGAGGTCATCACCTGACAAGGGGTCCTGAGCGCTTTCCATAGCTGTCCTCCTGTCTCTCTGACTGACTGCCAGGGAGAGGTCTCTCTTCTCCGGTGACTGCCAGGGAGAGGTCTCTCTTCCGGTTACTCCATCTATTCTCCGTGTCTCTCCGCTGCTCTCTCTTTCCCTGTCTCTCTCCTGATCTTGCCGAACAATTTAAGAGACAGAATAATAAGTCAGTTTGTGCCGTTGCAGTGCATTTGTAACGATGTTGTCTACACAACGACAGAACCACGTAGAACCAGCGTGTGTGTGTAAGATGATATGTTGTGGTCTATACAGGTGTGTGTGTGTGTGTGTGTTGCTTTACTTTAGAGTCTGAGTCTCTAACTAGACTAGACTTCTTCCCTTCACTCGCTCCATCTTTCTCCAGCTGAATGATGTCATGATCTCGCGTGTTCTCTGTGTTCCTGGAAGACTGAGAGCGAGAAAGTGACTGATTAACTGGTGCACTTGATCGCTTAGTCTTTTTAGTGTACACACACACACACACTTAAGCACACACTCAGCTGTGTACACAAGATTTTGCGTGAAACATTGGATATTTTTCTATTCCTTTATATTTCTGTTGTTGTCATTCCAGCTCCAAGCACCCAGATGTTTTTACCGGATACTTCTGTCTGTCTGTCTGTCTGTCTGTCTGTCTGTCTGTCTGTCTGTCTGTCTGTGTGTGAGTGTGTGAGTGTGTGTGAGAATGTGAGTGTGTGTGAGAATGTGAGTGTGTGTGAGAATGTGAGAGTGTGTGTGTGTGTGTGTGTGTGTGTTCCAGGCAGAGAGGAAGCGCTCAGGTACATGATCAATCACTCATGGATGAAGTCCCCACACATTAGACTCCCCCCAGGGACCATGTGTGCTCGTGTGTGCGTGCATGCTCGTGCGTGTGCGTGCATGCTCGTGCGTGCATGCTTGTGCGTGTGCGTGCGTGCATGCTCGTGCGTGCATGCTTGTGCGTGCGTACGTGCGTGCGTGTGTTTGTTTCGGTATTGAAGGGAACTCGTGTGTATAACATGGTCCTCTAACCTTGTCTGATGAATGGACTTGTTTGTCATCTCAAAGATGAACACTGGGAAGCATAGTGACTCCAGAGCAGAGCACCAAACTCTTCTCAAGATACGACTTGCAACGGAGAGAGGGGGGGGGGGAAAGGAAGACACCAACGGAGAGAGAGGGAGAGAGAGACGGCGGAGAGAGAGAGAGAGAGAGAGAGAGAAAGAGGGGGAGAGAAAGAGAGAAAAGTGTACTAAAGCCCAATTAATTTGAGCTGTTTTCAAGTGGCCTGTTCTCTGTGAAGATAAAAGTGTGGATCCGACGTGTTTAGTGAAAGGAAGCGGGGCGAACGAGGAAGTTTTACTTTGTTGCTGGATGAGTCATCTCTCCCTGGTCCCCGGGGTGGGGGAGAGGAGGGAAGGTGCGAGGAGTAGGGAGCTGGGCCCATGCGAGATGGGATCCCAACAGCAGGGACTCTTGGGAGATGTAGTCTCGGTCCAGCAGCTCAAGAATCCATCTGTTCAAGTCTTGTTGTCTGGATTCATCATTGTCTCCTGTCCTCCCCCTGTCCTCCAGAGCTAGTGAGCGACACTGTCTACATGTTGTTCATGTTCCAAGTAGGAGATGGTCTGCCTGTCTCTTGGCTGGAAGTGTGTACATGTGCTTTTGGAAACTCCACTAGGCTGCCCCTCTTCTGTCCCACAGGAGACCCCTTAAGCTGGCAGACACACTGGCCCACTTTACCTCCCTCCCTCTATCTCACTCTCTTCTTCCTTCTCACCCTACCTCTCCCTCTCTCTCTCCCTCTCTCTCTCTCTCTCTATCGTCCTCCCTCTATCACTCTCTTCTTCCTTCTCACCCTACCTCTCTCTCTCTCTCTCCCCCCCCCCCCCTCTCTCTCTCTCTCTCTCTGACATCCTCCCTCCCTCTCTCTCCAACTGCTGCCAGACTCTCCAGAGGCCCTTAAAGGGCCAGAAGAGTCACTTCAGAACAGGAGACATGACATAGCCGCAGAGAAGTTTGATTAACATTTGATGTTAATTGCAACGACCACGACAGCAAGGTTGGTCTTCCAAGTCCAAGATAAGCATTCTCTCTTTCACCTGCTCTGGCGAATTTCGACGTCTGTGCTCAGAAAACACTGGCTGGTCCGTGTCCAAAGAATTGCCATTTATAAGGGCTGAGGGCCGATAGCTAATGGTTAATAGCCAATGGCTAATTGGAATGTGCTTGCCACGGTTGTCGCTAGTAAAGTGCTAGTGTGGCTAAATGGGGGTGCATGTGCCATAATGAAGTAATTACTCCGCTCTTGCTAATGCATGTCTACCCACAATGACTTAATGGATACTTACATATGAGAACGGTAGTGAGTGCTTGTTAAGGGTGATAAGTGTTCCTCATTCTTAAGGCTTTAGCTTTAGAGAGTCACAGAGAGCGGGAGAGAGAGAAAAAGGAGCGAGCCAAATTCGAAAAAATCAATGGGCAGACCGCGAAGACGCCCCGTGTTTTAAGACAGATCTGAGTCCAGATTAGAAGGGCCTTCCACAGTGCTGTGGGCTGCAGACACTGAGCAGACGACTGAAGGATCGGGACTGATACGTTTCCATTGCGCGGGTCCAGGAAGGTCGTGAGGGAGGATCTCCTGTTGTTTTTGTGAGGACAGTGGCGCTCAGCCAGAGGCTGCGAGGGGGGGGGAGATATACTGGGGAGATGTACTAGAGATGTGTGTGGGCACAGTCCTGGGTGAGGCAGGTTCATCCATGCCATGTACAGGCTCTGTGTGGGGCTGGAGTGGGGAGCTTTCCCTCCGCAATGCATGGAGGAGGTGTACACGCTTTCTCTCTGCTCTCTCTGCTCTCTCTGCTCTCTCTGCTTGCTCTCTCTGTGTCTGTCTATCTCTCTCTCTCTGAATCCCTTCCTCTCTTGCCCCCCTCCCTCCCTTTTTCTGTCCGTCCCTAATTCTTTCCTCCGCGCTCTCTCTTTCCTTCGCACACAAACGCCCAGAGGTGATTCTGTTGTGGGTGTGGGAGGTGGAGGGTGGATGCTCAAGTGTGTTAGTGGGTGGGCGTCAGTGACTGACGTGTGTGTGTGTGTGGGGGGGGGACTCAGTTTAGAACAGTAGCACAGTAATTAAAACAAACCTCTCCCTCAGACCCCCATAGAGAGGAGGAAGGGGGGAGATGAAGAGACAGAGGAAAAAAGGCAGAGATAAAAGAGAGAGAGAGAGAGGGGGTTATTTTGGAAAAGAAGAAAGGATGGTTAATTTTAGCCCAGTGAGCTGAGGGGAGAGCGGGGTTGCAGAATCGGGAGATGCTAATCGCTTAGACAGTTATTGAGACACGCACACGCACACCGTGGCTTCTCACAGCACGTGCAACAACAGCCCGCAGCTAGAGGTCTCCACATGCCTGTTGATCCATGAAAAAAAAACCTTCCTGAGGTTCCCTAAACTCCCACGCAAACCTGCTCCCTCGTGAGCCGCTTGTGCCTCAGGTTCCAGTCAGAATTAGCAATGATCCAGCGGTCCTTAGGTTGTCTTTCCTAAACCACTGGCCTAGTCACCTGCAGTTAGCATAGTCACCACCACTAAGCATAGTCACCTCCAGCTAGCATAGTCACTTTTATTTAGCATAGTCACCTCCAGCAATCATAGCCACTTACACTTAGCATAGTCACCTCCAGTTAGCAGGTAGCAGGTAGGCTAACTGATAGATACATCGTGACCAACGTGACTCACCACTGTGCAGTCAGAATAAACTGGGAAAAGGAGTTATACAGGGTGTGGTTACGGTTAGCGTTAGCTATCTTGGTGTTGCTGCCACACTGTTGAGATACTGTTGTTTGCTGACGCAACGTCGTGCAAACACAGCTGCTTTGTCATGGAAATGAATCTCCTCACACCAACGCCATGTGTCCTCCCTCTGGAACGATCCGGCCACTCTGCTCCTTTGTGGACCACACCACAGAGAATTCCCACCCCCTGTTTTTGTTTTGGAGAGGTGCTGCATTGTGACCTAGATACCGTACTTTGGATAGTTCGAAACTTTTCGTCTCCATGGTTACTCCCAATGTGGAGGCGGGAGGGAGGCAGGGTGGGTGGAGAGAGGGAGCGAGGGGAAGGGAAGGGGGGTTGTGGGTGGTAGGTGGGTGGAGGGGTGGTAATGGGGTATAGGGAGGGATGGAAGGAGGGTGGAGGGGTGCTGGTGGGGTATAGGGAGGAGTGGTGGGGTATAGGGAGGGAGGGATGGAAGGAGGGTGGAGGGATGCTGGTGGGGTATAGGGAGGGGTGGTGGGGTATAGGGAGGGAGGGATGGAAGGAGGGTGAGTGAGTTTCCTGCTGAGAGTTGAGATGCTAGCGTGCTGGTGGAGCCGCAGAGCAGGCGATGGCGTTGGCTCTCCGAGCTGTGTGTCTGTCTCCCTGCCTGTTTCTCTTCTACACACAAAGCTTCTCTCTTTCAGCAAACCCGCGTGAGCGCACACACCCGCGTAAGCGCACACACCCCGCTTTCTCGCACGCTGAGGAAGCGGGGCTCTACATGCAGGCTTGGATGGTAGGGAAAGAAGCAGGAAAGGATAGGGGTGCTCGTGATGTATTATTCAGCTCATCACTGGGTGGCCTTACAGCCTGCTGTAAGGCTGTGTGAGGAAAGACGTTTGTGTGCGCGCGCAACTGTGTGTGTGTTCGCTCTCCCTCTCCACTGCGCAGATGATCCATGGACAGGTCGCTACACCTGACGTGTCCATGTCAGAAAGCCATCGTTGGTCACCCTCACAGCCTCCTGCCTTCCCGTGTGAAGACATTGCCACGGTAACCCCCGGAGCCTGCTGGTGTCTGCAGGTCACATGTAGGTGGGACCATCTGGGAATGTCTTTGAAGCTACAGCAGAAAAGACAATCGATATACCCTGCTGACGTGCTCCAGACTACCTGTAGATCCTGATAGGGCAGACGGCCAGGAGGCCAGAGAAGCTCTCTAGGTCAGTGCAGCCTACAGAGTTGATCTCGTTCAAATCGATTTTGTTTACTGGCAAGAACCATCTCATGTCTGCCTGTGTAGCTTTTTCGCCGGATTAGAAACCAGCGGTCCATCTTCTAACCTGTTTCTAATTTTGTAAAAGTAAGCCCTCACTCACGCGCGCACACTCTCTCTCCCTCTCTCTCCCTCTCTCTCTCCATCTCTTCCTCTCTCTCTCCCTCTCCTTCTCTCTCCCACTTTCTTCCTCTCTCTTTCTTCCTCTCTCTCCCTCTCTCTCCCTCTTTCTTCCTTTCTCTTTCTTCCTCTCTCTCTCCCTCGCTCCCTCTCCTTCTCCCTCTCTCGCTCTCTCTCTACAGGGCAGATGGTGACTTAGCTTTGCACACTGGGTCCTTGAAGCAGGGAGTTGGGAGATGAGGGAGGGGGGATGAGACAAGGATGGAAGGATGAAGGAAAAAACAAAGCAGGCTGTTACCCGTGCCCCTGGAGGGAAGAGGAGATCTGCCTCGTTAGAAGGCTGGCACTAAGACCTCCATCTCTCTCTCCCTCTCTCTCTCTCTCTCTTTCTCTCTTTCTCTCTCTCTTTCTTTCTCTCTCTCTCTCTCTCTCTCTCTCTTTCTATCTCTCTCTTTCTCTCTTTCTCTCTCTCTCTCTCTCTCTCCCTCTCTCTTCTTCGCTGCCTCTGCCTCTCTCTCTCTCTCTACTTCGCTGCCTCTGCCTCTCTCCCGCCCCTCTTTATCTCTCGCTCTCCCTCGCTAGCGTTCCTCTTCCCCCGGAGAGGGCGACACGTTTCTGCCATCCACATGCCTCGCTGCAGGCTACGGGTGAGGTGACATGGAAAGGAAGCCGTTGATTCGAAATTCACGTTGTTTTTCCCACGGAGGGAAGGAGGGAGGGTGCGATGCAGGGAGGGTCTGCGGTACTGCTGGAAAAGAAGGAGACGAGATACAGAGAGAAGCACCAGAGAAAGAGATGAGAGGGAAAGAAAAATATGACCTAAATAAAATCTGCTTCCCTCCACCATTCTGTTCCTGTGTGTGTGTGTGCGCGTGCGCATATGTGCGTGTGTGTATGTGTGTGTGCGTGTGTATGATATGCCCCACAACTGTGGTCTGTCCAGGTCTGGGCTCCAGAGATAGCGCTCTGCTATGCAACCCACTGATCAGCTCTCTCTCACAGACAGGAGCTAGATACATGACACACTCTCACACTCCCTACCGCCACTGTCACTGTCAAGCCCGCTCACACTCAGCCTGACATACGCAGACAGGTTCACACTGATTTGGGGGTGCGTCTCAATCTTCCAAGGTTGTCTGCTCCCCTTCCTCCCTCCCTCTCCCCTTCCCCCCTCTCCCCTTCTCCCCACAGCAGGACAGCTGAGGTGACATCTAAACCGTGTCCCCCACGCTGGCACTGAGAGGCTTCAGCCAGAAAAGCAGGCCTGGTACAGGTCTCGTGGGGTTAGGAGTGTGTGTGTGTGTGTGTGTGTCTGGGTGCGTGAGTGTGTGTATGAGTGTGTGTGTGTCTGGGTGAGTGTGTGTGTGCGTGTGGGTAGGTTGCGGAAGACAGAGAGGGAGGAGGATCTCGGGGGAAATCAGCAGGTGTTCCCACAGTACATCTCTCCTTGTCTCTCCCGCCAGAAGCACCCCTCATCCTCTCTTGACCCGGCCAGACTAACCCAGGACAGGCAGGGGAACTGCAAGGTGCTTTTTTGGGTCTTTAGAAAGCCGCGGCAGATCCGCTCGAGAGGAACAGACAGTCCAGGGAGAACTCTCAGGTCTGTGACATGCAGGTGACGGGACCACCAACGACCTCCCTCTCTCCTTCTCTGACCACATAGCTCCCTCCGTTCTCGCTGTGTCTCACTCTGCCTGTTCAACAGCATTGAAACCCCTCATTTGTTGTACACCACCCACAGCCTGAGTCACTCAGACAAACAGCTGACACACAGTGACACCAGACAGCCACTAAAACACACCTCTCAAAACTTTAACCCTTTAGAGAGTCCTAACTTTTTTGGTTGCGCTGGAAACCTATATTTAACTACATTTTTGTATATCGTTCACATATAGACGCACTAGACGGGTAGATGCCAGTGTCAGATGTCAGTGTGGATAGGAGTGTTTTAGAGAGTTCTGCTGAGGCAGAACTGCCACAGTACCTTTAGAAATGGGTCGCTAGGAGACCAGGTCTCCACTGATCTCAATTATTTAGCAATGCAGTACCTATGACATCACCTCTGTGTGTGTCTGTGTGCGTGTGGTGTATTAGGAAAGCCATGACATCATCTGCGTGTGTGTCTGGGGTCAACTATGACATCGTTTGTGTGTGTTTTAGAAAAGCAATTCCATAATTGATGTGTGTGTATGGTGAAAAAGGTGAGAGTTACTGAGTGGATACAAATGATTTCAAGTGTTTTTTCAGCTGATATAATTTGGATCCCCTCCCCTAACGTGTCAACATGCAAAGGGTTTAGTCCAGGCAACATAGGCATTATTTTCTTCGATCTTTTGGTCATCATGAACAACCTGAGAACGAACGCGCGCGTGTGAGAAACCTTAGCAGACGACTCAAGAGCAGTTTCCAGGTTAACTCTGTTCTGAGAGGAGAGAATTGCTCCTGAACACAGATCTAGATTGTGTTACTGCCCCCCGCCAAACACCACACACACACACACACACACACCACACCACACCACACCACACACACACGATTCTCCTGGCCTCTGATGAACCCTCTCAAGCAACTATTCACCATGACACCAAAGCAAGTCCAGTCAGACAGTTAACCAGTCAGTCATTCCTTTTGTCAGAAGAGCTTTGAAAGAAGGCTGGTCGTCAGGGTGACATATTGTCAACTTAGCTCCTCCCCCTGGTTGCCATGTAGGTCAGTGTATCACAGCCACGCGGCCACTTCACTGCGTATTGTTGCAGTAATCAGATGCACTTCAGGTACACTCCAGTGTTATTTACATATCCATTAAATGTGTATCTGTGCTACTAGTGAGTGACTCATCGCACTCCAACCCACGCCTCCGTACGCCGCTTGTTCACCGGTGCTGGGCAGGCCTCGGAGCGCTCCTTAACGTGATGATCTGGGTCAGCCATGGGGCCCGGCACGCCTCTGAGGCGGGCGGCGTGCCCCCCCCCCCTGCCGTTTACCACGGCGGTGTGTACCGAGCAAACAAACCCATCGCAAGCCCCTTTCACACTGTCTGTTCCAAGGAAGGACTGTTCCGTCTTCTCGCAGTTCTCTGTGAAAGGTAACATGGAGTGAGGGGGGGGGAGGAGGGGGAGGAGGGGAGGGGAGGGGGGTATTGCGGGACCGGCATTCAGCAGAGGAAGTCGCAGGGCCGAACCGGCGTCCGCGCAAACGGAACTGCTGGCATGGCGACGCGACGCACGGCGCCCCGAAAACGACGTCGACTCCTCGCCTCCGTCTCCACAACGTTGTCACGCTGGCCACAATCGCACGCGCAGCTGCCTTGTGGCCGCCTTCGGCTTGCCAGTAAACAAACAAAGCCGGCATCAAGAGCAGTCTTCTTACAGAGGATGCTGTGGGATGACTGCGTGAAAAGGGGCCTACGCGTCTATCTCGTGTCGTTATTCACATCTGCAAACGCAGCTCGTATTGTGTCGGTTTGTGGGTGAGTCACTGTCCTTTCTAGCGCTGGCATCTCTCTGCTGGTGTGTGCGTGCCTGTCTTCTTTCCTGTCAGCCAGCACAAAGCCTTGGGTCACGGCGAGGCTTTGCACTGGCTTACAGCCACATCTCCCTCTTAACGCCGCCACGGCCTGGTCTGTGACTGCCCTGTCACTCACACACACACACGCGCACGCACGCACACACACACACACACACACATGCGAAGTGGGCATACAGCGTTTCAGCACACCTACTGTGTTTCATAAAGAAATGGCAAGCAAAGCAATACCACCCTGTCTCTCAATCTTCCTCTCATTCTCTCTTTCGTTGGCTCTATGTCTATCAATTCTTCGTTTTCTCTTTCTCTCTCTCCCTCGCTTTCTCTTTCTCTCTCATCCTTGCTTTCTCTCTCTCCTTCGCTTTTTCTCTCTCTCCCTCGCTTTGTCTCTTTCCCTCGCTTTCTCTGTCTCTCTCTCCCTCGCTTTCTCTTTCTCTCTCATCCTTGCTTTCTCTCTCTCTCCTTTGCTTTTTCTCCCTCTTCCTCGCTTTGTCTCTTTCCCTCGCTTTCTTTGTCTCTCTCCCTCGCTTTTTCTGTCTCTCTCATCCTCTCTTTCTCTCTCATGCTCACTTTCTCTCCTTGCCTGCTGCTGGAGCTGGATGGTGTAACAAGCCCACGTCCAGGATCCTGGAGTCTCTGTGTCTCCTCTCCACAGGGCGAGCAGCCCCGCACCAGCACCCCTCCCTCCCTCCCTCCCACCCTCCCCCCCTCCCCCTCCTGACCCTGCCACACGTGAGGCCCTCAGCAGCAGGCCGTGTGCTCGCCTCCCTCCTCGTGGCCCGTCAAGGGGAATCCTAATGAACAGCGGCGTGTCTGTTGGGTCCACCGTGGAATCAACGCGACCGCAACACGCCATCCAGCCTCTCGCTCGCTCACTTTGTCTCTCTCTCGGTCTATTTTCTCGCGTTCAAAATCCCGTTTTCCGATTCCGCACGGCCTCTGTGGCGTCTGACTAGTGTCTTCCTGCCGCTCTAGAAGAGGTGTGTAGCGTCGTCGCAGCTGAATAAGGTGTGTGTTTCCATGTGGTTGTTCTTCCATGTGGGTGTGCTTTCATGTGGCTTACCCCCTGTGTGTGTTGTGTACGTGTGAGAGTTCTATCCTGCTCCACTGCTCCGTGGCTTCTCATCTGTAAAGTATCCCTGTGCTCACGTGCATCAAACGCACACAGTCACACACACACACACACACACACACGGGTTGTTAGGCTGGAATGTGGCGAAGGCAGAAATGATTCATCCAGGAGAGTGCTGCTGCTATCTGCACTGTCACGACAGCCCGATGGGAGGAGGCACAGAAACGACTAGGTCCTCTCCTGCTAGGTCTGGCTAGACAGTGACAGAAACTTCTAGAAACACGCTAGAGGACTATAGAAACTTCTAGACCATCCTACGCTTAAACCTAGATCAGACAGTCCTGGTCCTCAGGTCCACTGTCCTGAAGGTTTTACATGTTTCCCTGCTCCAGCACATCTAATTCTAATGAATGGGTCGTTATCAAGCTCTGTGGAATCCCGATAATGACCCTTCATTCAATGACCCTGGAGGACCAGGATTTCTAGATCATGTTAGGATATACATTATTATTCAATGTGGCCATTCTAGACCGTACTCCTTGGCAATGCTAAGGCCAACAGACTTGGCTCGGCGACGAGCTATATATTGTCTGGACAGCGAAGCAGCAAATATGATGACAGTGTCAGTGAAGAGATCTCTCAACCGCTGTCTAAACTGTATACTGTATGTGTCTAGGTATGGACTGGGCTTAGCCACCACCTTGCTCGATTATTTCCTCTGTTCCTTGTCCTCCTCTCAGGTCAGTCGAGTGCTGAAGCCTGGAGGTCGTTTCCTCTCCGTCACCTTCGCCCAGCCCCACTTCAGGAAGCGCCTGTACGCCCGCCGCTGCTACGGCTGGTCGCTCCGTCACCAGACCTACGGAGACGGCCTCCACTACTTCCTGTACGTTCTGACCAAAGGGGAGGAGCTTAGCCTTGAGGACGCAGGCCTGGAGGCGAGGTTATTGGAGGAAGCCAAAGCCACGCCCACTCAAGTCACGACTCAGGAAGAAGATACAGAGGACTTCCTGGGAAACATAGTCCTGTAGGAGGACTGATTTAGGACGGGTCCGAACATCCCTACAGATGCCTTTTATAATACCTCACTAAGCTTTCAGCTGCATCACCATGTCTTATCTACCCCTGCAGGAACTGTTGCCAACAAGTTTTAACTTGATATTTTATCTTAAAGACGAGGCTTGGATTTTTAGAAATTCTATGATGCTTTGATTTCAGGATTTTAGAATATCAGCATTGGGACAGTCAATGAAAAGGCCTTTTATCACATTAATTACTGTATTTTACATGTACGCCACTGGTTTTTCTTCCTTTGCTAAACACAAATGTACTGCCTGCTACGGTGCATTAAACCTGACAACACATTTAGTCGAGCCCCTTCTCTTCCAGCCTGATGCTTCCACAACCACTCAGGGTGCGAGTATTCCTTTCCGCCCGTGGCAGAAGCGTAGCGGTTAGGTAGCATCCTCCACCTCTGCAGCTGGGACCAGACTGGTGGAGCTGGGCCTTGCCCCTCCAGTGTTTAAGTCTATTAATATGGCAACCAGCAAGTACCCTCCTCTCTCTCTCTCTCTCTCTCTCTCCCCGTCTGTGTCGGGGGCTCAGACGGGAGACAGAAGCGGGGGGGCCTACGCCTGGGCGTGCTCGCTTTGATTCACCTGTCAGACGTATGCATTCTCTGACTCACACAGAGAGAGAGGGGAGGGGTGGAGAGAGAGGGGAGGGGAGACGATGTGTTGGACGACCCTGTCAGCTGGCTTGTTTTTTTTTCTCGAAGCCCAAACGGCTGTGTGTTTGTTGAGAGACGATGGGTTGAAGCTTGGAGGGGGCTGTGGGGGGGGGGGGGGGGTTTGGGCTGCAGCTTAAATATAGAACACAGAGGCAGCCAGGAAGGCGGAGGGGACCGCATTAATAAGGCAGAAATCATTTATTTTTAATTCTCTGCTGAAATGTAATTATCGTCTATTTTTACGACCTGAAAAAAGGTGGCTGATTTCTCAAACTCCCCGCGCTGCCTTCTCTCTCTCTATGTGTAATCTCTCTATGTCCCTCTCCATCCCCCTCTCTCCCTCTTTCCTTATGTTAGTACAACATCTGTCTATCTCTCTCTTTTTAACATCCCCATCTTTCTCTCTACACGTACTCTCTCTTCCTCTCGCTCACACACGCCTCGCCATCTCTCTCATCTTGTAAGTGATAAAAAAAAACCCAACATGGCCGCGTCGTGTGCCCTAACCAGCCCGTAAAACGCTCCCTCTCCACCCTTTGTCCCTCGTCGCAGTGTCACGCATTCATCACCCGGACTCTTCTAGAGAGAGGGAGAATTAAGCCCGCGACCTCTTGATGACCAATCGCACGCTCCCTCACCAAGCCACCCCCATCCCTCTCATCGCATACTTCCACTAACCCTGCTGTGGGCCGGGTCAGCGGTAGCTCTGGTCACGGTTGGGTTTCCACGGTGTTAAAGGAGCGGCTTGTTTGGGCCCACTAAGCGGGGCAGCAGGGGTCAGCCTGGCGAGGTGGAGAGCACGCTGTTACGCAACTCTTTAAGTGGCGCCGGGGCTGGATATTGATCATAGATGCTTTAAACTGGGCGAGAGGGCCAGTTTGTTGTCATGTCAACAAGCTGGCAGTTTGTTGGCAGAGCTGGGAGAGTACTCTTCTGATGGGATTGTGTGTGTGTGTGTGTGTGTGTGTGTGTGTTCCAGACCTGGGAAACCTGACACCCAGAGTAACTTAATACATCGTAGAAGTGGATTATTGAGGAGACACCTTATACAGGAGGTCTTAACAAGCAGTCTAATTGATGCTGTATGCAACTTGAGATTGTTCCTGGTCCACCTCTTTCATTCAGCCATCTTCGCTATTGTATATGAGGTTTCATGTTTTTAGTTTCATCTCAGTCGTCTCAGATGGGAGCGGAGCAGCCTGTGGTTGAGTTGGGACTGGCGTCCAGAACGGATGGATGGGAGACGACATTGACCCCTGCAGAGGGACCGGACAGGACCGAACTAGACTAGACCGAACTGGTCTGGGCTTGTCTGGACTAGACTGCAGTTACATATCCACAGTTAGTGCAAGATTCAGATGCAGACTGATGCTGTTCTTACTCTCTTTTCCTTCCTGTCCTCAATTCTATTGCTTTTTTTCCCGTCCCTCTCTCGTCCTTTTTCCCGTCGCTTATTCCATCCCTCTTTCGCTCTTCGTCTCACCCTCCCTATCCCACCCTATCACCTGACATGCAGGTGTCTCTGTAACAGATTTTGGCTGTGTCCAGAATAGGAAGAAAAAAAAGTTTGTGTGTGTGTGCGGTGTGTGTGTGTGCTCTCTGAGGGGCCCCCAGCCTTCTCACTGCCGTGCCTAATTGTCCTCCATGCTTTGATGCCCAAGGGCACCACTATTAGACGGCTGCTGCATACCCAATACACACACACTCATCTCTTTCATCTTTTTTTCTTCACCCTTTTTTACTTTCCCTCTCTTTTTTCGCTTTTTTTCCACCCTTGTCCCTTCTCTTAGTATCCATTCCTTTCTCTGTACAATTGCATTGATTAGTCTTTGAGTGCTGTGTATTGGACTGTGTGTGTGTGTGTGTGTGTGTGTGTGTGTGTGTGTGTGTGTGTGTGTGTGCGCGTGTAGAGGGCAGATTAGAGTAAGTAGGTGGGTGTACATAGGGTCATGTCAGCCTACAGAAAGCTTTATGTTTCAGTGTAGTGTGTGTCTCTGGGTTGGCACAGCCAATGTGTGTTGTTGTCTATTGACTCCTAAAGTGATTGACCGCACATTGTAGTGTCCACGCCTCCTAAGTGCCTTTCCCCATGTCTAATGTTGGGGAGCATTAGCAGCTAACTAGCTGGCATTGACCTGGCGACCATAAAGCAGTTTTGGATATGCTTCCTTGGACTGCTACAGGAAGTATGAAAGCCAGACGCAGGAAACTGCTAAGCCCTCCTAGTCAGTGTGTGCTTGTGTCTGAATCTCAGTTAGCCCCTGCGCGTGTAAACAAGGGACTCTACCCCTGTGCTGTTTGGACCAGAGTGCCCAGGGCTAATGCCATTAGATAGGGTTTGTTCACGTTACGTAACTTGCAAGAGGATAGTAATGGCTGTCCAGTCTAGGGGGGGGGGATCATCTGTGTATTTGTCCTGGTCTTTTCCACCGTGTGTGTGTGTGTGTGTGTGTGTGTGTGTGTGAGTGAGAGAGAGAGAGAGAGAGAGAGAGAGAGAGAAGCTGTGTGTGTGAGAGAAAGAGAAAGAGGCTGTGTGTGAGAGAGAGAGAGAGAGATAGATAGATAGACGCTTTATGTGCTGTGTGGATGTGTCTGTGTGTGCGTATGTGTGTGTTCTGTGCCTGGCAGTGACAGCCCAGCACTGAGACCCCCATGTTTGTATTGACCACAGCTTGTTCTGCCATCCTGGCCCATCTGTTGAGTTTACACAGAGGAGCCTCAGCTGCCCTGCCCTCACACACATTCCATTTCCAGGCATGGACCCTTTGATCTCGCATTTTGTCTGGGCCGAAAACAGGACCCGAGTCTCATGTTCAGAGCGTTTGGACGGACGGAGCGACACAGTGTGAGGTTGTAAACAAGCACAGTTTCTGTCTGAGACACGGCAGCGTTAAAGCCAACACAGTCAATGCTGGTTTGTCTCCCTTAGTTGTCTTTCCAGCTGGAGCGTTTGAAATCACCGAGGCCATTTAAGTGGCTACAGCGACACATGTCCACACGCACAGACACGCTTTAACCAAGAACAATAGAGAGAGATGGGTGGATGGTATCACGCGAGCAGTGAAAGGGAGGCTGTGTACTGTGCACTGCCTACGAGGTGGGATTGCCTGCGAAGGTTACTGTTGTTGTTTGTACTTCATCTCGTTGTCTTCTCCGTTCTAGGGTCGATATACCAGCCATGCATGTTTGCATAGTGGAACTGAGTGCTGGAGTTTGTGTTAGTAATGATAACGGACTAGTCTCAGTTCGGTAGATGGTGAGTTGAACCTAATTGGCTCTTTCACCTTGGGATCCTAATGAAACGGTGATATTATATTGTCTGTCTGGCTCTCAGACTTTGGTGTGAAGGATGCGGCCCCTAAGAATGACCCCTGAGCTTAGTCCCTGGCAGGCTTGTCAGATTCACTCCGTCGCTTGGCACTAACGTCTGAAATACCTGTGGTCCTTCTAGTCATGGATTTTTCAAGGGTCCATTATGCAAAGGAAGCACTGATAAGCAGACCATGGGAGGGTTGTTTATTGATTGAGCAGATGCACTACTGCTGTGCTCACACTCTTTAATTAAGGTTACAAGTTTGTACATTACAGAAGAGTGGAACTCCATGGGCGCGAAGGGAAGTCAAAGTCTTGGTGGTTAGAATATGGCGTCGCTATCTTGTAGGGTAAAGTTGCAGTCCAGGTATGCTGTAGTTGATACACCTACTTATGACCATGGATATACAAACAGCCTTTAGCATAAGCTCCCCGGTTACAGTGTGGGTAGGCCTTTTAATACTGCGTGGAATGGATGGCAGATATACTGGCTGATAGACAGATGAAACATGTGAAATATTTGGTCTATAGACCACAGTTTCATTGTCATGGTGATATGGTGGATGGTTGGTGTGACCTTGGTTTTTTAATAGTTTTGTTATTTACAACAGGGTGGTTCAATTCAATCTGGTGTTTTATATTGTAAATAATAAATACCAAAGGACTACCTGCATACATGTTATTTCACCATTTATTAGTTCACCAAATACAGTGAAAATGGCATCTTAATATACAATGATTCATTCTTAGAATGTCATGACATTTTTGTTGCTTTTTTGCTTCATAAAACGATGTTTCATTATTGAAAATATTAAGGTTTCATGCACAACAAACCATATCCAGTTTCTTTAAAAGAATGGTACAAAATAAACAAAATAAAAAAACGTAACTGTAATGTCCAAAATCGGTCAAATAACAACCTGTTATTTGAGGATACTCGTAAACAGTGCAATATACTCTAAAATCGCCATTTTCTAACAAATTCATCAACGAAGCTCAAGTCACAGTATACGATTTCTCAATAATAATTTAACATTGATGTGTGCAAAAACCCAAACACATTCAGTTAGTCTTTAAAAAAACGTCTGACCCTTGATATAGAATGAGACCTGTCAAAACATCTAGATTATCCGTTATATCGTCTCAAACTGTATCCTTTCTCTAGTATAAACATTTTGTTGATGAATTATAAGACGATAGACTAGCATACCATTTTAAATAACAAATATTTAGATATAAAAATACAAATATGAATTTTGTTAAAAAGAAGCGTGCCAGGGTAAGAGTGGTGGCACCTTGGTTGGCACCGGAGTGAATTCATGCAAATAGATGGAGAAAGTCGACTTGAATTCATATAGAGAAACACGAATAATTGCGAAATCAAAATAATTAAATTAATTGAAAAACATGTTTTCCCATCAGTTTGATGACTATTTTGAACTGCAATAATTTCCTCTTCCGATATTTCGAGTCTTGAACCGTATGTAAAACTGATATGTGCAGGTGTTGATTGGCTACAACGAAGGCCTTGGCCTGCACCTTTTACAAGTGGGGGCGGGGGTGGGTGGCGGTTATGCTAACAATGTCTCTATTTAATTTAACTGGTCGTGGGTACTATTAGCCTCGTATCTGGAACGGGTGGGACCAAAATGAGCATAATAAAGAAAATATTAACATTGCACCATCCTCGGGTATATTACATACAGATTTTCTTCTATTTAGTAGTCATGAATGTTTGGTTGGTCTGTATTAAAAAAAGCTTTATAGCAGCAACCGGAATGCATTCTCTACTTGTGAACAGTGCTGAAGAGACAGCTCCCTTGAATGCGACGTCGCTGATTGAATCAACAATGCAAAGCGTATACGGGGAATAAGGTCTTGGAGTTATAGCCTAAACTGTACAACTATTGAAATAGAGCTTGAAATTAGATTCAGCTTCCAGTTGCAGTGAGTTGTTGCTTACAGCGCTTTTGGAAGAAGATGGCCGTGGAGTAATGACAAGTTCATCCATCAGTATTCAGCCGAGGTTAAGACACGGAGCTGTGTCCGCCATCTCAACGTCTTGCTGCGCAGAAAAATCGTGATTTGTTTGGAGAATTGCCAGCAATCCATATTATCTCGGGTTTTTTTCCAGAGTCCATCTCTTCTCTCTGTTCTCTCCGCCGTCTCTCATTTTCCTTCACCCATCCTTGTCTTCGCTTCGTGCCATCGGTTCTCCTACAATCCTCGAACATGCACAGCCGACAAGTGCTTCTAATCGGTGATTAAAATAAAAAGTCTGCAAGGCATCTTACTCGATTAAACGCCGGGTGATGACTTGTCTGTCATCCCCTTGAGAACCTCATCTATTCGGTCGTCTTCGATGACCACTGTGAATTTAAAAAAAAGAAGAAAAGGTTATGGTTATTCGATAGCCCACATTGATGACTATGAAATGCACGGTGGAAGTCGGTATGACAATCACAAACAACTGTTGTAACAAACAACTTGACCCCTTAAACCCATGACCTTGCTGTTGAAATGCTTGATGAAAACAATGCGTTGACCACAAAAGCGTTGAACCAGCCACTCTCCGTATCAGCACAGTTCGTGTTCAGCGCACGAGAAACATGACGTGTCCATTGTTGAAATCATAAAATAATACAAATGCAAAAACAAACTGCAGGTGCCTTTGTAAAGATTTTACATTAATACATTAAATCCGGTATTCTCTTGCGGCTGAAATCCTTTTTTTGTTCTCTAAAGAATTTTAACACTTCTATTTAATTTTGTTCGTGTTTTAACTTAATCAGAAAACAACATTATTTATCATCAACATTTCAGTCAGTCAAGGCATCTACAACGATAGCCAGCGTTCAAAAACATAAAACATAACACTGGGTGCTGCGCTTCCAAAACCCTCATGGTTCCTTTCAACAACTCATACCTCGCTTGGCTCGGCCAATCTGTCCAAGCTTCGGGGGTCTTTTTGCCTGCGACGCCCCAAAGAAGGAGTTTGTATCCTGTAGTCCGCAGCTAAAGGACATCTGATTGACCTCGCTGTCCGCCCCATAGCCGTTCATTTTCCCCTCGTTGTATGGCAGTACCTCAGACATTATGGCACAACAGATGCAGGCTCGACAACCACAGTAACAAACAAGTCAAAGTCCGTCAGTAATTGAAATAGCCAAACGTCCTGGAAGATAATTGCACTTTCTTGAATTCGCCAAGTCGAGAAGCGTTGAACAAACTGCGCCTTGCTTTGGAAATGCTGAAGTGTTAGTTGACAGTCGTCGTGGTGTGCGGTGGTTCAACAGTCTGTAGCAGTTGTTTGACTGTCAGGAGAAGAGCTGTGCTGTGTGAGCCTGTGTTGCTTGCTGGAGTCTGCCGAGGGAAGTGGGAGATCCCAGGATCATAAAGGAAACCCGGGCGGAACGGTGAAGTCATCCATCCGGGTTTGAAGTGTGTGTGCGTGTGTCTGTGTCTGTGTGCGCGTGTGTTAGGGGACTCCGAGTGCTCGAGGAGTAAGGGTGACATCAACTGGCGAGAAATATATGAGCGTTAAGGAGAAAGAAAATGGATAGAATGATATACTTTGCAACTATAGAGAAGCTAAACCCTTGACTCAATAAATCAGAACGTGTTCACGTATCTTGAAAAAAATATTGCGGAAGTCGATGTTGTAATTGTTAGTACTAATAAAAGCATTGTGAGTTTGTTGACATGGATAACAGTTTAATAAATGTAAGCCTCCTGCTTCCCATTATCATCAGCCTTAATAAAGAAATAATGAAAAATATTTCATATACTCCACAATAGATAACGGAAGAGCGTCTTCGCGATACACATTTGGGTTTTAGGACAGGAAGTAAAACAAATAACATCGAGTGCTTATTATGTAATTTAATCAATACCGTTGGGCTAGTTACGGTTGCGTGACTCATTTAATATGCTCCAGGGTCTCTGAGAAGTTCAGCACCACGGACAGCGACTGCGTAAACCAAGTTCTCCTTGCGCCTTGTAGTTTGGCGTCAAGTCAAGAGCCATTTTTTGTTGTTTGCGATTTTAATGTCGTAGCATTCAATTACTGACTGAATGCTATAGAATGCTATAGCCTACAGCAACTTTCTATGTAACCGACTAAGAACAACTATTGTTTCTAAAAAATAAAATGAAATCAGAAGATAGTTTGTCGCCTATATAAAGGGCCGTTTAGGAAATAATTCCGAGCAAGTGATACACTGCTGGTGGCACGCAGAAAGAGCAGTGTATCACTTGAGTGCCGACGTCTGAGACCGCTGCTGTAATTAAAGTACAAGTAGGTAAGGGGCCAACAACATAACAATGCATCATGTAGCCCTATATAGACTAGGCTGTGGGCCTCTACGGAACATGTAACCTTTGTTTCCTATCCGGGGGTTTAGGCAGGTGCGGTAGGGGGTTCGTATGACATCATTATTCTGCACAGAATTGAGTTCCGGGGATGGAATCTACCCCGCAGCCCCAGTAACATGTTTCAACATATGTTCCAGACCCTGGATTAACTGCAGGCCTCCACAGGTCAAGAGACGAGGGCTTTTCAGAGGGCTGACTGACAATCAGTTCTCCATTCCTTTTCCTATTGCTTTATGCTAATGGTTTCATTTGTAATTTGAAATCCTTTAGTAGTAAATATTTTCGCTTCATATCATTTGCAAGTGTTTGCATCTCTCTCTGCATCTCTATACCCACTTTCTTAATTTCATGTACTTTTAAACTTGAATGTCCTCTCCTCTTGTAGCTTGCCTATTCGTTGTATACCTACATATTTTATCTCCCCCCACCTCCCCTCCTCCCTCCTCCCTCTCTTACTGTATCTTTCTCTGTCTGACTCTCTCTCTCTCTCTCTCTCTCTCTCTCTCTCTCCCTCTCTCTCTTCCCCTCTTTAGCAGGCAGCTGTTGTCTTGGCTGATTCCTAATGGCCAGGCTCACTCAATCACCCCCATCCTCTGACAAGGACGCGTGTCCTCGGGCAACAGAGAGAATGAGTGAGTGTGAGTGAGTGTGTGTGTGTGTGAATGTGCTCCCAGAGCCTTTCCTCCAATTACAAACAAATCACAATGCTGAGTCACCCGCTCCCTCTCCCCTTTGCAGTGGCCCAGCCACTGCTGATCACAGACTCTCTCTCCCTCTCTCTCTCTCTCTCTCTCTCTCTCTCTCTCTCTCTCTCTCTCACACACACACACACACACTCACACACACACACGGAAACACACTCACACAAAAAGACACACACACAGAAACACATACACACAGAAACAGAAACACACACACGCAGCCCCACTGGGAGAGGAAAAAAGCCAATAGAATAGGCCCATCATCCAGCCAAGATCGATTCCCTGAGTATTAGCTGTGTGTGTGTGTGTGTGTGTTTGTGTGTGCTTGTGTGTGTGTATGTGTGTGTGTGTGTGTGTGCGTGCGCAAAAGAGAGTGCAAAAATAAACCAAGTCCAAAATGCTCGTTTGTTTCCACTTTAGAGCAGGGACTATACGTTCTGCAGTACGCTGTCCAAACAAAGGTTTGCCTACTGTGTGCGTCTCTCCTTCTTTCTCCTGATGGAGATAAATACTGTTCGTTTCCCAGCACTAACATCCGAAAGCAGGCTGTGAGAACATTGGCAGTGCTCCCGTCCTTGGATCATTGAGCACACAGCTGAAACAGAACTACACACAGCTGCACACTGCTTGTCTATTACACCACTCACCTGTCCCTCCCCCCTTCCTGCTCCCCCTCCCCCCTTCCTGCTCCCCCTCCCTTTCTGCTTTTCCTTCCAACAGTAAACAAGGTGCTCTGGGAAAGAAAATGCACAAAATGAGGTTTGCATGTGGTGAACCCTAACAAGGTGACTTTAGCCTCCACAAAGTCCATGTTGAACGTACACACACCCACAACGAGACATTTAGATTGTGTGTGCTTGACTGAACTCAGACCAAACTAAATCTTTCTGATTCATGTGCAGCATGGCTGCACATTTCAGCACCCCAAACGGTACAAGGTCCAAATTTTATTAATCTGCTTTTTTTCAGGGTGGGGCCTTTTTGACCCATAGGGTTAAAAACGGAGAGTTAAACGGAACCTTCTTTCTACACTTTAAGTGTGGTTAAAGTACGGCCCCAAATCTGACTGGTGGCCTTGGCTGTCTGTCACCCCCCCACCTCCCCTATTTTATATCACCCAGCCACCTCCAAGGCTGCTCTGGCATCAGTTGTTGTTGATGAGAGGGAGAGCGACGCTGTCACGCTAGCTCTGGAAAGTGGGTCACAGAGAACACATTTCGCGGTGAGCGCGGGCCAGATGGGTGACAGCGGTGATTGGTGGGGAAGGCCGTGGTGGTTGTCTAATGATAAGCAGCTTCTCCTCTGCTCTCGCTGCTGTCTGTTCATTACCTTGATACCTGCTGCTGTGTTTTTAGACGCGCTGTCTGCCACTGTTTTTTTGTTGTTGAAAAACTAAAATAGTAACTTGTGCATTTATTCGATGGCTTTGACCGGAACACTGGCTGGGGTACTGGCAATGCAGGATTTGTGCTCACGTTGTTAGTCGGATGTCAATATGTTATCTCCTGGGATGCATCCAGGTTTGGTACGTTAAGAGAATGTTCTTTTGAAGCACAGGTGAGAATCATAACATGAGTTATGATTTATAACATGACGTTATAATCTCTGGCTGAGGTACCGAACATGCCCAGATTCACTGAACAGATCCGATTTGCATGCATGCATACATGCACACACATATGCACACTGTCCTGTTCGATTTCAGCTTCATGAATACCGGTAATCTGTTTTAGCAGTGTTCAGACAACTGAGCCACCTAGTGGCTGTATTCGTGACAGCATGTTCTATTAGTTGGTCATTTCTGACAGTGTAAAATCTGCGGTCTATCAGTCGTTAGTGATCAATATGTTACCCTCATATTCTTACCTATCCTTAGTATTACTTACGTCGCAATCTGAATTTTTTAGACTGTTATTTTTTAACGATTTTTTTCACCACTATTTTTATTACCTGCAATTTTTTCCGCTACCATTATTTCGGTCTGAATGTTTATACGTAGATTTTTTTCCCCAAGCTCAAACATGTTAGGCTTAAATTGATTTGTCTTAAATTGAAACTTTTTTCAGGAAAGTTCAGAACTGCATCTCTATCCTCATTCGAACTTCACACTGTGACTGTGCTTTTTCCATGCTCGGAAACCAGACCTGTTTTACAAGTGTCTCCGCTGTTACTTGGCAAATAGTAAATGTCGAATCGGTCAGAATGACAGTCTGGCAACCGCCGGAAGATTTACAGTCCCTTCCACCTGCTCCTCCCTGACCTCGCGTTCTCCTTCCCTGACCGCGCGCTCTACCTCGCGCTCACCCCTTCCCTGCCTGTGCGCCCCTCCTCTCGAGCAAGCTTGACTCGTTCGAACTCAGATCAAGGTTCGTTTGTCTTTCGTATCTTCTGCCGTCTTTCCTTAGTACTTTCTTCTGTTATTGAGATGACAGAATTAGTGGGATCGCTGTTTCCTGACTTTTCAGAACACCTCGTTCTCATCACACCACAGACTGTCAACAGGCATTTGCGTTTCTGATAACTCTCAACTTCTCCACTGCTCTGCCACTAAGGAGGGATGCCTCTGAAAGCTAGCGTGACAGGCGGGCAGACTCATCAATATATTCAGAAGTGAACTACTTCTTTCCGGTTTGACAATAACCGCCATCTGACGATTTAGCCGCGTCGCAAAGATGACAGCGATTTTCACTGGCAGAGCTTTCATGCCAAGTTGGGACTCACAGTCAAGACCTACATTTTCTCAGACTGTGTTGTGTGAGTGATGAATTAACCCTGGAGGAATTCACGCACCTCTCCCTGCTCCACCAGCACAATTATGTCTCATATCTGATGAGTCATCGAGAAGAAATGCTGTTTAGAGTGAAGCGATGCACTGTTGGAAGCTTAAGCAGGAACATCAACCAGTCTTTAAAAAGAGCCCAGATTCATACGCACATCCAGGTGACGTCTTTACAGACGACGCCAAACGGCACTCGTGTCAAACGTGCAGACCATCACAAGCATTAAGGAGAGATCCTTTATTGATGTAACAAGTGCCAGATAGTGCTTGTTTCATTCCACCTAGCGTCACCCTACATATCCCTCAGTACAGAGGGGTTGGAAACACAAAAACATCGCAAAACAGGATTGGCTTCAGAGAATCACAAACATTTTAAGGCACAAAGCGAGTGATCGTATGAAAATAAACACCTTTTTTCTATACATACATTTCTAACATATTTCACATGGTCATACCTTTTCCTTGTGTGTTCACATGCCTCAAACGAAACAATAAGTTAATGATGTGTATGTACATACAATGCATACATACAGTATTTTGTGTTTTAGCTAATTAGATGACAAAACGAACAATTCAATGTGGGTCACCCAAAAAGTACAGATTGAGTACACTTCAGATCATAGAGCATAGACTCACCTCTATTCTACTGTAGCAACCCTATGGACACAGTGCTGTGTAAGTGTATATGTCTCTATGTTCTCCATCCACTGTCCAAGAAATTCACATTGAAGTTGCAGCATTCGTAGCAGCAGTGGCAGAGTACAGTCGTTGCCTCGGCTCTCAAGCCTGGTAGAGGGGTACCACTCTCTTGATGGCCTGCCTGCAGATGGGGCAGGAGGGCTGGGGCAGGGCCTGGTAGCAGCTGTAGCAGCAGCACACGTGCCCACAATCCAGCAGCACGCAGCTGCGAGGCTGGCTCAGGCAAATCACGCAGGCGTTCTCCAGGGGCACCTCTTCCCCATCCTGGGAGGCCCCCGCTCCCGTCGACCCAGGCCTCGTGGCTCCGGCCCCTAGCCTCTCGAACTCCCTCCTCAGCCGCTCCTGGTCCCAGCGGACCCTGAGGCTGCGGTAGTAGCGCCGGCCCACCCAAAGTAGGACTGCCACCCCGGCCAGGGCAAAGACGGAGGCCAGGACCCGCCACACCCCCGCCTGGCCCTCCTGCTCCAGCCGCAGGGTCTCAAAGTCCGCGGTACTCAGGAAGTACTCGGAGCCGTCGGTGGGAGGACGCAGTTTGAGGGCGCGGTCCGTGTCTAGGATCAACTCTCCAACACCTGTCAGAGAGGCACCCACCTACACACACACACACACACACACACACACACACACACACACACACACACACACACACACACACAGTTGTTATTGGTTGGGATTGATCATCTACTGGAAGTGTACAATTATTTGTCCTTTGTGAATTACATTCTCATACAAAATGGTGAAAAATGCTCAGCAGATTCAATGCACAGTTTTTGAAATATCCCACTGATTCTCACCATACACATGACAGGTACATCTTAATCCCAGGCAGACCAGCCCACTTTAACCATCTTAATCCCAGATAGTCCAGCCCACCTCAACCATCTAAATCCCATAGAACCGGCCCACCTTGAGCATCTCTTCCGTCTCCAGCTGGCCCTTGGGCTTCTCCCCGCTGAGGTACTGTCCGATGATGTCGGTGAAGCCGTAGGTGGCCTGGTGAAACTTCTCATGGATGATCTCCATGTCCAGGCCGGAGGCCTCCAGGGGACACAGCACCCTGACCGTGGCCTGGCCCGAGCCCACCAGGCTGAAGGGCACCGCGTTCACTCTCTGGTGCAGCACCCGCTCGCTGTCTGTCCTGGAGGGAGCAGGACAGGAGGGCTGGTGAGGCTACGATAGGGGATGTTATTAACGAGGCGAGGGGGACAAGTGTAGAGAGAGAGAGGTGGGGTGGGATGTGGGGGACAGGTGTAAAGAGAGGGAGGTGGGGTGGGGGGGGCAGGTGTAGAGAGAGGGAGGTGGGGTGGGGTGTGGGGGGGACAGGTGTAGAGAGAAGAAGTTGGGGGGGGGACACAGGTGTAGAGAGAAGAAGGTGGGAGTCTGGGTGATAAGGACAACAGACGTAGCACTGGTGTCGCTAGTGTCCCCTTGTGGTTCATACCAGGTGCGAGCAAAGTTGTTCCAAACCAGCTTGTGTTCTCTCAGCATGAGTTTCTGTACAACGCCCACGCTGCCTTCCTGAAACTGACTTCTCAGAGGCTCTGCTATTGGCTGGACAGCTCCTGCACGCATACACACACCACCAGATGAACAGGAAACATTAGGGTCTGGTTTAAGCAGAGATGGAAATCATACAACAGGCCTAACCATAGACAGCGACAGATCAACTCGATAGATTACCTTCAATGACCACATACTGTAGACACTTTCCTGGAGTGACATTCAGAATATCTGACAGCTTCTCGTCTAAAACTAACTGTGGTGCCTCCTGAAATCACCCCCCAAAAAAACACATCAAAAGTTATTCCAACGAGGTTAAATCATACCATCATCTAATGAATGTGTTCAATAGATAACATTGAATGAGACACATTGGTGGTGGAGACAGTCTACTAACATTGAGCTTGTCCACAGTTTTCTTCTTCTTCCTATAGACATAGTAGAATATGCCCGAGATTGCCAGGCTAGTACCCAAACACAGCGCCTCCGCAGTCGTCACAGGAAACTCCTCCATCGCCCTCAAACCTTCCTCGATTCCGATTCCACTTCCCCGAGTGCCTGCCTTGAGACGAACAGACAGATAAACCGACATCAAAAAAAAGTGACTTGAATGAGATATGGAGGAGGTTCTGTATGAAAGGCATTCATAACCATGCGTCACTCAGTCTGAAAAGCAGCAATTAATTCCACAGCTGCAAATTTTGTTTGGTTGTCTCGGTAAAAACGTTCAAATGTCTGTAATTTCCTTTCATGACAGCTCAATACTCGAGTGGTCGACTTGACGTTGCTATTTCAGTGCAGGTTGGCATACGTGATTGGTCTAAAGTGTTAGGTGCAAGCTATTTGCTTTCTAGACTTTAAAGTATCATTAATGATACTCAAAAATGTTTAAGTTCCTTAAATAAGGAAATCTTCAACACAGTAAATACGGGCTAACTTTAGCTACGACAGGGGACCCTACCATTGACCTTTCCGACGTAAAGAAATAGCCTATATCAGCTTTATGTAGTAAAACGTGTTTTGAGGACCAATTCAGTAATATTATAGCCATACAACTTGACTTAACATACCAAAAAATTGTTAAATTGTACCTTGCTAAAGCTCCGTTTTTCATCCCCGGTAGAACAGTCTATTTATGTTTTGGTCACGTGATATCCTCCTGTAAGTCGCAATGCATCTTTATCAAGATAAGAGTATCCTCGATTAGTATCAACTGGATTCCAAAGAGACGGAGTTTGCTTTTATTTAATCAGTCAGGTGAACCAACTGTGTTAACTCCGCTTATTCAGGCTGCGCCGGATAATAAAACCATGTGAAAAACAACCACGTGACGGAATCATGTTCAGCTGACGTGAGTTGCCGTGGCCTCTCCACGTTGAAACACCGAAATGGCAGGAGGTGTGAAGAAGAAGTCCACTGCTCCTCCGTCCCCCGTGCTGGGGGCACTTCGCACGTTATGGCAGGAGAAGCATTTGATCCTTTTCAAAGCGGAGTATACGTTACTGGTCACTTCGGTGCTTTGGATTTTAGAAATCGGAATCAACGTATGGGTCATACAAAAAGTTGCATGTAAGTAGCTAGCGTAAAGTCGCTTTTGAATCTGCCTAGCTACGTAGTTGGAGCTAACGTTGGATCTGGCTTGCTATTAGCGACACCGCCACCTGTCATCTTTACACCATGTCGTTTTATGCATGCATAGTACTGAACTACCAAAGCTTTATTTCTTATTTAACAGCACATAAGTTCACATACTGGTGTCACTTTACCAATAGTTTTATATTTTATCGTTTAAAGATTTATAGTTTCCCCAAATGATCCTGCCAACAGACCTATACGTTTTTATTATCTTCGATAACATCTGGTTGAGGTTCACACAGTTTTCCAGAGGCGTGCCAAACTGGGAATGAATCGGCTTGCATAGCTCAGTTCGTAATTTGTCATGAACTGCTGCTCACCTGTTCCTCAGATACAGAGATTGATTGGAAAGCCTACATGGACGAAGTGGAGGGAGTGATCAACGGCACCTACGACTACACCCAGCTTAAAGGAGACACGGGACCTTTGGTGTGAGTTTTCAAGAGCCATCTCAATAACACGTAGCTTTCAACAAGCTCTACTCTCATCCAGAAGAGTACAGAAAGGACACCTGTCCCCACTTTGAAGGACTAAAATGTACAGCATAGCTCTGGCAGAGACCAGTTGCCAACATATCAGTGACTCATGTCTACATTTGCATGGTGTCCCAGGTATCCAGCTGGGTTTGTGTACATCTTCACGGGCCTGTACTACATCACCAGCCACGGGGTGAACATCCGCCTGGCCCAGTACATATTTGCTGCTTTCTATCTGCTGACTCTGCTGCTGGTGTTTCGCATATATCAGCGCACTAAGAAGGTGAGAGTAGTCAAACGTTTCACGGTTATTCTACAGTGTCCTAACCTATATTTGTGTAGTTGACATCATCATTTTTCTTGTACTTCAAGGTGACATGGTGACTTTTTAAAATTATTTGTTCTTTCTGTCACTGTGTTCTTTGCGCAAACCTTGATGTGTTTGTGTTCCTGGGTTCCCCAGGTTCCACCATACGTGTTCTTCTTCGTGTGCTGCGCCTCTTACCGGATCCACTCCATCTTTGTGCTGCGGCTCTTCAATGACCCGGTGGCCATGGTGCTGTTTTTTGGGGCAGTCAACCTGTTCCTGGATGGGCGCTGGACTCTGGGCTGTGCCGTCTATAGGCAAGTATGCTCTCTGGAAGAAGCTTATCCACAGAGCAGGACAGCTCAACTTTATTCTTCCCCCTCGACCTCCAATATTGGTTTTCTCTTGTTGAAATTCATATTAGCTCAAGTTATTTGGCTTTGTTGATGTTGTTTTAAAAAGTTCTGTATCGAAATAACGTTTTAAATGTATCCCTCCAGCCACTTTATTTTTTCTTCTACATTGACATATGTTCTCATTAAAAGTAGGACTTTCTGGTCTAGTCCTATTTGTGTATTAAATCCCGTACTGTTAGTGATAACCCCATCTTTCCCCTCTCTCTGACAGTTTAGCAGTGTCTGTGAAGATGAACGTGCTGCTCTTCGCCCCTGGTCTCCTCTTCCTCCTCCTGTCTGAGTTTGGCCTTGTGAAGACCATCCCCAAACTCTCCCTATGTGCAGCCATCCAGGTTAGGCTCTTAGCAAGTCAGCTTTACGTTCACTGTCACCGTAGAGCAGGCGTGTCAAATCCTGGTCCTCAGGGGCCACTGCCGTGAAAGTTGTAGATGTTTCCCTGCTCCAGCAACCCTGATTGTAATCAAGGGTCATGACGAGGCTTCCTCAGAGCTTGATAATGACCCATTCATTTGCTATGCTAGAGCATGGTAACATATACAACTTTCTGGACAATGGCCCCTGGGGACCAGGATTTGACACACCTGCCATAGAGGAAAGTCCACCCTCTAACTCCGCCTCACCGCCCGCTCTCCTCAGCTGGTTCTGGCTGTGCCTTTCCTGATGGAAAACCCCAGCGGCTACGTGAGCCGAGCCTTCGACTTGGGCCGGCAGTTCCTGTTCAGGTGGACGGTCAACTGGCGCTTTCTGCCAGAGTGGCTGTTCCTGAGCCGTTACTTCCACCTGGTCCTGCTGGGGGCGCATCTGCTCACCTTGCTGCTGTTTGCTCTGAGGCGCTGGAAGAGGTGAGGGAGGGGAGGGGGCGTGTACAGGTGCTGTGGCCCCAGAGGGGCGGGGGGGGGGGGGGGGGGATCATGTATGGACAGCAAGCTGCACGTGGGCACTAAAAACAAAAAGTGATGTTTAGTTGTGGTGTTTGTTTTTGCCAAGCACTTGTGCCAGTTCCTCTGTCTCTCCTCAGGCCTGGAGAGAACATTCTAGAGCTGCTAAAGGATCCAGGCAAGAGGATCATCCCTGCTCAGAAGATCACTGCTGATCATATCCTTTAGATTCATGTGTCTTAGACCATGGTTGGGATAACCACTGGTGTATTGTATTCACACTATAATAACCTTATCCCCAATATAGTCTGGCACTCTGTTCTTCTGGTTGTGTTTCAAGTAGTGATCAGGTCCTTACTTGAGTACTTGGAAGTCCCTCTTTCCTGTAGACGCTATCAATGCCAGACCTTAACAGCCGATCACAGATGGTCCTGGTCCTGTTCACTTCTAACTTCATCGGCATGTGCTTCAGCCGCTCTCTGCACTACCAGTTCTACGTGTGGTACTTCCACACGCTGCCCTACCTGCTCTGGAGCGGAGGAGTCAAGAAGCTAGCTCACCTGCTCAGGTAAACCACGAACATGACCGGGACTGGATTGGTTTAGTTTGAAACGCGAGCACTTGATTTGTTTTTCTACCCACAACATCAGCACCCCTGCAAATCTGTAGCTATTCGTTTCCATTCGGAATCCATACGGATTCCTTTGTTTTATGTGAAAGGGTTTAAGGGCAGGAATTTTGGCAGCATTTTAAGATGTTTTATAAGTGCATCCATTTATTAGGAGTTGTTGGCTATGTTCAAAGTGTTTATGTAATCTCTTGCAGGGTTCTGATCCTGGGTCTGATCGAGCTGTCCTGGAACACCTACCCCTCTACCATCTACAGCTCAGCAGCCCTCCACGTGTGCCATGTCATCATCCTGCTCTGCCTTTGGCTAGCCCCGCCCCCTCCAGGCCAGACAGAGGCCGCGAGCGAGGGAGAGAAGAAGGCCAAACGCCAGTGAGCCTCACACACTCTCCAGACCCACCTGCTGTGGGCTTTGACCAACCACCAACCACCTCCTCTCCCAGGCCTCCATGCCTGACCTCGCCTCTCTTAGAGGGGGGTCACTGTGGCCGTCTCTGTCTTAAAGGCTACTAGCTAATATGCTAGGCTACGCTAGCTAGCCACCATCATTTGCTCTGTGCTAAGGAGCCGGCTTGGGAGAGTTGAAGCAAAAGACTTGTGGCGTCGTCGTTTTCAGGTGATTTTGTTGGGTAGAAAGAGGCGGAAAACGATGACGATTCTCAGGATTCATGTTTTGTCAAATGAAGGAGTTCGTTCATTTGATGTCCGATAAACAACGGTTAGAAGTGTGTTTTTGTTAGTGGCCGAATGTTTTTGCTGTGGTGTCTCGATTTCTTATCAAAGGATTTGTTACTTATGTTAAACTACCTTTTGCTCATGAATCGTCTTGTCGAGTAATTGTCAATGGTCCAGTAGACTACAGGATGGTTTTTAGTTTGTTTTTTTTACACAGTTTGGTCTTTCCAGATATTAAGAAATATGAACTAGTATTTAACAATGAAACGCATTCAAATTATCTGCGCCTCTGCAATAAGCTTAAAACGTGACTCGGACACATTCTAAGAAGGACTTCTATACATAACGCCTGTGGTACATTGTGAAATGTATCAGAAATGAAGCTGTTGACAATCGTGTTCTTTTTTTTTTGTCTTCTATGATAGTGATCACCTCTGTGAAGCTTGTTGGGATCAGTGTGAGTTTGATGTAGATTTGATACGTCAGACGTGTGAACCGTTTCTGACTGAGCTGCCATAGGGGATGTCGTTTACCAGATTTTAAACGCTCGGATGAGTTTGAGTTTCATTTGCATGTTTTGTTTTGTTACACGTGATGACAAGCTTAGTGGGAATTGATTCCAAATGTGTTTTTATTTTGTTGATTAATGATCAATAAAAGGAATCTCTAAAGAAACTTTAATTATTAGAACATTAGTTATTAGTTAAACATGCAACCCAGTAACTGGGTCATTCAACAGAGACAGAAAAATCAAACAGTTAAACTACAATTAATCTGAACATTAGCGTTTAAGGTGATCAAGGCATGTTTGTGGTTGCATATATCATTAAAAGGCCACTTGGGTCTGTACAAAAAAATGGTGGGCTGGGTTCTCCGATTTGATAGTTTTATCCAGATCATTCATCTCAGTATCAAATGGGGTAAAATTTCAAGAACAAGATACTGCCAGATGTGTCACCCAAACCAACAGTTTTTACGAGGAATTTGCTCAACTCCCTCTTTCAAAGCGAGTTGGTGAATGTGAAGCGTGTGACTGGCCGTGGTACAGAGCGCAGAGGAAAGCTCTACTAAGGCATCGACTGGACTAGCGCAGCAAGGGTCTTCACAGCGACGTCGGTTCACATGTTATTGGGGTTGTAACACAGCATGTTGAGCTTGATGTTTTCATCCCAGTGACGCAGCAGCAGGAACAGCTGTCTGGCTGCTCCTTTCAGCCCAGCCAGGTCCAGCCCCTCAGGCAGATCCTGACAGCGCAACCAGAAGTCTGCCTTGGCCGCCACTAGCTCCCATTCCATGAAGTAGCCGGCGCAGCGGTGCTCCAGCCAGGCCAGAGCCACGACCGTGGCCCAGCTCGAACCCTCCAGGTCCCCCTGCGCCAGTTGGTCGCTCCCCTGGAGGTCCAACGCTGCCGGGTCCAGCGACGCGCCTTCGCAGACGTCCGTCTCGGAGCCGCGCCCACTGTCCACCTGGGGGAGGGGATGGGCGTTCCCAGGCGGCAGTTCGGAGAAGCCTTCCTCTGAGCTCAGCTGGTCCGGGGGGGAGGTCTGGGGGTCGTCGCGGTCACGGTGGGAGAAGTGGCGACGGAGCCCGGGTTCTGGGGTGAGGGGAGGGTCTTCCGGGCTGTTCCGGGAAGATGTGGCGGGCAGCCTGGTGAAGGAGGCGGAGGGCAGGGGGATTATGGGCTGTGTGGAGGAGGAGGAGGCGGCGGGGAGAGGGTTGGTCTTGGTGGAGGAGATGGGGGAGGTGCTGTGGAAGGGGGCGTTAAGGCTGCTTCGGTGCAGGCTGTAGGGGGAGGCCCTCCGGAGGCGGCCCAGAGGGATCTGGAGGCAGTCGGAGTAGACCTCGTTCAGCAGGAAGGCTCCGGAAGCCAACTGCAGACGCACCTGCACACAGAGAGGAGAGGCATCACGCCCGGCCCACACCTGTACGCAGGTATCTCAGTCACCTTCCTTCAGGATAGAAATGACACTGGCACTGTGGTGGAACCGTGATGCATTCCACAGACGCATCTGCACTAGCGTCCAATCAATGCCGAGGAAGCCTGCTTGCACTAGACTGTCCCTGCAGATGGTCTCCCTCATTGTAAACAATGATGTTAAGTCATAAACCATCACGTACTGTAATTTGCAGTGAGGAGGCATGTGGTGGGGCTCACCAGAGGCAAGTAGTCAGGGATCTCTATGTCGGTGTGTTTCTCCGGCTCTGCAGACAGACAGTGGGCTTTCAGAGGAGTCTGCTTCCCTGATGAGTTAGACAACCGCAGTTTTCCCAGCGGAAACCTGGAAAGAAGAGGTATTGAGGCTCCTAGTGCGTGTGGACACGTGCACGGGTGTGAGTGTGTGATTGATGCGTCTCACCTGGAGCTGAAGAAGCTCTCCGCAGACTTGCTCTCCACAGAGCGCTGGGAGCGGCTGGACAATGTCCCGGACACAGCGGAAGGACTGGCAGGGTAGGCACTGCCGCCTACGCCTGTGAGACAGGCACAGAGAAACACACACACACAACTGTCTATACTTCACTTAAAGGTCTCTTTCAGACCAACTGAAAGGAGCTGACAGTACAGGTAGTTATAATGTCAGTGGTGGTATTGGTAGCAATTTGAGGGTGTCACAGGTTAGATGAGGGTTAAACAGGTTGGATGAGGGTGTTACAGGTTGGTTGAGGGTGGAACAGGTTGGATAAGAACGGAACGTAGGATGAGGGTGTAACAGGTTGGATGAGGATGAGGGGGCAGCGGGTATCTTACTGCCGTCCCAGGAAGTCAGGCTGCATGGGGAGGCGGGAGTGTCGTCTCTGTCTGTGTGAGAAACACACACAGACACACTCATCAATGACCCATCTACTCCACAGGATCAGTGACTGGGATGGGCCACAGCCGCAGTGTTCTAGAGACGTGGTACCTGTGGAGTTGCAGGCCTCCTCCAGCTCCTCGCTGTCTCTGCTGGAGGGTCTTCGGCCCAGCCCCACAGAGTAGGCCCTCTCTCTGCGACTGCCTGACTGGGAACGCCGCCTGTTACCCAAACGCACCCCTGAACGCACACACGCACCAACACCGTTACACGTGGAAACCAATCAGTGTTGCTTCTGCTGCCGTGGACCTACAGCTGTAGGATGAAGGCTGGTTTCCAGGCCTACCGTTCCCAGTGGTCTTCATGTCCCCGGCGTCCACCAGGCCCTTGCCAGAGCAGCTCTCAGTAGCAGTAAAGGCTGTGTACATGCAGATAATGTTACAGCTCTTACTCGTCTGGATGGCCTTCATACGATAACGCTTGGTGGGACCTGGTGATCAAACAGACAAGCGAACATATCATGTTGGAGTCTAGATTCAGAAATAAATGAAGAATCTCTTTTGATCACCGCATTAACCCCTCCCTCTCACCGTGTTCAATATCACTCTCCTTCTCCGCCAGTTTCTCAAAGTCTCTAATGACAGAGCGAGCCGTCAGTTGGTGGATGATGTCCTGCCATGGCTCTCCTCTCTCTCCTTCTTCTCCTCCTCCTCCTCCTCCTCCTGCTCCTCCTCCTGCTCCCCCAGGACTGTCAGGGGTCCAGAGGGGGGAGAGGTCCAGGGTGACCTCCCAGGACACGGGCCTCCCAGCCAGCAGGCCGTGGATGAGGGAGCGGCACTGGGTCGGGGGGGTGGGGGGGCCCTCAGGTGGGGCAGCGGTGAACAGGTACTCTGGGTCTGTGAAGCTGTCCCAGTCCAGGGGAGAAGCAGGGAACAGCAGGCCATCTGAAAGAGAGAGAGACAGAGAAGGAGAAAGAGAAAGAGAGAGAGAGAGAGGTTGATGTTGAGGTCAATGTATATACAGATGCATGCATGCATGGCTATACACATACACTACCAGTCAAAAGTTTTCACACACCCTCCCATTCACATAAATGGGACAATGCGTCCACACTGGTATTGTACATGGATGTCTAGATGGATGGACACATGGAGGGATATTTAAACAGATTGATGGATGGTGAAGGAGATGTTATAAACTCACTGGAGTCAGTCAGGCTGCGGCGGGACAGCGCCTCCTGCGGGGTGGGCTGTGCCTCTCCATCACTCTCATCCAGCCTCCCACCCACTGCCTGGTCGAAAGACACCCTCTCCAGCGCCCTCCGCAGGCGGTGCATGTCCAGCTCTCCCTGCGGAGAGGAGAAACTCCGTGCTGACATGGTGGAGCGGGCCAACGCCTTCTGTCTCCTCCGAGACTCCTCCCCTCCGTACAGACGGCCAACCTGGATTGGACAACGAGAGTTTCAGATGAACAATACTACCATAGTTTCAAATGTATATATTTAACAGCATTAAAGAAATTCACCATTCAACCCTAAACATAGATGGATTGTTAAAGATCATCTACTTCTGGCTTCTCAACTACCTTTTTAACCCCAGAGTCATCGTTGTCCACAGAGGTGGTCTGTTGCCACGGCGACTCGCTCCAGCGAGACAGGGTGGTCCTGTGTTCGGGTGGAGGCATTTTCTCCAGCCCCTGGGGCAGGGAGCCTGTGTCCAGCCCAGGAAGAGGATCTGGAGCGTAAGGGTCGGAGGCGGAGGAGGTGTGTGTGAGCGTGTGGCTGTGCGTGTGCAGGCCTCTCTCACTGCTCAGGGAGCAGCGCGTCAGCATGTACTGCTCCTGGATGTAGGAGGTCTCCTGGATCCTTCTGCGGATGTCACTGCACCAGTCCTGCTCTCCCCCTGGACAGCAGACAGAGAGACAAAGAGTCAGGCGACATGTTGGTTACCGACTGGGGCCCAACTGGTGACTTGCAGGTGTTTGCAAGTGCAGGTGTGTGATGTAAAATCGATGCTTAAATGTGTTCTTATCCTAATATCCGTGGTCATAGTATAGTCCTTGCAGGGTCCCAGCATGGTCATGGTGTGGTCAGGTCTCACCTAGGCTGGCACCTGGGTCAGGGTCTCTGGCACAGGAGAACTCGGAGGAGATCTCCCGGGAGATTTCCCTCAGCGCCTCCTCCAGCTCCGCCCCCTCTGGTGATGTCATCATGGGGAGGAGCTCCAAGCCGGGGGGAGGAGAGAGCTCGTCGTTTGATAGGCCAAACACGGAGCCCACGGAGCCCCTAGACACCCCCTTATAGCTCCGCCCACGCACCTGTGACAAGGGTGGTATGCCCGACAAGGTTGTGAGTGCAAGTCGTAGGATAGAAGGAGTAGTCGAGTAGATTTCAGTAAGTGTCAAATGTTTAAAGTTACTTTAAAACAGAGAGTATAAAAACCTTTACCTCGGTTGTCTTGCCTTTGAAGGGAGAAACATCATACAAGGTACAGTAGCCAATCAGGTGATTCCCCGGGTAGAGCGGAGGTATCTCATTGGGTGAGAGGAGGGCCTCCATGTTGTCTGGCAGGTACCAGTCTATTCTTACGTCAGTAAGGACTGGCTCAAAAGCCTTCTTCAGACACTTAATCAACTGGGAGGGGAGTAAAGATCTTGTTAGTCTACTCAGAGACACCCTCTCCATTTTACATATACTTTTCCTGACTAAAAGCTTTACTAAAACTAAAAGCACAGCTGTCTGGGACGTGGCCCAGCACGTCAGAATGCATTTCTCCATGTCCTCCACTGGGGGGCAGTAATGTTTTTTTTGTCTCACCTTGGGCTGCAGTCTCTGCTCGTCACCCAGGAACTCCGTGGTTCCTCCCGTCACCTTGGCAACGCCCTGTAGGAGCCTCCGGCAGGCTCGGGGCCCCAGACCAAGACCGAAACACCTGGGAGACAATAAACAGCCCCCCTCACACTGGTCAGGTAGAACACATTGATCGCTACTTCTCTATGTGGAGAAGGACTCCCTACATCACTCTGTCATTTCAACTTGATGGGACCACGTTGAGGTCTCCTTCAACTCTCTTTCTGTCTCCACCCAGTGCTCACTGCTGCAGATAGGACTGTAGGACTTCCTCTAACGGAGCATCAGCTCAGAGCACGGACGAAGGGGTGAACACTAATTGGAAAGGCCAAACGTCGGACAGAGGGAGAGAGAGAGGAAGAGAGAGAGAGAGGAAAGAGAGAGAGGAAAGAGAGAGAGAGGAAGAGAGAGAGGAAGAGAGAGAGAGAGGAAAGAGAGAGGAAAGAGAGAGGGAGAGGGAGAGGGAGAGAGAAAAAGAAATGGAGAGAGAGGCAGAGAGAAAGACAGAGAGAGGGAGAGACAGGGAGACACAGAGAGTGAGAGAGAGCGTTGCCCAGAATGCAGCAGCTCTGTCTGGCTCTGTAGACAGACCATTTGTACTGCATGAATATCAACAATACAAAGACAAGCATGAGGGATTTATTCTGTTTCCCTGCCTCATGGCTCTGGAACACACTAACTCCACAATCAATACCCCTCCCCTTCTGATGGACTAGGACAAGAGGGTTCTTAGAATTAAGGCTAGCATACAGGTGTGGGTACTGCTAGGATGCAATGTTAGGCAGTATTTAGATGTATGTGATGAAGAGAGACTTTTTACGTCTGGAGAGGCTGGTCAGTCTAACAGGAGAATACTAATGAGGGATTGATGGAGTGGTGATTGAACTCTTCCCAGGGGAGTGGTAGAGAAGGAGGAGGGGAGATGGAGGGGTGGGAGTGGGGGGGGGGGTGGTGGGGGGTGTAGAGTGCTGCAGGAGAGAGCACTTAGTGAGATTACTGGGTGTGGCCTCGCCATATGTAACACAGACCTCCTTCTCTCCCCCAGTCCTCCTTCTCCCTCTCTCTAACATCCTTGTCATGCTTTGCCTTCTCCAGCCCTTATTCACTGTGGTCTCCTCCGCAAAGTTGAATTCAAAATGCATCATCTAGAAAGTATTTCAGACAGAGTTGTCTCAACTTTATTGCGTTATAAAGATCAGCTTTTTTCTTAGGCTGATGAACTGTCTGTATCTGTGACTCTCACCTCTGACCCCTCTCACCTCTGACCCCTCCCCCTGGCCCCAGCCCCTCCCTCTCATTCTGACCCCTCCTTCTGAACCCTCCCTCTGACCCCTCCCCTTGTCCTCAGCCCCTCCCTCTCACCTCTGACCCTTCTCACTTCTGACCCCTCCCTCTGATCCCTCCCTCTGACCCCAACCCCTCCCTCTCACCTCTGACCCCTCCCTGTGACCCCACCGTCCTCACCTGGCAGCACAGGCGTTCCTGCGGACCAGCTCCAGCACCTTGCCCACGCTGCTGACGCTGCCGTCTGTGATGATGAAGATCTGGCGCGGGGAGGAGCGCTGGGCAGGCTGCTGGTACACCCAGGACAGCGCCCCCAGCAGGTTGGTTCCCCCCATGTCAGCTCTCATCCTTTGGATGTACTCGCACGCCTGAACTAAGGTCACCTGGAGTAGCAGATACGCAAACAATCTGTGCATCAAACTAATGATAGAAAGTACAGTTAGTTAGTTAGCATAGTTTTAGCCCCATAAACCTCCTCACAAATATATGTTTGGGATCAGTTTTCAAGCAGGGGAACCTAGCAGCCAATCAAGGAAGTTGGTGGTAGGTGATTATATGACACTGACTGTGCAAATATTGTCTCTGCCAATGCTATTAAATTGAAAGAGGTTGAATACAATGGCTATGAAATACCCTGCGAGCTCATGTTTCTAAGGGGCTTAGGGTAGAATTAAATCTATTTAATTTCTAAACTGTTCGCAGTTGGCACCTGTTTGAATCAAATCACATAAGAGAGAAAAAGAGAGAGAGGGATGGAGAGAAAGAGAGTGGGGGTGGGGGGGGAGGGAGAGCGAGAGCAGGTTGTCAGGTCATCTCCCCGCGATGTAAAATGCATAAAAGGTCACCAGATGGTCCAGAGTTATACAAGACTGTTTTTTTCCTCCAGACCCCTTGTTAGGGGAACACTTGATCTCCGCTGCTACGGCAACAGAGTCGGCCGACCGGTCTGCTTGTTGTGGAGCGCGGAACAGGACAGAGGGTCCTTGTGAACGAGTCAAAACAACCTGTTCACCCGCCTCCACTCATGTGGCTGCGTACCGAACAGGTAAGATGATGCCGGTGGATCCATGCTTTTACCATCAAGATACGTATGGACAGGTGAGGAGAGTTCAAGAGCAGTGTTCAAGAGCAGCACACAAGGTACAGTTCGTGTTAGCGGGGGGTTGTTCTGAAAGGGTACTAACGTCTGTGCAGAGCTTGCTGGAGCCGAACAAAGCCTTGACGGAGGTGCCGAAGCCCGCGATGTTCAGCATGGTGCCTGGAGGAAGACTCTTCAGCGCCACCACCATGCCTTCCTGTTTGGGCAGGAAGCAAACAGGAAGTGGACAGAGAATGATCATCGACACGCCGAACTCCAAAAGGAAGCGTGTTGAAAAAGTGTACCGCATACAAGTATACACGTTCAAAAGTCAGCGTACGTAATCATCTTTCCCCTTGCCTCGGTATGTCATTTCCTGCGCCGTCGGAGTTACTGACCTTGATGCGCTGGATGTTGACGCCGCTCATGCTTCCGCTGCGGTCGATGAGGAAGAGCAGCTCCCTGGTGGCTCTGTGAAGCTCCAGAGGCTCAGACAGCAGGTCAGGACAGAAGTTCAGCATCAGAACCGGGCTGCTCAGAATGTCCTTGTGGTACCTCTTTCTCACAAACTCCAACTGGGTGGAGGAGGAGGAGGAGGAGAGGGGAATATGGGACGTTAACGGGAAAACCTGGTAGTGAAATCGTGGCTTGAGTGGGATGATGTAACTGGAACAGGTTTTTTTGTTTGTTTTTGGAATGGACAGTAAACATTGACAGAGAGGGTCACTGAGGAGGAAGTAAGGAGTGAGAGGGAGGGAGAAAACCTCACCCTCTTTTCGGGTTCGGACTCTTTGCGAGCGCAGCGGATGAAGTCACGCCGGGCACAAATCTGCTGCTCGTATTGGCTGAAGGAGAGCCTGCCCCTTTCCAGGATGACCAATGGACTGTGAGGTTCTTTGGAGAAAGGAGGGACAGAACTTCAACGTCAACGTCTGAAAACAGGATGAGAAGGGGGAACACGCACGACACACAATACTCAGGCACACACAAGTACTCAGACACAGACACACACAAATACTCAGACACAGACACACACAAATACTCAGACACAGACACACACAAATACTCAGACACATACACACAAATACTCAGATACACACACACACACAGACACACATGAATACTCAGACACACACACAGACACACACTCGAATACTCAGACACACACACAGACACACACGCACACATTAAGTCAAACAGCCTCACCGCTGAGGTGTAGGATGATTTCTATGTGTCTGTCATACGGGTGGTCTTGTGCCAGGGTGATGTAGGTGGCCGAGGCACTCTGGGCTCTGGGGTCTGCATCTGCCCTCAGGGCATGAGTAGGACTCTCCAAGCCTGGGGAAACACAGGACAGACGCTCAGGACCAAGACGAAAGCTGCATGAGCTCTCTCTCTCTCTCTATCTCTCTCTCTCTCTCTCTCGCTCTGCCCTCAGCCTCCCCCCATCAGAGGACGTCTCCGTCATTTCACACAGTCACGAAAGCCGAAAACGGAACCCGTCGTCCGTTCGCCCTGCGCCTTGTCTCTTGTCAGGACATGCGGGCGGGTGTGCGGTCACGCAGTTCTGCTTCCCCACGGTTCTCGCAACCTTTCAGTCCAGCGTTGCCTCCGTCTCCCCAGTGACACCCCAGGCTGGTGTGCAGTACCTCTCTTCTGGTTGACTTCCTAACTCTCCCCTAGGCTCCCTGGAGCTGCTGTCTCTGCCCCAGGCTCCCTGGAGCTGCTGTCTCTGCCCCAGGCTCCCTGGAGCTGCTGTCTCTGCCTCTGGCTACCATCCACACTCATACATCATATTTCATATAACGTCACGGTCAGCACCTATTCTGTCTTGACATTATCATTACAGAAGACAGCCTTCTCCTCTGTGTAAGTGTGTGCAGGGGTGTGTAGACGTTGCATGGTGTATGAGGGTATGTGTAGGTGTGCGTGGGTACAGAGGAGAGGGTTGGACGTACCAGCCAATAGACAGGCTCCTCTGACTAAGAGCTGGAAGTTGAGTTCGTACGGGGCCAGGTTGACTGCTGGGCTGGTGAAGATGGCGTGGGTACAGTGTTGCTCTGTGCCCAAGGTCCGTTCCTGCTTGCCTGACGTGGCTCCAAAACAACTGGTAGGCCTGGCAAGGAACCATGGAAGTATCCGGGGCAGTTTAATGTACCACCGCTAGTTCAACAACCGGATGACATTTCTCAAACAGCGTTTTTATTGACAGTACATTGTAAACACGCTAATGTGTAAAATCATGTTCCTAATGTAGCATCGTTTACGGACGGTTACGAACGCACCCTGTTTCTTCGAATGACTTCCCCCCATTTTCACTTTTACTTGGAGTGATCCGCCCAGTAACGATGGGAGTGAACACTGTGGGATACACCAAACGGATCGCTCCATTCTCCAACGTGGGGAGTTCTAGCGTGGTGCTAATGACCACAGACACTATGTCCATTGGACCGATGACCCCTGTGCCAACGATGAAGGTTGTTCTCTCCAGATCCTCGTCCAGGATGAGGTGTCCTGAAACAGAGAAACGTTCTCACTCTCAAATATTGGTTGGTTCCTTTGCGAAGATCTTAACTCACAAACATACAAAACAGGTTCCCTGTTAGGAAAGTACAGCCATGTCCTGCTTGAGCCTGTCTATGCCTCCTCCTATGAGATGAAAAGATTATACTAACCAAATGAAATAAGAGAGGTAATCACAGAAGGTTTATTAGATTGGTATTCTGCTCTGATATAAAACATCAAGAGGTTATACCCGGCTATTCAAACAGACAGGTCTCTCTAAGTCAATCTCAAAACCAGCATGTGATTATCAAATATTCCTGACAACGTTCTGGTGGATTCCATGGTGCGCAGACATGCTGCAGGCAAACGTCTGCGTTGTCTCATGTTCTAGCGGGTGTTCTTGGTATTAAAGACGGGAGAGCCAATCACGTGTCTTCTGGCGGTCGCCCCTGATCAGATTAGATTGATCACCATTCAGGAATGTGATGTGTTGTGGGTCTTGGTCGGGAGGACTGAGGAACCTTTCCAGCTGAATCCTCCACATGCCTGTGCACAGTTGCAGATCTCTTTAATGACCAAACGTGTGTCTGACTGTGTGAAGTCATTTGCCGCGATGCAGCAATAACAAGGTGTGTCATTTATTAATGTAATCATACGTACTGTCTCCTCTTTTTCTCTTCTCGGTCTCTCTCCCTGTTGCTCTTTCTCTTCCTATTGCTCTCTCTCTCTTCCTATTGCTCTCTCTCTCTTCCTATTGCTCTCTCTTTCTCCCTCTTGCGCTCTCTCTCTCTCTCTAGCACTCTCTCTGTGTCTCTCTCCCTCTTGTTATCTCTCTCTCCTTCTCTCTCTCTCTTTCTCTGTACCTCGTGGTCCCTCTTCCGCCTCTTACCATTGGTGCACTGCATGTCCAAGTTGGAACTTCCACAGCAGCCCCACTCGCGGCCGTTCCCACACTGCCCGTCCAGGCCTGCCCCTGGTGGGCAGCAGTCTAGACAGCAGTCCTCCAGCTTGCCCCGGCTCTGGATCTGCACGCCCACCATGCGGCCCGCGATCACCGCCTCGAAACCCACCACCACTTCCTTCTCCCCCAGAGGGTACACAAACACACCTGAGGGGGAGAGGAGGGGGAGGGAGGGAGAGGGAGAGAGAGGGAGGGAGAGGTGGAGGGGGCACACAACACATCTTGTACCACGATTAAACACGCAAACAATGATCATATACGCCCAATAAAACATATTCATGAAATGCATTGAAAGGACAGCATCTTCAAATATTAATCACATACATTGAAAAGGACCAAATATGAACATATTCATTTCACAGGCGAAAAACGCCATCTGCATCCATCCTGTCCACCCCTCAGATGAGGACGGTGCCCTTCCTCCCACGAGGGGCGGGACCCCGACTCACCTTCGATTGACTCGGGCTCCGTGTTGGCGTAGGTGAGGGTGGCGGTGGTGCCCAGGGAGCAGCCGTTGGCGCAGGACTTGATGCAGGAGGACTTGAGGAGCAGCGGTGCCCACGTGGAGTGTTTCCTCAGGCCAGGCATGTTCTCAGGCCTCCAGCAGAGCTCCTGCTCACGGCTACCTGGCCAGGGACAGAGACGAGCGCCTCAGCTTCTGGAGAGTGGGATCGTGTGCCCGCGTGCTCTGTGTGTGTGTGTGTGTTTGTGCGTGCTTGTGTGTGTGCCCGCGTGCTCTGTGTGTGTGTGTGTGTGTGTTTGTGCATGCGTGCGTGTGCGCGCGTGCTCAATGTGTGGGTGTGCTAAGTGTGTGTGTGAATATCCATGTAAATAGAGTTCTTTTTTCCACTATTGGCCAGAACTGTTTAGTTATCACAGGGAGAGATCAGGAGATCTGGAAAGTCGACTCAGCCAAACGTGATCAGAAAGGATCCTCAGTCGGTAGGAAATAAACAGGCGTTGTGACAGAACAGCAACGTTGTCATGCAGAGGTTAGAGGTTTATGTTATGTTCAAGAGGCACAACACATCCTGAACCAGATCTATCCAGACGACATCTAGCCTCTACTCTCCTCTAACCCCCCCCCCCCCCCCCCCCCCCCTCCAGCTGCGTAGCAACCTATCGAAACATGGTTTCTGAGTATTAGAGAGTAGGCTAATCATTAACTAAGGTACGCTGGTCAACACTCCACACTTACAGTAGTTCCTAAGCTTCCACTCAATGCATGACACCATGCAAATCCCCTGATCCACCAACCTCACTCTGACCTGACAGCACAGAAAGTTGCGTCCTGATGTGATTAGAGGGACGATCCAGATGAGATATTGAACATGGGCCGGTTAGTGGCGAACCGAAGACCGTTGAAAGCTTTTTGGTGAAAGCGCAGACCTCCTCTCCATCACCCAGAGAGACAGCGAAAGGACTCAACGTGTGACAGAGTGACTTGCTCTTATTAAACTCTCCTTCAGATGCAGCTGGCCACGGTTAATCCCGTAAAAGAAAAAAAGAAAAAAGAAAGTAGTAAAACACAGTTGCTAGTAACTGACCACTTAGCCCTGCTTGGATATGAAACAATCTTCTTAGCTTTTGAGCAAGTGGAATGGTAAACACGTGTAATGGAGGACCTGTTAGCACGGCACAGTTCAGCGAGCAGTGTGTGTGTGTGTGTGTGTGTGTGTGTGTGTGTGTGTGTGTGTGTGTGTGTGCGTGTGTGTGTGTAAATATATGTGTGGGAGAGTTTGCATCCATGTGAGGGTGAGTAAATGAGAGTTACGTCTACCGTGTGTGTGGGTGTGAGGAAGGTTTTGCTCTCCAAAGGTCTCTGCATCTACCTCTCTCTAAGTAGATCAACAGCTTCCATCTGCTCTTGCTTGGTTCTGTTCATGGAGAAAGGGGGGGGCACGGGGGGGAGCGGGTCGCAGGGGTGGGATCCGACCAGAAAACCTCACATGGTCAGGTGCGGTAGAGAACAAAACCTCTTTATACTATGTGTATGTGTTTGAAATGGCAGGCCATCTGTACTGGAAAGGGATTTTGAGGGGAACATTCACATCCAATAAGACAAGGCACAGTTCACTGTGGTTTATCCACAAAGTGTTGGCTGATGATACAACAGCCATGTGCTGTCTGTCTTTCTCTCTAACACTGTCTCCTTCTCTGCCTCCTCATTTTGCCATATGCTTATTTACTTAGAAACATAAGTAACTTCAATATTTGGACAAATCTGAAGCTAAGATATGAGCTCTCTGTAGAATTCTTTTCAAGAAAAGACTGCAGGGGGATAGGGAGTAGGACCACCCTACTGCACTGCAGCCTTTCAGAGTTCATGGAAGAAGAAGAAGAAATTGATTAAACGCTAAATCAGTACTTACTGCGTTTCTTCTCAGATGTGGTCTCAATTGGCTCGGTTGGTTCTTAACTATTGGATGAGCCTCCCGGTTTGCAGCATCACTCCAGTCCTCTTCTGCTGTGAGTCTCTCCAGAGGGTTTTTACCGGCAACGGACTCTGTCACAGCTTATTTACTCATGCGCGCGCATCAAGGATGGGGACGGTAGACGTACGCGCGCGAGTAGCCAGAGAGAGAGAAGGAGAGAGAAACAGAGAGGGGGAGCCAATAGTTATGGATTCTGTATAGGTTGAAGTATAGTTTTACCAAAATCGCCGCATTTTTCTAAATTCCTTTGCTTTTTCAAAAATCACAGGCTAACCCGGCGAAACGCTGTTTGCATCTGTTTAGTGAACAGGCGGTAGGCTCGAATCGCGGCCCCAGTCATGAAGATGCAGTATGTGGCCGCCTCATTAGTGCGTCTCATTCAGTCTATATCAATCTCCAGCTGTCTGGACGCTCATAGCCTGCAGGTTGGGGACCTTTATTATCTTTCCAGAACTTTCCATCGTTTATATTAGACGCATCGTCAGCACTTACTATAGTCAGATTTTCTTTCAAAGCAAGTCCCTTGCTAATTATAGTCCCTGGCTTTACATTGTAGACCAGTAATCATGTATAATAGTGTGTTTGTGATAATTAGCGATCATTGTTGGCCATGCTCTTGTATTGTTGGCCAAATTGCAACCTAAATGCTATCTGTTTTACGCAACCGCTGACTAAGGTAGCTGTGTTCAACATCGTGATGACCCCTTAATCACAGAAACCCTAGTTCATCATCAATGAATCTGAATATCTCTCCACCTGTTGAACCTGAACTCTCATAGATGAGAACATCGTCTGCAGCGCCATCTAGTGGCAAAACAACTGGATGAATCACAAACACTATGAACACCGAAGGCTATAGTTTACAATCTGAAAAAGACCAGGTAGGCGAATCAATTTAAATTGGTGTTAATAACAAAAAAGACACACTCAAATAGTAACATTATATCTTTTTTTTTCCTGTGGTCAAACTGATCAAATACCATGAAATAAAGGATTCTCTAACACAAGTACATGGAAGGCGATTCTATTGGTCCTTGTGTTTCTGTGGGAGGGTCTTTATGCGTCTCCTCCCAATGGAGGGAAGGACATGGTACTTGTTGAGCGAGCTGACGGGAACCGGAGGCACCAGGAGTGGACTCTGAAGAAGAGAGGAGCCAGGAAGAAACTCACTGGACTCTGATTGGTTAGGAGTGACCTCCTAGCCACCCTTCTGTCTGCTGTTCGAGACTGGGGGGTCGCAGGGGTGGGATCCGACCAGAAAACCTCACATGGTCAGGTGCGGTAGAGAACAAAACCTCTTTATACTATGTGTATGTGTTTGAAATGGCAGGCCATCTGTACTGGAAAGGGATTTTGAGGGGAACATTCACATCCAATAAGACAAGGCACAGTTCACTGTGGTTTATCCACAAAGTGTTGGCTGATGATACAACAGCCATGGTGCTGTCTGTCTTTCTCTCTAACACTGTCTCCTTCTCTGCCTCCTCATTTTGCCATATGCTTATTTACTTAGAAACATAAGTAACTTCAATATTTGGACAAATCTGAAGCTAAGATATGAGCTCTCTGTAGAATTCTTTTCAAGAAAAGACTGCAGGGGGATAGGGAGTAGGACCACCCTACTGCACTGCAGCCTTTCAGAGTTCATGGAAGAAGAAGAAGAAATTGATTAAACGCTAAATCAGTACTTACTGCGTTTCTTCTCAGATGTGGTCTCAATTGGCTCGGTTGGTTCTTAACTATTGGATGAGCCTCCCGGTTTGCAGCATCACTCCAGTCCTCTTCTGCTGTGAGTCTCTCCAGAGGGTTTTTACCGGCAACGGACTCTGTCACAGCTTATTTACTCATGCGCGCGCATCAAGGATGGGGACGGTAGACGTACGCGCGCGAGTAGCCAGAGAGAGAGAGAGAGAGAGAGAGGGGGGGGGGGGGAGCTCAATAGTTATGGTTCTGTATAGGTTGAAGTATAGTTTTACCAAAATCGCCGCATTTTTCTAAATTCCTTTGCTTTTTCAAAAATCACAGGCTAACCCGGCGAAACGCTGTTTGCATCTGTTTAGTGAACAGGCGGTAGGCTCGAATCGCGGCCCCAGTCATGAAGATGCAGTATGTGGCCGCCTCATTAGTGCGTCTCATTCAGTCTATATCAATCTCCAGCTGTCTGGACGCTCATAGCCTGCAGGTTGGGGACCTTTATTATCTTTCCAGAACTTTCCATCGTTTATATTAGACGCATCGTCAGCACTTACTATAGTCAGATTTTCTTTCAAAGCAAGTCCCTTGCTAATTATAGTCCCTGGCTTTACATTGTAGACCAGTAATCATGTATAATAGTGTGTTTGTGATAATTAGCGATCATTGTTGGCCATGCTCTTGTATTGTTGGCCAAATTGCAACCTAAATGCTATCTGTTTTACGCAACCGCTGACTAAGGTAGCTGTGTTCAACATCGTGATGACCCCTTAATCACAGAAACCCTAGTTCATCATCAATGAATCTGAATATCTCTCCACCTGTTGAACCTGAACTCTCATAGATGAGAACATCGTCTGCAGCGCCATCTAGTGGCAAAACAACTGGATGAATCACAAACACTATGAACACCGAAGGCTATAGTTTACAATCTGAAAAAGACCAGGTAGGCGAATCAATTTAAATTGGTGTTAATAACAAAAAAGACACACTCAAATAGTAACATTATATCTTTTTTTTTCCTGTGGTCAAACTGATCAAATACCATGAAATAAAGGATTCTCTAACACAAGTACATGGAAGGCGATTCTATTGGTCCTTGTGTTTCTGTGGGAGGGTCTTTATGCGTCTCCTCCCAATGGAGGGAAGGACATGGTACTTGTTGAGCGAGCTGACGGGAACCGGAGGCACCAGGAGTGGACTCTGAAGAAGAGAGGAGCCAGGAAGAAACTCACTGGACTCTGATTGGTTAGGAGTGAGTGACTGGTCGCTAGTCACCCTTCTGTCTGGCTGTTCTGGCTGTCGAACAGGTCGATATCGTGAGTTTTTCTCGATGTTGAGGTTTTTCTCTGTGTTCTGTGACTTTGGAGCAGATGGCTCACGTTCGACACAAGGTTGAGGTTGGACGTGATGACGCTGGCGTCCCTTAGAGGACTTTGGCCTCATTCTCTGACCTCTGACCTCTGGGTTCACCTGGTCGAAAACTGGACTGCTGATGTTTCCGCTGGTCACTCGCTCTTTCCCAGTCTGTCTTTTAGTCTCCCCAATAGTGTCTCTGCCATCGTCTCTTCTAGTCTCTCTGTCGTCATCATCTCGAAAGGAATAAGGTTTTGTTGACGTCCGTACCTCTCTAGGATCATCTGCTGTCAGAATTTGGTTCTGTTCCCCAGATGGTTTCTGGGAGGGTGTCTTGCATCCCATAGCAGACTTGGGTCTAACCACAGGGGTCCTGCTACCTGGGTAATACGCAGTTAAACGATGCTCTTCTTGTCGGTCATCCAGGTGGCGATCTAAAAACCCACAGGATGGACCAGCTGGAGAGGGTTTCTGTTGAGGAGTGTGCCTGCGGCGGCCCTTGGCTGACTTGGGCCTGAAGGTGTCCTTCTCCCTGTCCTCCACAACACAGGTGGCGCTGTGGAGCGGACTGTCCCTTTGAGACGTCTCCATGGGCTGCAGAGGGACGGCGTCAGATAAGAGGCGTCTGGTGCTGTTTATGACACGGATGTCAAATAAAACGCTGATAAGATAACCGTCTATGTTTCTGACCTCCACTGATTCACACAATGTACATGGAAAACAAGGATGGCACAGGGATCGGAAACATCTAATATGTCAATTGTCAAAGCTCACGTCCTTTTCCTAAGCGGTTTAGGCTACTTTTCAGTTTTTTAAAAGTTATAAAAAAGTAGACATTCATCCAATTCAAAGACAGTGTGCTTGAACAATGCATGTCACAAAGTGATGTATGTCCTAAAATTACACTTTATCACATATTTTCATGGCTTCATTTTCTTCAACATAATTTGATTTGTTTAACAAAGACTGCTTTTACCTGTGTTGGTGCCTCTCCACGTCTATACCATCTGGACCATCTGAAGAGTTCTTGTGTACAGCTGCTTACCCTAACAACCTGTCCTCACAATAACACTGTGTTGGAGACTATGTTTGTCTTCGCTGCAGGAAGGTAAATATCTCCAGGCGGCTCATCAGACGTGTATAGGAGTGTGCCCATGTCTATGCCAGTTAGTCCATGCCAGTTGGTCTCTTTATGTTGAACAGGGGCGCATTAAGACCCTTGAGTTATATTTGTCATCGTCAGTGATCACTTACTCATTACTAAAATGTACAAGCATTGTATTTCTATGCTGCTATAGACCAAATGTTTATAGTACTAACTAGTGCAAGTGAGAGTGAGAGTGTCAAGTTATACACTATATATAGTCATTTAAGGGTTTATTTTGTAACGAACTATAAGCTGTGTATTTCAGTACAGCTCCAATTGAAACTGGATAACGTTGTAGCCAATCAGCTTTTAGTGCGTGCGTCGGACCCCGGAAACGTCACGCGTTCGCTGGAAACTTTGTTACATTCTGCTTCCATGTTCAATGCTTGCAGTTGAGTCTACTTTTGGAAAGCTGAGGACAGCAAGATAGCTATACGACATGGAAGAGGACCAGACGGTAGTTGTGTAAGTACGATTATTTATTAGCAAGAAGTAAAGGCATAAGTAGTTCAAAAAAAACGTGCATAGGATTAGGTAGCTGTAAAGAAAATCCGCGTGCACAGATAGTCATTGTATTTCTCGTCACTGACCAAGATGAACGATTATCTGACAGTTCTGGTAATTTCCACTGTAATAAATGATTTTTGGGAGACTTTGGTATTTAACAACTTCTATAGTAGGCATACCAATCTACAAGCTGTGTGTGCTGAGAACATGTCGATTAGTAAATTGATTGAGTCAAAACTGCATCTCAAGGCTTCTGTAGACCAGTAGGTCCGTTTTGAGTTAGATCAAATTTATTGTGATAATTCTTCACAAAGAATCAGATCAGACTAGGATTTAACAGATTAAAAAAACTGTCAACCTGTCACTTTTCCTGTAAAACCAGTTTTGATTAAACTTCAACAGTAATCTTATTCTCCCCCTAGAGAGGTAAAATATGAGATTGGCAGTTGAGTAAACTTTCTGGTCCAGCAACATTACTTCCTACAGAAACACAGTTTCCACACCCAGAGTGTAGGGCCCAGGCCTTCGACTCTTTGTCACAACACGAACATAAGGATCTATCAGGCTCAAAAAGGTTTTCAGTTTAGAGCGTTGTATGTTTTATGGTTAACATTAAAAAGTTGGGATGCTTCTAATAACTTGACAGCCATTATTGGCGTATGCCAGCCCTTCCCAGACCTTGCTCTCTGTCTCCATAGAGGGCTCCTGGTGTGGGTATTGGCTGTCCTACTGGGCCTCTTCTGCAGCCTGGATGTGTGGTACTTCCTGCGGTCTGGCTTGACGGTGGTCCGGGCCTGGTTCCAGCCTGTGGTCCGGGACATCCTGTTAGAGCAGAGTGTGTCAGGCCTTGTGGCCCCTCACGACATGGACCTGTGTCACATGAACAATGCCCGCTACCTGCGAGAATGTGATTTTGCACGCTACTCCCTGTACACGCGGAACGGGGTGTTCAAGGCCCTCCGAGCCCTGGGGGCCTCCATGGTAGTGGGGGCGACCACCATCCGTTACCGCCGCGCGCTGTACGTCGGGGAGCGATTTGAGCTGCGCAGCCGCATTGTTGCCTGGGACGACAAGTCCTTCTACCTGGAGCAGAGATTTGTGTCCAGCAAAGACGACCGAGTCTCGGCGGTCATGCTCTGCAAACAGAATATCATACGCAGCAGTCCAGACAACATCATGCAGTTCCTGTGCAAGAGAAAGGTACGTCCATTTATAAGGGTTTGGAAGATGGGTGTTTGATTCACGAACGAATTCATTACCCTATGAACTCATTTCTTAGACAAAGGGACTTGATTAGTCTCTAAGTTTTGTGCGTGCGTGTGCGTGCGTGTGCGTGCGTGTGCGTGCGTGTGCGTGCGTGTGCGTGCGTGTGCGTGCGTGTGTGTGTGTGTGTGTGTGTGTGTGTGTGTTTCCAGGTGGAGTGCCCTGAGTACCCAGAGGATCTGAAGCATTGGATCAGCTATATAGCAGCCAGCAGTCAGGCCTTGAGAGCAGAGAGTGGACTAGAGGAGAAGGACAAATGAAGCCAGAACTGAGCAGACAGCTACCATATGTCTTAAAAGCCTCAGTGCTTATGCCAACTGCCAGTCATTCAGTATAAACGCACACACTCTCTCTCTCTCTCGTGCGCGCTCACACACAGGCGCGCGCACAAACTGGAGGTATGGAGGTCGGGATAGTGTTCGTAGTATTATTCGGGATAGTGCTCTGTTGGGAAATCGTGATGCACGTGTGCCTTTTTCTAAATGGAAATAAACACGATATTGGTTATCGAGTGAGAACGTTTGAATTATCACCTGAATTGTTTGCAGTTTGATTTGTAGTCTAATCATGGGGAGTTTTGCAATGGATTTATTTGTTGTAAATAAAATATTTGTTGTTGAAAGTAAATATGTTGCTTGTATGTGTTTTGCTTATATCACAAAGCCCTTTTCGGACGCCTTTATATAGGTATGGTTTGACGGTTTAAAAACTTCATTCTACAGATAGCACTCGATGTTTAGTCGGCACACACCCATTTTGCTGGAAAGAAATTAGTTAATAAGAAAGTTTTCCATGAGACATTACATTTTTTTAAAATAAATGATTAATTAATGAAAGATCGTTTATTTTTGATTTGTACATTTTATGTTTTTCTATTTTATTTGAATGTAAGAGTAACACAAAATGTAAACGTCAGGAGAGCATATGACATGTTTCTAACCAATCAGTTTTAACTTCAGTGAAGTAGCGGAAGTGAGTTCAGAAATTGATTTTACCGGCATCTTTAGCCCACCAGCTCCGGAAAGGCGCAGTAAGTAACACTCCACACAAAATAATAAAATCCTGTCAGCTATTATTCTTTGATCTAGAAACTTACTGCTTAATGTTTACGAGAAATGGCGGACGGCCTAGATTTATTTCGCTAGCATGTGCGCAGCATCTAGCAATCTCACCAGTAAATGCTTAGAACGATGTCGGAGATCACATTAGGTGCATTTTGTAAGCTGTACAGTTAATGTTAAAATGGCCACTCTTGCCTCCACTAAACTATAGAGTGGATGGAAAATGGCATGGATACGTTTCTATTTGAGTCGGTTTGCAAACACTTAGAATATAGAATACGTGTTCGTCATGTCATTGATGAGGTCAACTGCACTACAGGAAATAGGCCCATCTGGTATAATGGCATAAATCCCATCAGTTGACAAAAGCATTTTTACACGTTATAAAATTGCTTTATGAATTATTAAAATCTAGATTTATAAAATCCCTACCGTTATAAGGCTCTAGAGATACCCTTCACTTGATACCACACTGGAGAGGTACAGTATTAACAATTTATTAAACCTGTCTAAGTCTCTTACTCTGAAGATAAACCTGATCGTTTTTCCTCTCCAGTTTCACAGGGATGTTGCTGTGGGTGCTTGGCGTTCTCCTCCTGCTCTTCTGCAGTCTGGATGTGTGGTACTTCCTTCGAGGGGCAGCAGTAGCCATCCAAGCCTTCTTCGAACCTCCAATAAGGGATGTTCTAAAAGAGCACATAGTCAGCGGACGTGTGCTACCCCATGATTTGGACTACATGGGCCACATGAACAACTCCCGCTACCTGAGGGAGTGCGACTTTGCCAGATTCCACTACTACTCGCGCAACGGGATATTTAACGCCACCCGCGTACTCGGAGTCACCATGGTGGTGGGAGCCTCCACTATCCGCTATCGACGGTCCCTCGCGTTCGGGGAAGCTTTCGAGATACGGACCCGCATACTAGCCTGGGACGAGAAGTCCTTTTACGTGGAGCAGCGCTTCGTCTCCAAGAGAGATGGCTTCATCTCCGCCATCATGCTGTGCAGGCAGAACGTGGTGCACAGCAGCCCGGAGAAGATCATGGAGTACCTGTGCAAGAGGAAGGTTAGAGAGACGAAAGGAGGCCTGAGAATGGAATGGAATGCATAGCACAGGCGCCCACGTCGTTCTGTCCTAACTGTGTGTGTGTGTGTGTGTGTGTGTGTGTGTGTGTGTGTGTGTGTGTGTGTGTGTGTTTCCAGGTGGAGTGCCCTGAGTACCCAGAGGATCTGAAGCATTGGATCAGCTATATAGCAGCCAGCAGTCAGGCCTTGAGAGCAGAGAGTGGACTAGAGGAAAAGAACAAATGAAGTCAGTACGATGACGAGCTACAGAACCGCACATACTCATCTCACTGCACGTCACACACGCTGAAACATCCACATTCTATTAAAAAAACAACAACCTTTGTCTTATGTGACTGTATGTTATGTGAATGAATAAGCAGAAATACTCAGGGCTGCTGCAGCTGTATATGGGTATTGAAGAATTTAGTTTTATGAAATGCATTATTTGCACTGGGAACAAGGCAGAGTTTAAGCATAATTGCTGCTGTTATATCTGTCTGACAGTTAAACTGATATGACTGAATAGCCTCTTAAGTATAAAAAAGGGATCATTTTGATGGGTACACATATTTATTATGCTCTCTAAATCTACTGTGGACCATTTGAAGACAGTAGGCTTTGGGATACTCTTTATGAAGAGTTGAGCCTTTCCTTGAAGTAAGCATGTGGAATATAATAATTATATTGGCATAAATGCATGCTAGTAACATTTCATTTGAGTTGCATGCTTCATCAATAAATTCTGCCCAAAATGATTTTAATCTAAACTTTTAAAAGTTGGAATGGTCATTCTGCCACCTTTTACACATGAATAAGAACCAAGTCAACATTCGAATGATCTGTAGGGTCTGACTGTATGAACTTAAATTATGTAATCAGTGTCATAGACATGGCACCCAAACGTCCCTGTTCCATAATCTGGGCAGTTCTGTTCAGTATGAAAGTATTTATCCATTGGCTTTCATTTCAAAGGGGACATCTTCCACATACTCGCATTGAGAGTGAACATAATGTATTGATTATAGTAGGAAATGTACATTCAACATATTTATTCTATTTATTTTCTAATTGTATATTGTGATACAGTTGCAGAGAGAATTCACAATGACTGACAATAAATGCGTGTCCATTCTGTAAATGCATTTGAATAAACAATGCATTTCATTCAAATGTTTATGGTTTGAAATCTGAATTTGGCGTCACCGTGTTGTAAACGGACTTGTGTGTCGTGTGTGATCCTCTTCCTTGGGAAACAGAATAAATTAAACCTGAACATGGAGGCACGTGCTTCTTAAATTCTTTTTCCTCCAAAATAATTAATTTAGTTTAATTTAGTTTATGGCTAGTGTCGCCACCCTGTGTATGCTTGTAGGAACTGTCCTTGAGATCACCAAGTAACCTACGCCAGCATTCGGGATCAAAACAGCTACCTCCGACATCGCTAGCAATTTGCTGGCATGGGTTTCACAGATCCACACTAGCTACAAATGTCAGAGCCTTAGGCTACTTCTTTACTTCAATGAAGAAGTGTAGCGCTAGTTAGGCCCACTTCAACTTTCACCATTCACTTCCTGTAATCAAAACTACTGTAGTGCGATCTCAAAGGCCTCGACTGTCCTCGATAGTATTTCCGGAGTGCCAAATTTGCTTTCAGAATAAGAGCATTGTCTGAGACGTGCCAAAAATGTTAATTCGGTGGTGCAATGCGATGGCAAACATCTGCCTGAATACATTCACTCCATGTTGACATGGAGTGAATGGAGAGAAACATGTCCTTGTTTTCTCCGTATAACGAGTTGAAGGTCTTATTACTGTTGGGCGTTTCAAAAAACACTTAACAGTAAAGGCTATAGTAAAAAGCCACACAACCTGTAAACCACATTTATAACATTATTCATACATATTCTGATAGCTCTAGCCGTCCTGAATACACGAACCTAATGAATATAGCATTTAATTTGACTGTATTATGTGTTTCTTCCTACCTTTTGGGGACATTATGAAACCACCTGGTTTTTAAATAATAAAACTGTTTGTGTTTTGACCTTTATTTTGACGTTTGTTTTTCTACAATTTCATCAACCGGAAATTATTCTTCGCTGAGGCTGGTTTCACACCACAGGCTAAACTATTTCTCTTTCGTACTGTAATCTTTACTCACAAAACTGCGAAAATGGCTCAGGCAGGGCTGTTACTTGACAAGGACCAATTCAACTGTCCAATATGCCTGGATGTATTGAAGGACCCTGTTACAATTCCTTGTGGACACAGTTACTGTTCTTCTTGTATTAAAGGGTATTGGGACCAGGACGATTACATGGGAATTTATGGCTGTCCTCAGTGCAGGCAGACTTTCAACCCTAGGCCTTTACTCGGCCGAAACACTATGTTAGCCGACGTTGTGGAGAAGTTTTTGATGACAGGACTCCAAAGTGATCCCCCAACTCGAAGTTACGCTGGACCAGAGGATGTGGAATGCGATGTTTGTACCGGGAGCGGACGGAAAAACAAAGCTGTCAAAACGTGTCTCGTTTGTCTGGCCTCGTACTGCGAGACCCACGTACAACCTCACTACGACTCCCCAGCTTTCAAGAAGCACAAGCTTGTCGTAGCCTCCAAGAAACTCCAGGACACTATATGCCCTCGTCACGATAAGCTGCTGGAAGTTTACTGTCGCACGGATCAGAAATGTATTTGTTACCTTTGTTTAACGGATGAACACAAAGGCCACGACACGGTTTTAGCTGAATCGGAAATGAACGAAAAACAGGCAAGTTTTTTTCTGAATACAGTACAAACAAGTATTACCGCTTAAGCCCATAATAGATTATTAACAATAAGATACAACATTCAAAAAACAAAACAAAACAAAAATGCCTACAGCCATAAAACGTGCAGATTAAGAATTGATCAGGCATACACGCTGACCCTGTCAAGGTATGATTAATGATAGAAAGCAGATGCTCGAGCAATGTTAGTTCTTTAAGTCTTGTTCTTTTCAGCGTGGCCCATCTTAAAATGTGACACATCTATGTCCTTATCTCCCCCCAGACTCAGCTGGGGGAGATGCAGAGGAACTCCCAGCAACAAATCCAGGTCAGAGAGAAGGACTTGCAGGAACTGAGAAACGCCATCGCCGACCTCACAGTGAGTAATAAAACAGAGACTGATAGACTGATATCAGAGACTGATATCACAACGCTGTTGGATCCACAGCCAGCGGTGTGTCTGTCTCCCTCTAGCGCTCCGCTCGCTCAACGGTGGAGGAAAGCGAGAAGGTCTTCACTGACCTCATCCAATCCATTGAGCTGAAAAGGTTTGAGTTAAGAGAGCTGATTAGAGATCAGGAAAAAGCAGCGATCAGTCAAGCCGAGGGACTACTGGCGAAACTGGAGCAGGAGATCGCTGAGCTGAAGAGGAGAGACTCGGACCTGGAAGATCTTTCTCATACGGATGACCACATTACGTTCCTTCAGGTAACATGCAGACGTACAGACAGACAGACACACACACAGACACACATACACACACACACACACAGTTAACTTATCACTGTTTGCCTCATGGGTTTATCCCAACTATTTGCACTGCCTAACTCAGTTCATTTACATTGAGGAGGCACTTGAGCTGATTAAAAAATGTTTCAGTTCGCTAATGTTTCTCACCAATAACTATTATTTTAACCCATGTGTTTGTGTTCTGTCTGTTATTTAAGAACTGCCAGTCATTTAGGTCTTGTCCTGTGATGGAAAAACTGTCTCCTGTCAACTTTGACCCCAACTTCACCTTTCGCTCAGTGATGACAGCTGTTTCTGAATTCAAAGAGCTCTTAGAAGAGGTCTACCAGGGAGGATTTGTCAACATCTACGAAAAAGGTGGAGAACTTAAATAAACGAAAGTCCATATGTGGACAGAGACTTTTAGTCAACTAAAAAGTTTGATCAAACTAAGTACACTTTTCATATTACTTTTTTTTACAGTGAGAAACGTGTCAATTATTGAGTCTCCGAAGTGCAACGAAGTAGTTGGAACAGAGCCTGAATCCACACAAAGTAGGATATGTGTTTATTATATGAACAATCTGTTGAGACACTTCATTATGATGAAATCATTCTGTTTGTTGGCGTTTGTGAATAGACAACAAAGAAACAAATACCAACAACTACCCTCGTTCAAAACGTCAGGACACATTAACCCTGTCAAAGCATCTGTTCAGGCACCCACACCTTTGGTTGATGAGATTGGGCAAATGCCAACAAGGAAAAGATATAACTTTGCAGATAAACCCAGATGATTGATTGGCTGCTGTTCTGACTGTGTCCTCACAGTAGCAGCAGCACCTGCAGGAGACCAAGCCACTTCCTGCCACAATCCTTTCCTCAGCCAAGGAGTTCCAGTACCCAACTTCGGCTTTGCCATCTCACCCTTTGGTAAGCATCGCATCGGGCAAGAACACCGTTTCAAGCTCTGAAAGAGCAATTCTGAATACACACAAGACAGACGATTCGAAATCGGCGATTGTGCATCTGCAGATCCATCCCCGATACATCACCACTCACATCTCACCTCACATTCACAACGTCTCCTGGAGATTATGCCAAATATTCAACACCAGCCATGATGTTGAGTGCGCTCTGCACAGTGATGTAATACACTGAACCCTCACAAGCCATCTTACCTCCCTCTATGATGTCTATCCCAGCCCCCCCCCCTCCCCCCCTCAGTCCTGCTGCATAACTCTCCTTCTGTCCTTCTGCCTGTGCAGGGTCCAGGCTCTCTGGCCCCAGACACAGGCCGCTGCAGCGCCGGTCTCACCCGCGGAGGAAGTAGCCTGGCGAGGACGTGGTCTAGCTTGTCTGAGCTGACTGGATGGAGAGGCAGCTGATTATGACCCTGCTCAGAACGTCCAGAATAAAATAAACTATAAACTACCCTTACGACGCAAATGTAGCATTGTAACTAGCAGAGTATGTTACATTTTAGAATTGCTTTCCAAAACATGCCTGTGTTTTCAGAATTAATCATTTTTATAGGAATTTTCTGTTTTTTTCTGTACAATTTTTTATTAAACATATATCTGGAAAATAATATGTAATTATGTATGCAGTAAACATTCAATAAATATACTGAATCAAACTGCTGCGGTTTTGGCCATGTCCTACATCAGTTAAACCAGAGCATACCTTCGTCAAGCTAGTGTTTGTGCAGATGTGTGACTGGCCATGTTTCATGGAGAGAAAAGTTTCCACCTGTCATTTTAACTGGTCTTTTCTCTCTGAGCCTATTGTAAATAGGTGCTATTGGGTGACCCCTGCCAAACTGGGTAAACTTGTTAGGTACACAATGTCAGGTTTCCTGTTTGCCAGGGTTCGTCTACAGCTAAATCTGTGTCATGTATTCATATTGATAACAAAATCAAATCAAGTTTAACACATTTCATATAGCTAATGTTAGAACTGGGCCTTTGTTTTGCGTTATTGACTATTCCTCTGGTTAAACCTACTGTTTTTGTTGTTTTTACTCCTAGTCCAGGTTTTTGATTGGCTGCTTTTGACAGTGAGGTGAAACTCGAGAACCCTCTAGGTCCCAAAACACACGAGATCTACAGTCCACGCCCACCTGCACCTCTTCCAACAGTTCCTGTTGTAGATAACCTTACGTTGCACCTGTAAGAAATGGCAGCCACAAGCATTTCTGTAGAGCAGGACCAGTTTAGTTGTTCGGTATGTCTAGATGTTCTGCAGGACCCTGTGACGATTCCGTGCGGACATAGTTATTGTCTGGATTGTATTGAGGGCTACTGGAACAAGGACAAACACAAAGGCACATTCTGCTGCCCTCAGTGCAGGCAGATATTCAACCCTAGACCTACACTGAACAGGAGCACAGTTCTCGCAGAGGTGGTGGACAGGTTTAAAGGTTACGGATTACGTGGAACGCCTTTACAGCCAAGTGCTAAAACCGAGGATGTTGTGAAATGCGATATTTGCTCTGGTAAAAAGAGCAAAGCCGTAAAATCTTGTCTCGTTTGCTTGGAATCTTATTGTGAAGTTCACTTGATAGCGCACGAGATACATTTTCGTGGGAACACACATAAACTGATCCAAACTTTGGGTTCACTGAAGGAGAAGGTGTGTCCACATCATGACAAACTGCTCCGAATTTACTGTCGAACCGACCAGCAGTGTGTCTGCACCGTTTGTACAAAAGAAAGACACAAGGATCATGACACCGTCTCAGTCGCGGCAGAGAGGAAAACGCAACAGGTGAAAAAAAGAACACGTTCTTCCAGTCATGATGGCATGGTACTTGTGTAGTACGTGGGAAATATGACTCGTGCTTTTCTGTCACAGAAACAGCTGGACGAGGCATCCTTAAAAGCCATACAGAAATGTAAGGAGATGGAAAAGAAGCTTAAGGAAATGATCAGATACATCAAGGTGAGTTTCACCACTGTGCCAACCCTCCTTTCCGCATGACCGTAAACGATCCTTTTAAATAACTCAAGTGTCTAGAATTATCAGTTGCAATCACATGCTACTGTGACACTTGGATTAAAACACCGTCCAAAATGCCGTGACCAGCATACCACCGACACAGGCGTGGAGGAGAGCGAGAGGGTCTTCTCCAAGCTCATCCGCTCAGTCGAGAGAAGGCGCTCTGAGGCGCGAGATGCCATGCGGGCCCGGGAGCAGGCTGCGGTCTGCCAGGCAGAGACACAGCTAGAGAGGCTGCAGAAGGAACTGTCTACGCTTAGGAAGAGGGACTCTGAGCTAGAACAGCTTTCACACACAGAAGACCACATTTACTTCCTCCAGGTACTGTACGGTGACACAGCCTCCCTTCGTTTACATACTGCTGGTAGCGTTTGCGTCGGCACGACTGTCTATTATCTTTATTGATGCGCGTCGTTAACTTTAGTTTTTGGGTTGTGTAACAACCTCTTGCAGAGATGCAGGTCTCTCGGTCATCCTCCTCAGAGTGTGGATCTGCCCTCCATTAATGTCCATCCATGCTTCGCGGATAAAATCCTAAGAGGAGCCCTCGCTGACTTGCAAGATCGATTAGAGGAAGTGTGTGCGAGAGAGATCGACAGGATCTCTGATAAGAGTAAGTGCCGAGTACCCACAGCTCCGCGCTGGGTGGAGATGTCAGAAACAAGCTTAACTATTACTACTTCTATTGACTTTCATGTTTTCTTTACAGTAAAGGAAGAAAGCCCATCTCAGGAATCGAATCCACAACCCACTTCAAGTGTTCAGAAAGGTACGTCGGAGGAAAACTGAAGAAATGTCACACGTTTATATGAAATCAAGCGATTTAGTTTAACCACCCAACGTCTATCTCCGACAGCTTACAACAGTATCACAGCCAACACGGAGCCAAACACCAGGTCAGAATTTCTACAGTGTAAGTGGATTTTATGGTACAGCACATCCTTAACACATCTCTTCTAAACGGAGTCCGTTGTAAAGAGTTGACTTCTTCCTCCCAGATTGCAATGACATGGTGCTGGACATCAACACAGCAAACCCCTACCTGCACGTGTCTGACGGGAGGAAGGGGGCCACCACCCTGTCTGAGCCTCAGCCGTACCCGGATCACCTAGAGCGCTTCAGCGGCTGGGCCCAGGTGCTGTGTCGAGGGCCCCTGACCGGACGCAGGTATTGGGAGGTGGAGTGGGAGGGCTCCAGGGGTGTCTCTATAGGAGTCTGCTACAAAGGGATGTCAAGGACTGGGTCAGGAAGTGACAGCAAGCTGGGCCACAACTCTATGTCCTGGAGCTTAGACTGCTCAAACCTGACTTGCTCTTTCCAACACAACAAAGACAGTATAGCTGTCGGTGTCTCGTGCTCCAGCAGGATAGGAGTGTTCCTGGACCACGGGGCTGGAACGCTGTCTTTCTACAGCGTCTCAGAGAAGATGACTCTGATTCACAGGGTGAAGACGATCTTCACTCAGCCTCTCTACCCAGGCTTCTGGGTGGGTCTGGGATCTACCGTGAAGCTGGGCTCTCCACACAAACGGGTCGTATGGTCATGAAATCCAATGACTTAAGTGTGCTTTGTACAGATACCATCTTGTGGATTCGAATGTACTTTTTCTCTGTACATTTATGCTCTTTACACTTATGAAGAAAGTGACACGTTTTGTACTTAAAGCTCAACATTTTTATTGATAACCGAACAAACCGAGAGCAACAGTAACATTTCTGAGACTTAGATCTTGTTAAAGGCAGCAATGTCAACACTCTGGACCTGAAAGCAAACAAACACAGGACATTAGTATACAAATTTCACTTAGTGGATTATGTCAACTAATGTGTATGTTATGCGTTGTATGTATAGCATGCATGCTAGCATGGGTAGTTTTGATAGTTTAAACATGTAGATTTGTCATAATAAAACAAGTGTGGTTGAAGTGTGAATTCCAGCCCACGTCTCTGACCTGGGCCACAGGCAGACCTCCTGGGAGTTCAGTACTTACGTAGTCTTCAAACTTGGTGATCTCCTCCTCCAGCAGGTCCGTGCCCACCTTGTCGTCCTCCACCACGCAGGAGATCTGCAGCTTCTTGATGCCGTAGCCCACAGGCACCAGCTTGGACTGGCCCCACAGCAGGCCGTCCATCTGCACGGTGCGCACGCACTCCTCCAGCTTGGCCATGTCTGTCTCGTCATCCCACTGGGAAGGAAGGGGGGAAAAAACAAAACGAAGAATAAGAACGAACCATGGTGATCACCCAAATCAAGATGACACAAGACCCTTTCCCAGAGAAGCAGAAGAAATGGACAGCAGTATTATGGACAGTTAAATGGATGTTTTTTTAAACTCAAAAACACAAAAAAAGGTGTGGACGAGGTCATCGTCCGCACAGCCAAGAGGCGTTCGGAGGGGTCTGGGGGGGGAGGAGCTAACCGGTTTGACGTCCAGTAGGATGGAGGACTTGGCGATGAGGGCGGGCTTCTTGGACTTCTTGGCTGCGTACGCCGCCAGCCTCTCCTCCCTGATGCGCTCGGCCTCTGCGTCCTCTTCCTCGTCGCTGCCGAACAGGTCGATGTCGTCGTCTTCATCCTCGTCTCCGTTCTCCACCTTCACCTGCGGTGGCTGGACGAGCAAGACGTTGTTACGAAGGCTACCTTCCACACACAGACTCCCTACATGTTCCTGATGGGTGGAGGTGTTATATTCTCCTCTGAATCCCTTGGTTGTGGAGTGTGTGTGTGTGAGTGAACCTAACCTTGGCACAGATGACTGTTGTTGCTGCTGACGTAGGAGTCTTCTCCAGGGACGATACTCTGGACTCCAGCTTGGATAGGGCTGCCCTCAGATCACCCACCACTGACACACACACACACACACACACACACACACACACGAGAATGACTAAACAGAAGAGCCGTCCAGGATGGGCCCAGTGTGTAAAGCCTCCTAGGTGGTAGGATGTGTGGTTCCTCCACAGGGCCTCCCTGCCCTACCTTTGTGCAGGCCCTGGTTCTCCAGCTCCAGGCTCTTCATCCGGGACACCAGCTCCTGGTCTCCCCCAGCATGGGAGGAGGACTGCACACAAACACACAGCTGGGTGAGACGCTGCTGTTTCTCCCTGACAAGTACCGCGAGGGGGGGGGAGCGTCCATGCCAAAGCCATGCCAGGATATCAACAACTCGACAGTATATCACCACACGGAGATCGTAAGCATGAAGCTCCAAATTAAAGGCTTAAATACACAACCACATGAGGGGCCAGACCATGACACACCTAAACCATGCTCTGCTGTGGAAATACCACACAGCCTGACACGGCCCATCTCCTGTCTATGCAAGGAAACCAAATAATATTTGCACAACACACTCCAATCAAATGATGCCCAAATTATGAGATTTCAGAGAGAAAAAATTACCCCCCCCCCACCCCAAAATGATGATTAATATGTCAAAAGAATCAATCGTCTTTCTACAGAAGAACCAGCCGGCATGCAGGCTAGTTCGTGAGCAGTCTTTCCAAACCACACGAGGGGGAAACAAAACGGAGCAAATCAAAGACCACCAGACACAGATGCACAGGGAGTGAGAGGGAACTCTGGAAGGGGTGGAGGAGGGGGGGGGTGGAGCCACCCCACCACCCCACCCACAGGCGTGGCCACGGCCCAGGCTCACACGTGCTCATCGGGGTCCCGACATGCTGGGAACTTACGGTCCTGTGCCGGCGTTTCTGTGGGCGCTCTCTGCCCGGCTGCAGAGCGGTCTTCACCTACACCCGTTCAGTCGTTTATTTACCACCGGGGGGAATGGTCAGAAAGCAGGGGAGGTCGAAGAATGAAAAGATGGAAAGAGAGAGAAATCTATATAGGAGGCTCATTCTTAGAAGCACATACCAACAGTCTATCCCGCACAAGACAACCAGCAGGGTACGTTTAGGGTACGCAGACAAGAAAAGTTTAGCATGGACAAAAGACGAGCACAAACAGATGAATCCTTTGATTAAGATCAATCCCAGTGAGAGAAGCAGGCAGAGCTAAGAGGCGAGCGATGACAAGCAGCGTGACAGCTTGACATGGGAGTATCTTCAAGTATGCTGACATCATCATCCGACTGTACTCATTTAGTGTGTAAGTAGACCTCGGTTACTGACATCACAGTTCAGGGGACCATCAAATACAAAATTAGATGAAATATTATTGTATTTAATATTATTTTTGGTTACTACTGGCCCTGACAGAGGACATTAGGTGGCTAGTCCGTTTTTAGATCATGGTCATTGCAGTTATCCTCTCAATTGTAGGCTGGATGGGGGGGGGCTTTGAGAGGACAGTACTGACTGACTGAACGCTCAAGGTAAAGTACTCACTCCGTCTAGGGACTGCTGGATATTCTGGCGGGCTTTAGCAATGTCCTGCAGGATGGCGCTAGCCTCTCTCTCCTGGGGGCAGGGGGGTGAGGCACGGCGGTGGGGGAGGAAGCAGCACAGATGGGGGTGGTGGTGAGGAAGGCAGAGAGGGGCAGGTCAAACAAGCAGGCAGGTGGACAGACACACAGACAGGGAGACAGACAGGGTGCTTTCATGTTCAATTCTGTCAGTTCAGGGAGTAACCTGGTTGCATTGAGTCACCTCTCAACTGACTGGGATTGAGCCAAGGACGTTCCTGAAACACACACACAGGCTACCCAGACACACACGCAAAGTGGAAGCAAGCAGGCAGTGTCCTTTTCAGCGTGAACGAGCATGGGCAAACAATAAACTAAATATCTTCATGTGATTCGCTAAGAAGTGTGCTGGAAAGCCTGCCTCAACACGAGGATATGAGGAGGGAGGGAGGAGGGGGAAGGGATGGGGGGGAGAAGGGGGGGGACAACAGAATGCGCTCAAGGCTCCGCCCCAGTTTGGAACAGTGTGGACAGCTGCCATACCACTTGACCACCACCGCTCAGTAGCTGAGCTACTTTTAGTGGCTTAACTCTCTCAGCCAGCTTGTAGGGGAAGCCGGCGCTGTTCAGAGACAGTGATGTAACAGACCGAGCGGCCATGAGTGACAGGCAGGCTCCCCATGCAGCTGACACCACGACCACATGAGACAGGCGAGGAGGGACATGCAGGACCCTGAGAGCTGAGCAACATGGAGGCACACAGGGAGGGTGAACACTGGTCTGGGCGCAGCACGACACCTTTCTGATCTACGCTGTGATCAAACTGCAGAATGTAGTCTAGTTGTACAGTGCAATGGTATTAGCACTCGTGTTACAACAAAACTCAACGTTGCATTTTTTATAATGCAGTGCCAATACAGAAGATAAAAAGTATTGAGGACAAATATTTACGTGACTTTGTTTTTACAAAGAAGTGTCTAATGGTCTAATCCCAGTGAGCCCCCTTGGTCTGTTACAGGTATCTGTACATAGTGTGAAGGGGAGGGTACCTGCTGGTGTGAGGGCACATTGAGCCTTGTAACATGGAGGGGGGGTACCTGCTGGTGTGAGGGCCCACAGGCCCTTGTACTGTGAAGGAAGGGAGGGTACCTGATGATATGAAGGCCCGTTGGCCCCCTCGTAGAAGCGTTTCTCTGCCTCGTCATAGTTGGGCTTGTCGAACCAGATGTTCTCCTGGGCAAGGCACTGCAGTCCACTCATGTTGAAGCTGAACAGGGGTCGAGGGAAGACGGGGGGGTCACTTTCACTATGTGAAACGATCACATGAAACTGTTTGGACAGATTATACAGAAGGACATTTGCTAGAGAAATTCTGAATGCACTAGTCCAGCATACCATCAACAAACACAATGTAGCCAAAGAGGATGGAAACGAGAAGGAATGAAATCACCATGCAGACAGAATGCAAAACCAACTTACAGCAGGTGGAACGCCACCAAGTTAAAAACTGAAAACAGCCATGAACCAAGCTTTATCGTCCACCATAAGAACAGCAGACAGCTGTCTCAGTTCACTTACAGGGTTAAAACTCACGCTCAAGAACAGAAACGTCACGTCGCTTTGAATAACCCAGACCACGGACGAGTCATGTCACTGCAGCAGACAGCCATTCAAGCATTCCTCTGTCCAATGCAACAAAACTGCCTGCTTTGCTAACTCTGGATCAAGTGGAACAATGGCATGGCCAGCGCCACTAAGGACCCCCCTTTCACAGGACTTGAAGTCTGACGCCACTAGCGGTGGCCTTTACAGCACCAAGGGGCAGCCCGTCATATCACAACTACTTTCAACAGTAGGAATTTTGAAGAACCTTCACACTGGTGTGGTGACAGACAGCACGGAAAACACAGCAGAAAAACTAAATCCACACAAGTTAGCACAAGTGAAACAGGGGTCAAACCAAAAATGCAAAACGCAATATATAAAAACGCATACATTAACAAGAAAACACAAAGTGAACTAAAAAAAATATAAAATAAAAAAAACTACAACAAAATATCTCTCCCATTCCCTGAGAGGGGTGTCATACTTGTCCCTTCGAGGCCGGCCTTCGGTCTCAGAGAGGCCCCTCTTCCTGGCGCCACGGTAACCCCGGCTACCCCCCCCATGGGGCTCAGAGGAGAAGGACCGGGCGCGGCCCCTGCCCTGGGCAGGTTGGCGTTTGAAGCCCTCTGTGCCAGGTGACCGGGAGCTTGGGTGGTGATAATGCTCCTCCTCCGGGGGGCCTTGGTGGTGCTGCTGGGGGCGTCTGGAGCGGAAGGTCAGGGTCCGGGAGCCCCTGGCCTGGTTCCTGGGGGAGGACGACAGGGTAGGCTGCTGGCCGTTCCTGCGCTGCTGGGAGCTCTCGGCCTGCTCGAAGGCCCTGCGGTTGTACCACACATGCTCCCCCTGGTGCCCGGGGCTCTGGCCCAAGGAGGCCGCTCCCTCCAGGGGAGAGCCGAACACCCACTCCTCTTCGGCCCCGGAGCCCTGGCTCTCAGACTGGGACGAGCGGGTTCGCCTCTGCTTCCTGCCCACGTGAATGTCGTCCCCATTCAGGTTGGGCCGGGCCACCGTGGGGCCGTTCCCTCCACGGACGGCCCCTATGGGCACGGCATTCTGCGGCCCACCTCCACGGCGCCCACCTGCTCGCGGCTGATCGTACGAGTCCCTTCCACGCTCCATCTTGCGTCAGGCGTCAGCAGAGAGAGGCAGAGGGGGAGAAGCGACATGTAGGAGCCAGGGGAGGGTGTGTTACTGGAGTTAGTAGTGTCAGACAGGATGCCAGTTAGAAGGACGAGAGGAAGCCATTCTGGAAGGTCAAGATGAGTGTAGAGGCCAAGGCAAGAGCAATGCAGTCTTCGCAAAAAGATGATCGAAGATCGATCAAGTAAGGTTTGATCCATGGATGGTTTGACTGAACGAGCAAGTTGCATAACAGATGAGAACTTCAAATCAAGCCTTTTGACCAACAGCATGATCACCCTTCGTTATTCTTACACTGCGTCAACCCTTAGTCAAATATTAATTTACAAAATCAGCAGCTTTGTCGTGTATAATACACTCTACACAAAGCCTAGCTAGATCAAGATGCACATTTCAGTTCAAGATACATGAAATATGCAGGTCCCTGTTTCAGGAGAGTGCTTAGCAATAGCATGATATTATGTCATCTTTATACACAAGGATTAGAATGCATTTTGTACATATCGTCATGTAGCCCAAATCTAAAATATATAATGAGATATCATGAAGATTTAGAGTTCAGAAGCAAGTCTTCATTTAAAATTCATGTATTTTGTCATCGAAAAAGTTAAGACTATAAAACAAACAGACAAACTACACATTCAAACATCACATGCCTAATTTGAACGTTACAGACACAAAACGCAAGTGTTTAACTTTTATCTTATTGAATAATAAAAGTAAATAAAGCTGCACTTCAATGTTTAGCAGCTGCATTTAACAATCCACAAAGCAAAACGTACTCGATAAATGAATGTCATTGACCAATTCAAATGCCAAAATGAACAAAGATGTAGTTAAATAAACCAATCAAGTTCGGGGAAAGAAATCTGGCTTTAGTTTAGGAAATCCAGTCATGAGCGGCACTTCAAACGTCATCATTTTCTGTCAATACTCACCTTCACTTAACGAGATAAATACTTCTAGAGTTTAATTAAATCACCAAGAGAAACACAGGGGGATTATTAAAAACATATTCTGGCTCGGTGTGCGAGGCAGTGCAAAATCAGATGACAAACGGAGTAGTAACGGCTACTAGTGTGCGTCCTAAAGCAAATTAATGAAGCCTCGTTTTGAAGTCTATTTGTCAAGGCTTGAGAACAGTTTAAAATACTCAGTGGAATTGTTAAGAGCAATCTAACTTTATATGTCAAAATACGTTTAGGACACGAGTCCTCTGAATGACGGGTTTCTTTCTATGGTCTGACACTGAAACTTCTAAGTTTGACAAGCACACGAACTTGAAGTCCACGTGGCGCTTATTAATGAACATTGTGAACGCTACCAATTCATTTATGAGCATCGTATACAACGATAGGTATGCCGTGCTGTGAAATAGTAAATTATTTGAACTTACTCTTGATATTTTCAACGTTTTAGAGATAGGAAGTGTTCTGTGCGTGCTCTCGGCTGTAATCTGTCGGTGGAAGAGAAATTAGAGGAGTGGGGTGCACGCATTCATTTGCAAAAAAGGGGGAAGGAGTCACTTATTTTTTTCCGATTACGGCATACATATCATAAACTACAGATTAAAATGACAGATGAAAATGTATATTAAAACACACTGTTTAACAGGAATTCATTTTCAAAACAATAAAGACTCATATATATATTACCATTTCTTTCCAAAGTGGTATGATCCAATAATCTTTTCAAAAATACATTTCCCATAATGCACTACCGAGTCGCACAGATTTGTACGAGCTCAAATGTTTCCTGTTCAAATAGTAAATTGTAAAAAGTTGCCTACTTTTCTTCCAGTTTTTGAAACTCTGCTTCACTATGGCATGACAAAATTTTACAATACGACACAGAGATTTAATACAAATCAAGAATTAACCAAAGTAAAATTTATATTTTGTGGTGATCTACACTGTTATTTTTCTTTTATGTCTTTACTTTACACTATATTGAAATTCGTATTTACCCTTTCATGTGTTCATTTATGATGACTTGAATAAATGTTGACAATCCAATATTCCTTTTCTCCGGCAGATGGCAGTAGACCATGGATCCAGGGGATTCATCGACAATAAAATCAATAAATGATCACTTCTCTCTAACAAGTGTAGCATCTTAATTTAAGTGATCCATATTATTATTTGATTATGGGGAGTGTGTATGCTACTTACTGTGTGTAGGTTACTAACTGTGTGTAAGATACATACTGTGTTAAGGTTACTTTGTGCGAGGACCACTTACACTTCTATAGCGCATGTGGAAATATCGAATCGAATCTAACTCAGACTTTGTTACCATAAACTGTTCTCTATCCTTAATAGGTAATGGGTATCTTGTTGAACAACTTAAAATATACACTTTTACTGAAAGACCGTTACATTACCAAGTTAGCAATAATTTATCATAGATAAATGCACGTGGTCAAAGTTTAATTAAAATATACTTCCTCGCCTATCTGTTTAAAAGTTCGTCCAAGACTGACAGTCTGAAATTATGACAATCCAGTGGCAATGTAAAACGCCTTCTGTTCAAGTCTGTGCTTTAAATCAGTTTAAATTTGAGTCAGATGATCACACGCACTGATGAAGCATGCATTGGAGTTCTATGCAAACGAGACATTTTCTTGTCGAGAATGCACAGGCCTTATGTTACACAGCGCTAAGAAATACCTTTAAAGTCAGTTTCACGTACAGGCGGGAGGTGGGGCACGTGACGATTGTCATCCTTAACTACTCCATACAAGGGGAGACACAGAACTCGCGCTCAGCGGGCTCCCGCAAGTAGGTTATCCAAGCCTATCGGTTCAGAAGAGAGAAGACAAATTCCATCAGTGTCGACAGCTTGTGACCACATAGAGTGGATTTGCTTACCACAGAAAAGCAGTAGCATCACCAAGGGCCAACGTACAGAGCCCAAATAGTTCTATAGTTGTTTTTGTTGACACTGGTTGATTTTTATCAAGAGGGAGAGCTGGACGAGAAAGGAGTGAACGAACGGATTGTCTACAATGGGATCTTATAGGACGAGAAAACATCACCAGCAACTCATGCTCCTCTTCATAATTTATCCAAACCTATGGAGAATGGTACGTTCTTGCCCGTGTCTTGTTTCCAGTGATGTATATTTAGACAGGTACCACATTTAACCATGAAATAAGGCACAGTAACTGTCTAATAAAATGTTACGGTCAATCATAAAACCATGCTTGCTGCGTTCAAATGTTCTGCGTACATTAAAATCCACCAAAAGGTAACAACTATGTATTAACTATGCATTGTGACAATATATTGTCACTATATATTGTGACAATTTGATTTTGATGAGATGCTGACTCTAATTAGGAGAAACATGGTATTGAGAAAAGTAATCAGTAAGATGAAAAAGATTCAGGGATTTCCCCAGAGACCCCTTGTCCCACACTAGGATACTCCAGATGTTACTAGATTTCTTGTCTTTGAACTTGTAGTAGAGCACAGAAGCACTTTGAAGACACTCAAATCAAGTAGTCATGGAGTGTGTGCTTCTGTGCGTGTGTGTTGCGGTAATCAGGGATCTCCCCGGATCACCTGCCCCCCAGCTCCAGGGTTGCCATAGCGTCCGTGCCCTGTCAGAGAATGTCAGATTATGTGTCAGACTATGTGCTCTCTTGTGGCTTCAGGCAAAAGCAATCCATCCAGACTGTGCCATCATCTCCCAGCACATGAAGGCTCAGGAAGTCTGCATCCAGACCAGGAGGAATGAAGCTCGCAATCACACTGGTCACACCGGTAAGGCTGTCTGGCATGCAGCTCGTGCATAGAAGGGGGCTGGCCGAGAAGGCTCCGGAGACGGTGTAGATGGAAGATATTCGGGGACAGTACATTCAGGTTAACAGGTCAACACATTGGCCTTTCCCTCAGTGGAAGGAGGTAGTCTTTGCAATTTTAAGGAGCTTTGTTTTGAGGGCTTTGTTTGTCAGACACACACGGAATTCAGCCATGCCAGAGGCCCCAGCTTGAGGGGAATCAGGACATGCATGGTTGTTTATCCCAGTGTGTCCTCTCTGGATGGGTCTGTTTAGAGCCCAGACATGGATGCCACGCTGGTGTGTTTACAGGAACATCTGATCCAATATCGTACCCCCGGATCCTCTGTCTGGGCCAGGCCTTCTGCGGCTTGGAGGAAGTGCTTGATCTTCTCTGGCAGTTTCAGGTGTTTAGCACATTTTGACATATTGTTGTATTGAGACGGTGCTGTTGTACAAACACTGTGGCCCCCAAGAGACATGAGGGGTGAAATAAGGTAATTTGGAAAAAGAGAGACGGTCTGTGTATGTGTGTGTGTGTGTGTGTGTGTGTGTGTGTGTGTGTGTACATGTTTCTAAGTATGTGCGTATGTATTGTGTGCGTGGATGAGAGAGGAAAAAAGATGTGAGAGAGAGCAGATAGAGTGAGAGGAGAAACGAATGAGAGACCAGAAATGTGACAAGGCATTAAACAGGCACACTGTAGCCCCTCTTATTTCAGAATATTGTAGAAACTCATGACATCAAACTATTTCAGTAATCAACGTAATTTCTTAATGTAAAAATATATGCCGTCTATTGATTGATGAAATTGTTAGTCGGTCAAGATGTATACATTCTATTCATCGATCAAACGATTTCGTGTTTTATTATATGCTCAAACGATTAGATTGCTTTAAATAGTTGGATGTTTCCATAAAAGTTTGGAGTAAACCCTGTGGTCGGTGTTACGGATGCTTGAGAGATGCTCACCCTGTGAGTGTAGAGCAGTTGGTCCTTCTGGCATCGATGACCAGTCAGGTAGGAGCAGACAGCCATGAGCAGACAGTCGCTAACACGTCATCGTGATGGGAAATGTCAGTGCTCATCAACTGAACTCTCACCTGGCTTAGTACCTCGCTCCCCTCCTCCCAACACACACACACACACACACACACACACACACTCACACGCACTCAGAGTTCCTATCTGACAGCTCACTTTTTGCGACGCAGATTAACTTTGCATGCCATTTTAGGACTCAGTTGATGTTAATTGCCCCTGATTACTTTGTCTACCTCAGTCAACATGAGCAAATCGTTGTGGGCGCTGTACGTGCTGATTACTTTCAACAGCTTGTAGACGGAAGTGACTTTGGCCAAACAATCGGCTTGCAGATTTTAAAGTCTCTCCGAAACGCACGCCATCAAATGCAATGCTCGCCACGCAGGTGGAGGTCGTTTCCGAAAACGAAAGCAAACATTTCGAAATACTTGCTTCTGCGAAAGTCTAGCTGTTCTTATTGGCAGAATGACCTTAGTTTTGACCCGGTTGAGTAATAAAACTGGGAAGAGATAGCATCTCTCCCACCCTTTCAGAGGAAACAGTGGCTACGGTGCAACCGAATCTCATTCTCCTTCCTGAATGAGCTGGGGGGGGGGGTAGCAGCCTAGTCTAATCTCCTAAATCATTCCACATTCATTGTTAATCTTAAATGAATTGCGCCCCTCAAGGCCCGCTGCATCATTCCCTGCAGTTCTGCCGGTGAATCCAGTTCTATGAATAGCAACGTGGTTCTGTGAAAAGTTTCTCAGACGTTACTTTGAACGAGACCAGGAGGAGGGACTTGAGTTTGAGCTTCTTGACCCGGTTGGCAGTTGTTAATTAAATAGCAAGCAAGGTAGACGCACAAGGGATTGGATTCGAGACCGAAGGCTTTAAAGAGGTCCTAGAAAAATCGCATCTATCGTTTTTTTTCTCGATAATGTCTTGGGCCTTTTTTTCTCTGAACAAGCACTACGCCTAATTTCATGAGCCACTTCACTTGTGTTTCTGCTGAAGCAAAAATAAATCAGACTGACTGAATGAAATGAACATTGTTGGGGTGTTCATTATTTATGATTCCTCAGCATCTGGTGCATGTTGTTCTTTTATGGCAACAGGACGAACCGGGACTAATCTCATTTTTGGGGCAGAGATCATAGCATTTAGGTTTTTGCTTTAACTGTTCTTTGTTAATCTAGCGATTGAATAAAATGGATTTTTCTGTCAAATCGCTGAAGCTGTTTTCCTCCTTTTAATAAGTCCCACACATATGGACTACAAAGGGAAGGAATCCTGCATGAAATGAATTGCTTGAACATCATGAAGGCAGAAATGTTATTTTGTAATTACAGTTAATCTGCCCCGTCGGTGTGAAGGGGGAGGGATTACATGCCTGCTGCTGGAAAAGGACATCCATGTTCCTAATCCCTCCAAACCAAATCAGAACCATGGACAGATCCCTTCAGGGCCTTTACTACCTGCAAGCCACCATCCAGGAACAAAGGCATTCAGTTAGGAGGCATAGCCAATCGCCTCTAGTGGAATGTTCTCCGGAAGCCAATCAAAAGCCTTTCCCCGATGGGCCAGTCATCTTGTGCTGGTTAACTGTTAGCAGTTGCCTCTCGTTGGCAGCTCAGAAGTGAGTCGTTCGTTTTCCAGCTGGATCGGCCAATGGGAAGGGGCTGCATTCGCCATCCTTACCAGTGTCATCCAGTGAGTAACAGGTGTGGTGTATAGAGGCCCAGCCATTGCTCTGACATCCAGACTGAACCCTGAGTATGGTATATTTCCAGTGTCTTTTTTTCCTCCAATCAACGTGATGCGCTGCCACCTCTGTTTTAAAGAAGACTTCTTTAGTTTGGTTTTGTAGCTCAGGCATAAATGACGTTCTCCATCGAAGACATTTTGCTGCATTGAGAAGTCTGCTTTCTCTTTGAGCCTTTTCCCTTCTTGTCAGGACTCCAGAATCACACCTGGGAAAACATCCAGAGGAGGATATTAACCCACCCATGTCCTCCCCTCACACGTTCCGCCGTGATGAAACACGCCGCATTCTATTTCCGTGCATATTCAACGTGACGGGCAGAGCGGCGGGATGAAATGGCGTTTCTTTGTACTTGGGTCCCGGTGCGATTCGAAAAGTGCACTTCAATGTCTGAAACAGAGACGCGCGCAGTCTCACTGCCCTGGAAGTGATGGAGAGGGAAACACAGCCAAGCATGTCTCTGTCTATCTTCTGGCCCTGAGGGGCCTATCTCAAAGGACACCCTGTCTGTCTTCTGGCCCTGGGGGGCCTATCTCAAAGGACACAGCTTGCCTGTAGGGAGGGATGCTCAGAGACAGCTCAACCCTTTGCTCAACCCACAGCGACAAACTCCAGGACCCGAATGTGCATCCCCAGACTGTTTGATGCCTGGATTTCTCAGACTGTGTTGTTACGTCTCCGTGGATTCATGTTGTGCGGTGGTATGTTATTCCTGTTCCAGGTCTTCGCGTCTCCATGTTTGTCAATCGATGAACACTACTTCTTGACCACATCCAGTGGGTGTTTTTTGTGGGGGTGAGCTGGTTAAACAGTGAACGTTTTGGATTATCTACTAGGATAGCAAAACGTCTTAATGTCAGCTGTTAATGACCTCCAGGCTAATACATGAGAAATCCAAACAGATGAATATTCAGGCTTTTCTAACACAAGCCACTTCATATCTACTGGCCTGTTCTCTAACAGATTCGTCCTCTAGCCCAATCCAACTACGCTTGGATAGTTGGGAGTCTGGATTTTGGCTGCAATCTCATCTGATATGTGGAGTCTTAATTGAATGTGAACAGGAGAATCTTTTTTGGGGGGGGGGAGTGTGAATCGGTCCCAGACAGGCTCCCAGATGTAGGCTGATGTCTGTTTTTCTCTCTCTCATACTTTTCCTGCCTGCAATCCAGTTCCTCAACTTTCCTCAAGTTGACTTTCTTGAGATATCTTCTGAAATCAGTCAGGAGTGCGTGGTAAAACGACAATCTTTCATCTTAGCAGATCATGTTGGCTACAGCCATTTGGAAATGAAGAAAGATCGTTTAAAAATAATGTTGAGGATACATTTGGCAGCATATTTTCCTCATCATTCATAATAATTCGTTTGAGATTATTATTGTCAAGGATTTGTGAATCACTTCTTCAACAGGCTGTCGATCCATATCATCATATTCATATGAACGCCACCCATGTACCAGATGGGAAGAGTCTTACTGTTGCAATGTAGCGCCAATGGGTCTGTGGAAAAGGTGCTAATTCTATCCACCGGGTGCATTAGGCCTGATAAAACGATGGCATCTCACCAGAGCGTTAGGGAGCCCAGACTAGGCGGTGTGTGGATGTCACAGTATTGACTCTGCCATGGTGTGTTCTCTCTAGAGACTTCTTGTAGGAAGGCCCATGCCAGCTCTTAACAGCTTGTGCCCGGTTGATTGTCTCGATCTCACTGTTTCTCTCATCCTCCTGCTTTAACCGTCCTTTGTTAATCCTGCGATTCAAATAAAATCGATTTTCTGTCAAATCGCAAAAGGCAGTTTTTTGTCATTTTGAATCATTTCAATATTTCTCCTTACGTCTCTCTGTCTCTCCGCACCAGGCTGCAGAACTGAATGGGATGAGATCCGATGCTGGCTCCGAGCTGACGTCGGTCAGGTGATCAACATTTCCTGTTCCGAAGTTTTCCAGCATTTTTCCAGCAACCAGGGTCAGTTTCCATTTCGTCCTACTTCAAAAATTAAAAAAAAAAACACTCCAATAAATGGGCCGTTCAACTACAAACATGCAACGATATAGAAAGACTAAATATAGAAAGCAACGCCTTCGTGCGATGTGTATAATTGAAAGCACGATCCACTGGGACTTTGCTGGCAGTGCCTGGCGTTGTTTGTATGTTCCAGATACATCTGCATGGGTTAGCACATCACAACATCCTCGGAGGCAAGTGCCCTGCCCTCGGGTGAGAATTCACAGCCAAATTATGTTGATGAGAACGAGCCAGACACTTCTTGTAAAAGTGAGCTCTTGTTCAAATGTCAAATGAGTTTAAATCGTAGAAAAGGTCTGGTTGCTTACATGTCCTGTTGGCAAGTCTGTAAATGGGTTTAAAATGACAACAGAGGACCTGGAAAAAACAAATAGCCTGTTTGTTCCTAATATTAAACGCTACTTCATATGAACACATCCTATCATATCAGACACACATTTAAGGGTTAAGACTCGACATGTACGTTGCTACCATTTAAAAGTAATCCACCTGTTAGATGAAATAATTGGATTTTGCAACACCCTGTCAGAAATGCCTTGAGCTTGTTTATTGACATTTTTAAATGCACTTTATGTGGGGCAGGTTTGAGAATAACCTAATTAGAGGCCCAGTTTCATTAAAATTGGGATATCTGAGTAGAGGTGTGTGTGTGTGTGTGTGTGACAGAGAGAGAGAGAGAGAGAGAGAGAGAGAGAGAGAGAGAGTGTGGGTTTGTTCATTTTTGTCTGTGTGAGTGTATCTGTGTCTGTGCATGTATGTGTACATGCTTTTGTGGGTTTATACATACTTGTGTGTGTGTGTGCGTGTATGCGCGTGTACATGTGTGGGTTTGCGCATGCTTGTCTGTGTAAGTGTATATAAGCTTGTATGTGGATGCGCGTGCGTGGGTCTGCGCATGTTTGCGCGTGCGTGTGTGTAGCAGGATGATAACGTGTCATGGTATCTGATGGAGGCTGCAGCCAGTGAAGTGGTTGATCTGCAGCTAGAGGGACTGCTCAGCCCCAGGGAAGACGGAGGCAGCGCCGCTCTTCCGCTGGATTAAACTGACCTTCTTTCTGATCCTCATCCCCCGATAGATACGATGCCAGTACTGGATGTGCTGTCATTTGATCAACCTACTGTTGATCACTGTTGAAGGTTACTTACCTACAGTCTGCCATTGCAGGATTTCGATGGCGTTGTTGATGTCCGCAGGCGGATATGATTGACTCTGTTATAACTTGGAGAAAACACTCTCTTGGAGTAGGGAGGTCTGTTGGAGGAAGTGGGATCACAGTCTTGTTTAGAGGGGGTTTTTTACACCAGATTTTAGATAGTTTGAAAACCCATCCAGATATAATACGCTTTGAAAATGGTTCTGTTTGTGCTTCAACGTGATGGCTGTTCCTGTCTGACCCTTGTTTTCACCTTAGGTGTTCAATCCCTCCACACACACACACACACACATACACACACACACACACACACACACACACACACACACAGGAACAGGCCCTGTTGGCAGTTCAGTAGCACAATCCTATCCAAATTGATCTGAACCATGAGCAAATGCCAGTTACGACTTAGATGAGGACTCAGGCGACAGCAAATACTCTCTGGCATGAAGTCCAATAATTCAGTTCATATGAAAAGAAAAGAGATGTGACAGAAAGATGAAGCCTTGCGTTGCCTAGTTGTGTCGTTGTACGCATCCATGTAGAAAGTCGACCTTCCTTCGGTTTACGCTTTCTCCGCGCTGCTTAACCAGAAAATGGACTTTAAAATTCACAACACAGGACATGCGGATGTTCAGGCGACAAAGTCATGTCCGACTGTTGACGGCTCTACATCTTTAGACGGAATATGACTAACACAGTACTGATTACTTTTTTAAAAAATGCCCCAGGGGACAGGATTACATCATCTGGCAAATCTCAGTTTTCGTGGAAGTCCGACTGAGCTTTAATTTAGCAGCTCTTAGTGCACAACAGGGCCATTCAACTGTGTTTCGGCTCTAAACGACAATCCACTTAGTCAAGTTGATCGTACGGCTTAGTCTCTGTTTATGTATGTTCTTAACTGTTAGCATTTTGTGAGGCAAACATAACTGATGGAAAGTATATGCTCTGTCACGCTATGGCGCATTTACTTACAGTAATCTCCATACTGTACACGCTGTACCAAGTCACAAACTGGTATGAACTACTAATTCAAACTGATACCAGATATTGCACTTGTACTAATATTGTACACTAAACTTGTAACGTAGGTAAGACATCTTACTGATATGAAGTTAGAGTGTTTGATCTCTGTCCCTTCTACAGGTTACATGTACAGGAACTGTACGGAGCAAGGCTGGACTGAGCTGTACCCTCCCTATGACCAGGCCTGCACCTTCAACGAGGACGAGGAGCCCGAGTCGGAGGTAGAGGGGGGTCTAATGCTTTCGTGTTTGTGTGGGTAGAGGAGGTTCACCAACGCTCACCAGCGGTCCTGTGGCTGCTCTTTGAAGTGTGTAATGTACCTTCAGACACCTCGATCAAGCGACACATAAAACTAACGAACGCGTCAGGTCTCAGTTTGCTCACTAAAAAAGGAGACGTCATTCGATGTCGATCGAAGCCCGCTGAAATCTCCCGCGTAGACGCGACAGAACGGTGCTTCATTCGCGAACGTTTCCATTTCCTCACTTCCAAACGTTACTCGGTGCCTCAGCTTGATCTTTCACCCTCCTGTCTTGTTCGTCTGACCCCAGACCAGCTACTTCTCCGCGTTCAAGCAGGTGTACACCGTGGGGTACGCCACCTCTCTCGTCTCCCTCATCACAGCCATCGTGGTGTTCACTGCCTTCAGGTAAAACCAACACTACATGTGTATCATTTCCCAACCTTAATTCCCATAAGACATCGTCAGCTTCCACCGGCCAAGTCAGAGCAGATGACATTAAGACTGCGAGGCTAATGGACCGAGTAAGTGTGCTCATGCTTGACGTCACTTACATCCCTACACTGTCAGTTTCAGTTCAGGAGCATGCATACATATTTTTCAGTAACCTTTTCAGTTGTATGTGTGTCTGTGTGTGTGTGTGTGTGTGTGTGTGTGTCGTTCCCCTGCTATCATTTTCTGGCTCCTTTTTCTGACAGGAAGTTCCACTGCACCAGGAACTACATCCACATCAACTTGTTTACCTCCTTCATCCTGAGAGCCAGCGCCGTCTTCATCAAAGACACAGTCCTCTTCGCCGACGAGACACTGGATCACTGCTTCATGTCGACAGTAAGACAGTATCCAGCAGCAGCGTTGCATTTGATTGAACTGCTATGTGACTCATCTTGCCTATTGTACGAGCAATACCATCGAATAGGAACTGCTATGTAGAAAATGATGGTTTAGTAGTGTCAGTTGCTACTCAAGTGAGAAATCAGGCTGAGGTAGACTCGGCCTTCCTGAGGTAAGTGGGTGTCAATAGCGGCCTTGAAACGATCTTCAACCACTTTTGTAACAACCCACTCCGCTAACAGAAGACTTACGCACGAAGCCGTACACTTCATTCTGGAGGATCTTTTAGGAGCCGAACCAGAATGCGAAATTAGAAAAATATCTTTTCTGATATCGGGATCGAAAGGCAGGAGAAGGGGATGTATATGAAGCTATGAGTTCAGCGATCAAGACGTCTCACTACAAAGCCTGTGCGTGAGCAGAAATGCTCGTCACAGTATTGGATCCTAAGAAAGCCAGACTGTAGACTCCCAACAGCAAACACGCAGTAATCTGCTGTCTAAGGGAACATGTTGGCTGGATCTAAACTTACTGCATCTGCCTTCCAGTAGAACAAAAGGGATTTAGGGTGGAAAAAAGAAAAGAAAAAAAAGGAAATGTTCAAACAAGCTAAATGATTTGTTCTTGGGATCGTGGTGGATGACTGTTGAGTTGGTACCGGAGCGAACGGTTTGAAACAGAAGAAATGATCTTATTGCTCAAGTAAGGAGGGATTGTGGCCCTGTGAACAGTCACCACAGCCTGTGAAAAAGGATTCCTTAAACATAAACATTCTGAAAAATCCCAACAGACGTTATAATTCCACCCCAATTGACTGGATCTGTGCCTCAAAATAGTCTGAATTCAAGTCAGGAGCAGAGGAACGTTGCTAGGGTGGTGATCGATGACATCATCTTACTCTTCGGTTATTTCGAAAAATATTCGGACTACGTGTTGAAAAATCATCACTCCTTCACGCATCAAGAGTACTGACCCATTCGCACTATTGCAGTCCAGAGACTGCAAGTTGAATAAAACCAAGTCTGGGGGGAAACAGCTGACATACATACAGGGAAGGGAAGGGTAAATACTTAGAGATCGCTCCCTTCTCTCATCTGTTACTATTTCATCTCTCCTGCTCTGATTGATTAACATCTCCCGCTCATCATTAACCGTCAGCGACTCCCTCGTGGCGTTGAATCCCTCGGAGAGCGACTTCGACGCAAGCTAGCCGTGTAGATCCGAGCTTCCTACGCTGATGTCTCGTGCAGTATTAAGGCTGTGAGCCCTGTCTAGGACGCTCTCTGAAGTGGCTGCGTCTCTCTGCGTTCCTCACAGGGGCTGTGCAAGGCCGCCGTGGCTTTCTTCCAGTTCAGCATCCTGGCTAATTACTTCTGGCTGTTGGTGGAGGGCATGTACCTGCAGACGCTGTTGGCTCTCACCTTCGTCTCTCAGAGGAAGTACTTTTGGTGGTACATCCTGATTGGATGGGGTGAGTGGCGATGGGAGTTGGTCCAATAGGAAGGTCCGGCTTGACGGCATGCAAAGCGACCGCTTGAGCGAGCTTTGTATTCGAACGCCGTGGATCAACGCTGATGCTGTTCACACGTGACATCTGATTGGGTGAAGTCACATATTAGTACTCGGTAGAGGCATGGTGAATCAATGCATGGGAATGACATGATGGGATGGTTAAGTAACTGTGTGCTTTGTCATTCTAGGGCTCCCGTCAACAGTTCTGATCGTTTGGGTTCTGACCAGATACCTCTTCGATGACAGTGGGTACGTCCGCCCCCCTGTCCCCCCCTGTCCCCTCCCCAAACACACACACCTGTCACTTGATGAAAGCATTGGCTAAATGAACACGTTATCATCGCATATACGGTCCATATTAGCAGTGAATGTTTACTCGGTTTATGACAAAGGCTTTTTCCCTGTCAAATTGTCGAAATGATTGACTCCTCTTCCAGTTGCTGGGACGACACTGACAGCGTTGGCATTTGGTGGATAATTAAAGGACCAATCACAGCCTCCTTACTTGTGAGTAGCTGCCTGCATACCGCAACCAGGAAACAAAGAACTCCAGTTCGGCTGTCATCGCGGTGTACTGTACCCATGCTAGTCACCAAAGTGTCACGCATGAATCTGTCTCCAGCTTTACTGAATGTTTACTGTTCTGCGTCTGCCCAACCAGGTCAACATTGTCATCTTCGTCAATGTGATTCGCATCCTGGTTCAGAAGCTCAAGTCTCCAGCTATGGGGGGCAGTGACATAGGCCACTTTATGTAAGTTCTGACTGTCTATTTCAGTGTGTCTGATATGTTTGATGTGAACGTTATCCAGTTATGCGGTGGCCCTATCACATGATGTTTATGTGCAGGGAGTCAAATAAGTACTCCGTACTTTCATGTGTCGCATTCAGAAATGTTTTTGGTCGACGTCGAACTAACAGTTGTTTGAAAATTGTAGCTGCTACAAGAGAAACCTAATCACTGCTGGATTCACGGTTATGATTTTCCAATAATGCTCAAGTATTAGGATATGCAGATATTTGTCCTCTGAGAATTCAAGCGTTTCAATCTCTCCTTTAGAACCATGATGTAATGTCAGATAATGTGGAGATTACACAGATGACAGCGTTTTGAGTCTAGTGAGCGAGTGTGCGTCTGAGCGCATTCAGATTGGGCTGGGCTGGCGGGGGAGGGAGGGAGGGGAGGAAGAGAGAGGAGAGATAGAGAGTTGTTTCAAAAGAGGATGAGCAAAACTAATCAGAAAGTTCAGCTTAAACCACGGCGCAACCGCATCGGCACACTTCTTGGGCTCGGAGAGATCGGATAGAAGAGATAGACCCACGAGGGAAAATAGAAATAGAGATTAATGATCTCCCTGGTACAGCTCATTACACACCGACATCTCGTCCCTTCCTCTCCCGCTTCATGGCCCCACGGGCGTAACCATGGTGAAGTGTGGCGACGAGTGGGGAAAGAGCGATTTGAAGGAATATGTAATTAAAAGTGGCCTAGGGAGGTCTGGTCTTGATTATCTGGGGGGGGGGGTGTTATGATTCATTCAGATTAGATCATGGAAGTTGAGGGCGGGGGTGGGTGGGGTGCAGTCTGCAGGCCACAGCTGGGACGACGATTGAAAGATATGCACGGTGTTTGGGGTCTGTTGGAGAGTGTTGCGAGTTGCGCAGTCACGTGAAGGGCCTGCAGGGGATTTTGGGCCATTGAGCCCCTTGGAAAGGTCAAACAGTGCCTGAGTTTATTAGTTTGAGCCTTTGCTTTTATTCGGACGTGGTCTCTTTTTCCTCATCTCTCTCTCTCTCTCTCTTGCTCTCTCTCTCTCTCTATCTCTTGCTCTCTTTCTCTCTATGTCTCTCTCTCCGTCTCTCTCTCTCTCCATCCACCCACTGCATATCTTCCTTTGATCCACTCTTCCGCCCGACATGTACCTGTCCTCCTCCCTCTCTCCTCCAGGCGACTGGCCAAGTCCACCCTCTTCCTCATCCCACTGTTTGGGATGCACTACACAGTGTTTGCCTTCCTGCCTGAGACCACGGGCCAGGCTGCTAGACTCTACATCGAGCTGGGCCTGGGATCCTTTCAGGTACAGAACTATTCAGGTTTTGTATTCTATTTTGTGTTCCGTCAAACGTTCTAGAATTTTCGTTACATTTCCTCTCATTGTTCCGTGTTCCAGGGAGGTAGCTCTGAGGTTCTAGGTGGTCGGTGTAATCCTTTCTTCTGTGTTGCAGGGTTTTGTTGTGGCTCTGCTATACTGCTTCATGAACGGAGAAGTAAGCGTTCCTGCTCTTACGATCATGTATCATTTATGAGTTACATATTTATTCCATTAAACCACATCACGTGATGTTTGTACATGCAAGCACGACTTCCCCGGTTGTCATACATGCAGTTCGGTCAAGACACTCGCATATTGATTTAGCCGTTTATGGCAATGGAGCGTAGCTAGCATAGCATAAGTGCGTAACAAGGCAGGGGGCATAGGTTAAAAGATCCCCAATGGACAGGAATCCTTGAAAACTTAATGTAGACTTAACAAGCAAGTTAAAAGGCTTCACAGAGCATCAACAACTGTATTGTATTAAGTGAGCGTTTGTGTCTGGTCCGTGAACGTCTGCTGTATTCACAACCTCGCGGGGGGAAGGCCCTAGACCTTCAATTAGTACACCTGCAGTAGACTGCATACTGCATGTGACACTAGCACACCTGCAGTAGACTGCATAGTGCACGTGACGTTAGCACACCTGCAGTAGACTGCATAGTGCACGTGACGTTAGCACACCTGCAGTAGACTGCATACCGCACGTGACTGCAGCTGATGATTTGACGCGCTGCCCGAAAGCCATGCCAGAGTTAGCTCTGCCTGCAATGTGAATTGAGCGTTACAAGTCAACGACGAATGATGTTTCAAAACGTAAGTAATGTAAGGAGTCTCACCTGTTCTCCGGTCCCCGTGTGTGTTCCCAGGTCCAAACAGAGCTACGGAGGAGGTTGTGGCGATGTCACGTTCAGGGTCACCTCAGTCCCGCCAAGCGCCGCGTCACCGTCACGCAGATCACGGTGTTGGACCGCACCGGACCTCCAGGACCGCTCCCTCCAGCCAGCGTCTCCTCCGTGTGACCGCCGACGGCAGAGACAGGGAAGCCCAGGGGGGCGGGAGGACTGTGTCTTCACGTAACGTCGCGTAAACCTTACGCTGTGAACAAGTCATGAGAGCGTTCAGCGATGTCATAGGTGTGGGCCACCACCAGGGCTGCTCACAAGGCAGCGTGGGTGTGTGTGTGTGGGGGGGGTGTTCAAAACTTCCAATCCAGGCAGCTTTCAAAAAACATTTGGCGCACCTAAACAGGAAATGAGATGCACGGTACTGTGCCGGAGTATCGGTGTGGGGTCGGTGTACTTCCGCTTAATAGCACCGCATAATCAAACTGGGTGAAAGGAGCCTACTAAGCAGGAACTGGGCTAGACCGGTAGGGACTCGGCAGGCTATTTCAGGCATCAATGCGTGCATGTGCTGTGTGCAGCACTTACAGGAGATCTTCTGCGCTGGGGTTAGACAATCGCAGAGTAGCACACGCTGGCAACTGTCACTTGGCAAACAGTTCTCTCTAGTTAGAGGGATTTTTGCTGCCTTTGATGAGGGTTTTCGCGAAGGAAGATGTCGGTGAATATTCATAAGCTTTCAGGGCCTGAAATATCGGGACGTTTGTGTTTGTTCGTTCTCGTGGCTGACAGTTGAGCGCTGCTGTAGAGTAATGATAACCAGCGCTGCCTCTTGCAGTGTACTCCCACCGAAACAGAGTGCGTGTTGAGCCCCTTGTGGAGATTAGGACAGAGAGGCGGACATAGCTCCTCAAAAAGTGTGAAAGCCACGATGCTTGTTACATTCACAATGCATTAAAGCAGGGTGTTTAAAAACCGTTGCACAAGTATTGTGTACAATTGCATTCTATTTTGAACTAAATCCAACGTAGAAAGTGCAACGATGCAAAGTTTGTTTTCGTCAGAGTGTGTCAGCGGTGTGTGTCAGCGGCTGAAAGTAACGAGGAAGAACTAGGCCCTTAAACTGTGATGATGAAACTGCCTAAAGCACACAGGAGTCTCTATGATTCATAAATATTCAACATCACTATCTGGTGCACTCTGACTGTCTAACAGAATAATAAATGTACAGGGTATTTAACAGTTTTCCCCCTTATTTCTTCACGTCACTTCACGTTCCAATGTTTTTAAACCCTTTTTAGTACCTTTGCATTTGAAGTGACTGTACTAACAGGTGAAATATATCATTTTTGTCTGGAAAATAACTCACCACATGGTTGCTTTTTATTTTACAGTTAAATGTACACACATTGTTGTAGACAACCTGGACATTAAAAACATACATGTTACAGTACTGTTTACATATCATACATTAGATCGAATGTTCTCAGTCACATGTTCAACACCTATTTGAGACACTGGATGAAACTGTAGAATTATCTTACATTTACATAACATATCTTCATGAAAAGTCATTGCACATGGATATAGGCACACACGATACCAACACACAGACACACACACACACATCCAAATGCTCACACTCACACATTCACTCACTATAAACACCGATTCCACAAAACCCAAATACAAAAACACAATTACAGATACTACAGGTCTTTGTGAAGAACGAGGTTCAATCATGTGCAAAAAACTATACATCAATCAAAAGACATCATTTGTACACCATGGCAGATCAATCAAAGGCCAGGAGAGCCCAGAAACCAAGATACATTCAGGATTCGATGACTATACACTGTCCTGCTAGCTCAACATGACGGGCACTCCTACCAAAAAAAGAAGGCAAGCTGTAACAAAAGACATGATATGCCACTTCTACATACGAATATCTTTTTGATAAAGGGACATTTCCAGACCACAACTTCCAAAAACAGGTAAAAGCTTTGAGGCCAAGAACCTGTTTGATTCTTGAGAAGTCAATTACTTATCGAACGATGGTCAAATTGGAAATGGCCATAATCGCACGCACACTCACGCACTCAGACATACAATTATGGAGAGAGAAAAAAAACGAGGCATTCCACACAGAAAGTTATTTAAAATCCTTTCACTTTGCATCCTCTTCAACTCACTCGGGCATTGACAGAAAAGGCAAAAGCAAACACTGCCACCTAGTGGTAGAGACACGGAACTACAGTTGAAGAGGAGCTCGTTTTCGTTTCACGCACGGTAACAGCTTTGAGACATGGTCGTTTCCATCCGAGTGCCTGGACTCAGAATGACAGCTGGTGAGTAGAACATGTAGAAGCAGCACGAGTCGTTTCTTTCCAGGCAGGACTCTGACACGTTTCTTCTTTGCAGGCACACGCACACACGGCTTTCATCACTCCGTCACACCTTTTTCTCTCTCTCTCTCACTCTCTCTCATTCCCTCCCCCCCTCCCGCCTCCCGCCTCAGCAGGCCTCTCCGAAGTGTTGAGTCATCACTCTAGTCCTCTTACTTGTCTCAATTTCCTTATCTTGCGTCTTCATTCTGTCAACAACATTGATGGTACAAGCTCTGGACATCATTAAACTAAGGCTTTTTGCTATCCATTAGTGTTAGTCGTTGTTTTAACAGACGGGGAAACTTGAGAGACTATTATCATTGTGCACATTTGAGCCGTCTGTACATATGTATGGCACTTATATCACAGCACTGTAAGCTTGTAGTCCGAAGGACTTTCTGTCACAAAAGTGTGTCACAGGTATGTACAGTTTTACACATCGATACTGTTATGGACATCAGTATGTAAAAATAACTTACATCCTTGTTGGTTAATTAACAAATCCAAACAAATAACTTAAATATTTTGTCTACATTCTTATTTTTACACCAGAGATCCAGAAATAACGGCACATGAGCTCAATACAGCAATGCTTTACATCTTAGTATGAATGTTTTTTTTATACCATTTAGACAGCTTCTTCAAATATTGTGTGATTTAAGACATACAGAGACTACATAAAGAAAAGAAAGACAACAAAAGTAACAAACACAGAATCATGATTGTCACTTTTTACAAAATGGTCGAATTATTTGTATTTTTTGGGTGTATCAGCATCAGTATTCCTTTAACAAGACGCCGTTTTTTTGTGTGCATCCAGAGTAATTTCTCCTCCCAAATCGGTTCCCAGATCAGTTTTCCTAGAATGTTTAATGTAGCTATAATACTTTTGTCTAATATTAACACAAATCATATCAACCAAGGTGAATTTAGGTAGGAACAGATTGTTATATAATTAAATAGCAAGCAGTCTTTTATACAATTTGGTACTGAAAATACATAAATCCTTAGACGGAAGAATACATTTTAAAAAGTATACATAGTGTTGTTATTTAGGCATGAATTCAAAACTTTGTTTCCCTTTTTGGTATATTTTCAGAAAACTGCTTACCTTGCCTGAAGGAAACTTCACTCAAAAAAGCAAGTTATTGTGGTTAATAGCTCTCCTTACATTCTTTTAAGTGTAAAGTTCAACTAAAGTTCAATCAGAAACTAATCCTAACTCTGTCCACATTAATCGACAACCCCCGTATATCATTTATTGTGAGTAGGCACTTTGGAATGAAGAAGTTCTGAAAACAAAAGGTTTGCAAGTACATGTTTGGGAGTGTAAGTTCTAGTGGTTCTGGGGTACTGAATGAAGATGGGGCCAGTGCTGGCGTTCTCCAGGGGATAGAGAACAAGGTCAGAGTTTTCCGCTGCTAACATGACTGCTAAACGGCAGAACATCTTTAGAGGAGCAACAGCAGTGATGAGGAGGCCTTTTAACAGCTCTTAACAACTCATCTACAAGAAAATACTAGCAAGGAAGTAGACTTAGCCATCCTGTTCTACATAGGCAAGATCATAACCCCCACCGAATGCAGGCCTTCGTGTATTATAGTAAGTAAACATGCTATATAGACACTCTACTAAATACGTCCTATACTCTAACTTTCCCAAGTGGTTCCCCTTTTCTCTGTGGTATCAAACCTCTCCAAGCAAATGTCATTTAGAAAAGAGCGGTTTTTTTTCAATCAGAATCGGAAAAGTATATCAATAAGACAATTATTTTCAGTAAAAATAAAATGAAACCATTCCAATTCAGGCAGGCAGAGAGGATTTTTTCCATAGAATACAGGCTCAACACATGGGAGGAGCTCTACAGATTTGGGCTCCAGTTCCTTTTTTTGAAAAGGCTGACACTGTACCGCTGATACAGGAAATGCAAAAACCAAAATACGAATCACAACAACAACGTCCATTATTTACAAGTAGTGTATCCATGAGTTGTTTTCACGTTTGACATACTCTGTACTATGGCTGATTGTATAAAAAGACAACACTGTCGTCATCTTATAGATATGAGATATGAACCTATGATGAACATTATAAAGAAGTACCGTAGCATTTTTACAGGCAATGGCAAAGGGTTTGGTCGCTTTATCTCTTTGGATCCATAAGAGGTGAGATGAGGCAACCTGTATGGCACTTTGAAGCTAACTTTACACTTTGTACAGCACATCTCCACATGGCAGTCGGACTCAATCATCTCCACTCCGCCGTTTTTGGTGAAAACACTTAGAAGGGTATACCTGTAGAACACAGGTAGACCTGTAGAACAAATGTATACCTCCACATTGGGTAAAAGAAACAACTATTTTGTTTTAAGAAGCTACAATTATTAAAACACGATTCCGTGGCCACAACGGCTACCACAACGGGATTCTAGAAGAAAACAGACGGTTAGAAGATACAAACAGCCTCGATGTTCTCCCGCTAGCGACACTCCCAGGTATTTTTATCTGTCATCATTAAATGCTTTGTTAAATAGAGGGTGCGATCGGACCAGACCAGAGTGGGCGGGTAGACTGGGTGGAGTTGGACGGAGCAGGATGGGATGGGGAGGGGAGGGAGGGGGGACGGGACGGGGGGACGGAGCCGCGGAGCACCGTCAGACGTTCAGGTCGGAAGATTGAGGCTCCCTCCGTTCTCGGCCTGCGGGCTGGACATGCGGATCTGAGAGCTGCTCTTGCTCAGGATGGAGAGCTGCGTCCCCCCGTTCACCCCGCTGCTGGCCAGCGAGGGATGACGCTGCTGTCTCAGGTCCACAGCAAAGTATCGGTTCACCGTCCAGCTGCGCCATTTCCTCTTGATCTCCGACTGCACCTTCAGGGAGAAACTTCACAAGGTCATTTTTAATGTACTTAGCTGTAAGTCTGGACCAGGCCTGCCCTGCTCTAGGTCTGCTAGGTCACGCTCTGACGGCTTTACGGACAAACTGGAAAGGCATTCGTGTCGGAGGAAGCAAGGGAAAAGGAGCCGCAAGCTTACCTCGCCATTGAGGAAACAGTAGAGAACAGCCACGACGAAGCCCTGGAAGATGAGACAAATGACACTCGGATGAAAAGAGCAGCTAGTGACATTGTTAGCTTTCCCCCTTTAAAACCCCATTCATTCTTGTGCACCTATCGCGCTAGCAATTGCCAGTTGTAAAGGTCGAAGCCAGTATCCATTAGGAGTCGTCGTGTCTCAGTACAACAGAGCAACTGAAAGATCAGACTTGGGTATTTTTAGCCATCTCCTCTCCTCCTTTCTCTCCTCCTCCTCCTCCTCCTCCTCCAGTGTGCCAGAGGAGAAGCTCCGAGAGGAGACCTATTTGAAGAGGATGATGACTGAGGATGCTACTGAAGGAAACGGCCTTGGAGCCGAGAGAAGCGGTTTACCTGGAAGGAGCCCAGGCCCAGTTCAAACACCAGCCTCTCCCTCTTGCTGACGTCCTCTGGGGAGAAGGCGAACACCGTGTAGTGGATGCCGAACAACGGGATGAGGAGCAGAGTAGAGCGGGCAAGACGTCTGTCAACGACACAGAGGAGTCATGAGAAGCGCTGTATTGGCTCAAAACACATCTTACATAGACAGAATCTGCGCACACCAATCTAATCAACGAAGCGAAAAAGAAAAAAGGTGTTCGGTGCTGAATAAGATGGGTGTCGCCTGAGACAACAGGCGCTGACTGGCACAGTGTTTTTGGAAGGTTGATAAAACTGTGACGTCATCCCAGATCCTACATTTCCTTGGCTGGTCTGGCCTCTAAGCATATAATGAGTGAACACACTATAAAGGCAGTCCACAGCACAGCAAAGAAATGGGGAGGAGGGGGGGGGGAGCGGGACTTTACAGGCTTCACACGCACTCACAAAAACCTATCCACACGCGCGCACAGATGTAAGGCATGCACGCATACACGCATACACGCACGCACGATCACACACTTACAGAGTGATGGTTGATAGCTCGGACATCCTGCAGGAGTGCTGCGCAGCCTGCGCGGGCTCACTGAAGCATTTCTGAGCACAGCTGCTACATCGCACATGACGAAGACAACAGCGACACAACAAACACAACCAAGGCGACACGTCTTTAGAGACAAACACACAGTGGGCGCACTACTACGGAGCACAAGAGACCAAACGCCCTCCACACCATTGGACCGATCTGAGGGGAGCAGCCTAGGTCAAGACAGAGACTGAAAACAACGACTTTGAGACGAAGGAACTCGTCCCCGGCAACAGACAACAGGAAGCCGGCAAGGAGAGGAGGATAAATAGGCGTTATCAGCATGAAATCATGAATGAGTTCAAAATCTTAATCTTACGGATCACCTCCACGTACAACTTGAACACAAATTGAATACACATTCAACACATGATACCATAGCGGCTTGTCCCAGTCTCAAATGTAATAGCCTTCTGGTAATCTGTCATCATAGCTTGAACAAAATCAGCTCAGACAACTGAGCATGAGGAAGAGATGCATACCATCCTGTCAGGGCAGAACAGACTGCTGATCAGAATAACACAGGATCATATTCAGCTACAACGTCAACATGTTCCGTTCTCTGTTATGGGTGGTTGTGAACGCACTTTGATGAATGCCTTAGGAAACGTTCATGTCTGATGAGTGCTGTATAAGATACTACTTACAGGTAGATGCTGGACTCGTTGCCTCCGATGTCAGGAGATTGAAGCTTCTGGACCAATATGATTATGATGCCAATGAAGAGGACAAAGTTAATCTGCAGGATGAACAAAACAACAAACAGTCAGACTCCCATTTGTTAGACTCCCACAGTAGCAATTCTAGCAGACGTGCGACACACTAAATCTCAGAATTTTCCTTAATCACAAAGCACAACTGATTAGTGGTCGTTTTACGGTTCAACTTATGCTTAAGTACACAAAGAGAAACTAAAAGTATTTCAATATATATATGTATCTATATGTATATCATAAATATATATTTATTATATTATTATTAAAATATACAAATTCAGCTACGTAACTATTGCAAAAAGCCTGAGTCACTCTCACCATGATGGAAGTCACCACTGGTCCCTTTATGACCCACCAGAGGGCGGTGTTCTCGTTCGTGTCCCAGCAGCTGCAGAACAATAAAAGAAACAAGCTGGTTATTAAACATCACATCCTCTTCAGCAAAAGATGAGTCTGGTTGAAACCAAGCTTTAGACGTACCCGGTGTCATCGAAATGAAGCCTTAGAGCTGCCCACACAGTGACAGAAATAGTGGGTGTTCCTACAGAGTCAAATATGACACAAGTGAATTTTTATATTTTTTTTATACCATGTAAGTTATAATAATAGTGTGACGGCTGGAAACCCAAACAGTAATAATTATAGATTTAATGTTCCACTGATTAATTTTGACAGTCTTCTTTCTATTTAATGATAACTCTTCCACAGCTGTCAAAGTTCTGCAATTGCTCTAATTATATCTGATGCAGATAACACTAGGCTATGAAAAAAAGTTCCATGCTGTAAATTGGATCCTAGCGAGCTGCGATTGGATGCCTACCCCAGCCAATGATGGTGTACCAATAGAAATATCGTCGCTCGGGGAAGAACGTTTCCACCAATAAGGTGAAGAGGTACAGTCCTTCGATGAAGAGCCAGAAGTAGTTGGACATCACACAGTAGTGGAAGAACACCATCACTGCTCTACACGCCACCTGGAAACACCGCAAACAACCTAACATCACATTTGACGCATTACAAACCTACCCTTTGGTTCATATGAAATGCGTAGGTGTTCACGAGCAGGCAGGTGGAAATGATTTGGCTGTATAGTTCCACGTTGGAAATTTTCCAACATGGGTTTCTTTGTCCCAGGTCAACAATATACTGTTTTCCCCTAAACATTACACTGGGAAAAGATAATTCAATGTTACCATGTTAATAGAGTCTATATCCTCTGTGGACTTGATCAATTATCCTCTGATCCAATTCAGACCTCCGTGATGTCGTTAAGGTGACCTGTGATTGCCATGGTGATGGGGGTGCAGTAGAAAGGCCGAGCGAGAGCGACCAGCGAAGCTATTGATATGCTAATGCTCGATGCTAGATTTCCATAGCCACACCAGAGCCATAGGAAGTGCTAATTAGTGGTTAGCACAAACATGTTGGAACAAAGAGGTGCATGTTGCTGGTTAGCCGTGTCGGACTCATGTAGGGGTTCAGGTAGATGAGATAAGGTTCTAAGATCTTGTTTTACAAGATGTCTTTCATAACTGCTACTCTTACTTAAAATGATGCCTATTAAAAAATAGCAAATCTTGACCTAAATATTGAGTGTAGCATGATATATTTCAGATCTTGCTTTGTGAAATAACCTAAACTAGAAAACTAGAACTGCTGTCTGCATGTTCTCTGCAGTACTGTCTGTATGTTCTCTGCAGTACTGACTGTGTGTACTCTGCAATACTGTAGGTATGTTATCTGCAGTACTGACTGTATGTTCTCTGCAGTACTGACTGTGTGTTCTCTGCAATACTGTAGGTATGTTATCTGCAGTACTGTTCTCTGCAGTACTGACTGTTCTCTGCAGTACTGACTGTGTGTTCTCTGCAATACTGTAGGTATGTTATACTGACTGTATGTTCTCTGCAGTACTGACTGTATGTTCTCTGCAGTACTGACTGTGTGTTCTCTGCAATACTGTAGGTATGTTATCTGCAGTACTGACTGTATGTTCTCTGCAGTACTGACTGTGTGTTCTCTGCAGTATTGTCTGCATGTTCTCTGCAGTACTGACTGTGTGTTCTCTGCAGTACTGTCTGCATGCTCTCTGCAGTACTGTCTGTATGTTCTCTGCAGTACTGACTGTGTGTTCTCTGCAATACTGTAGGTATGTTATCTGCAGTACTGTAGGTATGTTATCTGCAGTACTGACTGTATGTTCTCTGCAGTAGTGTCTGTATGTTCTCTGCAGTTCTGACTGTGTTGTCGCAGTGCTGATTGTGTTCTCGCAGTACTGACTGTATTCTCGCAGTACTGACTGTGTTCTCGCAGTACTGACTGCATCCAAGCAGTCCTACTGACCGTGTGAGCAAAGCAGTGGTTACTGTCCTCCTCAGCATACAACACTCCGTCCTTGATGAAGACTGAGATGGCTCTCAACATGAAGGAGACAAACAGGTTCATGTGGATGAAGTTCCGAGTGCAGTGGAGCTTTCTGGGAGATTAGAGTCAAGAGGAGAGATATTCAAGTATCTGACAAGGCCAACAGCCAATCAACGAAGACAACGAGAAAACATCCTATCAGGACACGTTGGGACACTTCAAACGGTTTAAGACTCAAGAAGACCTCAGCTCACCTGAACCTGCAGAGTATGACCATGGCGGTGGTGAGAGACACCAGCGACGTGCTGTAGCCGACCGTGTACAAGGCCTTGACGGAGGCGTAGTACATATCCTAAGGGAAGCAACACGTAGCTTGGATGTTAGTGTTTGATCCCTGTTTACACTAGCAGGGGTCGAAAAGGCTGCAAGGGCCCTACCGGTTTAGTGGTGTTGTCGTCAAAGTAGCACGCCTCCTCGTACTGAGGGAAGGGTTCGGACCATCCATCCAGCGTACAGTTTCTAGTGATCTTCCCCATCTCTGAAGTGCAAAGCACACACGTATCACAGGGGTTGTCTGACTGGTGTGAGCATGTGCATGCAGATCAAACGCTCCAAGGTCTCAATCCAACCTTGAAAGTGCCTTGGAATAAAAGTATTTCTTAAGTCAACACACGATTGTGATTATAACTAGACAACGTCAGTCATGTACAATCTGTTCCAGGACAGGAGTCGACAGGAGTCCTCTCAGGTGAGTACTGCAGAGTCACCACGGTAACTCGCGTCACCGCGGTAACGTGCGTCAGCGCCACATACCGTCCTCAGGCTCCATGAAGGCGTGGAAGAGCTCTGGACAGTTGACCACCACCTCTTCGCCCACGTTGGCAGCCTGCCAGCATGTCAGGTTATCCCAGGTCCAGGGGCAAGCTGGGAGCACAGGACACACCACAGGCACAGAGGGTACGTATCTCACATGCCAGGGGATAGTCCGTACTGGCCACATAGCTCTGAGCGTCAGTCCGAGCACTGGACTTTGGGATAAAGGCTTGATCGTTCGAGACCAGATACAGCGATAATGTCAGTGATGATGTCAGTGTTTCATCCTCTCAGGAGAGTCATGTGTGGTCGTTCTTGTGTTCAGTATCAAAGAACTGACTGTATTTAGTGTACTTCAAGATCTACAACTCACGGCAATTTTAGTGCTGTTCAATTACCAACGTCTGCAAATTTCTTCCATCTGTCTCTTAAAAGCACTCAAACCAAGACATCCCCCTGACTACGTCTTTGACCTCAGCAACCTGTCACAGTGCTACCAAGGCCAAACAAGCCTACGTGGGTAGTCAAAAGGGACAGCTATTTACGGTTAGGGTTAAACGGCAACCTTGGTTAAAGTGAGTGCAAATGTTCTCGCATTTTAGCATATCAATATGTATTAAACGAGCAGAGCAAGAAACACAGTCAGCCAGCTTGGCTTTTAGTCCAGCTGAATTAGTCATTAAATGTAGCTGGTGGAACCTTCCAGAATGTCTCTCGGTTCTCGTTTTTTTTCTCATCTCCAGCTCTAGGAGGGACTGTGTCATTGTTCCTGTTTCTCTCACAAAGCCATTGTCTCCCTCACCTTCTTCCATAGACTGACACTGCAAAGCGTACAGTATGTTCCTTAATATATATCTTTATCTGTCGCTCTCTCTCCCTCTCTCTGAATGGGCCTGCATGATACACTGATAAACAGGATAGACTGTGCTATAGAGACAGTTATTATCTCTGACTGTGTGTGTATGCGTGTGTGTCTGTGTGTATTGGTGTGTGTGTATATCTGTACGTATGTGTGTCTGCGTGCGTGTGTGTGTGTGTGTGTATGTCTGGGCAGAGAGCCTTTCCTCCTGCCATGGGCTGTAATCTGTTTGGGTTCTGTCTGGTGAGCTGGACTCGAAGCCAATTACCTTTTAAAGGGCAACTAGGAGCCAATGAGCACAGCAGAGAGAGCGAGAGGTAGGCTGCTTGATGAAGCACTGTCTGGATCACTGGGCCAGAGCCACAGGCTTAGCTTGGGTGCATCTCAAGTCAATGTGTGTTTTATCGCTAAGTAATAGATAATGTTATTGATACTGTGAGGCAGACATGGATCAACTGAGAATATGAAGAATCCGAGCAATGCTTCATAAGCTACCCACACACACACGCGCACACACAGACACACACACACACACAGATACACACAGATACATATTCCCAATAAAGGAATTGCACATACACGTCTATCTCTTTATAAATGATGGACTAACACAGCCTGGACAGAACATTAATTGTACAATAATAGTATTCCAGATTCCAATCCAACTCAAACAGAATACTAATCAGCAGGCTTTGATTTCTTACTATAAAACACCTGCCAGACATGTATTGAACTTTCTACATCGGCCAAAGAAAAAAAACAACATGATGTCACAGGTCAAAAGAGGCCTGGATGGAATCACAATCTGGTTTCCACTTCAGATGGAATGTTGCGGCTACAAGCGTTGCTGTTAGATCGATATTTTGAACAAGGACACAAGCGATTCAGTCCTAAACAGTCGCGCTATCGTATCGCAGCGACGCTGTTCTCAGGTATGATGAGCAGGCGTTACCACCCTCCTGGTACTGATCTGGGCAGTGGCTCTCTCTGCGGCTGTGCTCTATAGGACGTGGGCAAAGACTTGCTAGCAAGCATGAACTGTATGCTTTGATTATCTCCCCCTTTCTTCCTCGCTTTCGCTTGTTTTCATCCCTGAGTCGTTCCTCTTTTCCTCCAGTCTCTGCTCTCTCTCTTTCTCTCTCTCTCTCTCTCTCTCTCTCTCTCTCTCTCTCTCCTTCTCTCTCTCTCTTTCTCTCTCCCTCTCTCTCCCTCTCTCTTTCTCTATGTCTCTCCTCCCTTTTTCTCTCCCTCTCCCCAGATGGGTTTCTGCTAACTTGGCGTTTTTAATTTCCGCGGCAAACGATTTGCTGTCAGCAGAACCATAGGGCTGCTCTGTTTCCAGGGACAGTAAAGGAGATAGGGATCAGTTAAAGGGGCGGTACAGGCCAATGACTCTGACCACATGGTCTCAAATAGTCAGTGTAGTGAGGTGCTGTAGGCTAAGGTTTTTTTTTTTTAAGCATGACAGATTCATTGCGTCATACGAAAACAAAACGATTGTCGATCTGGTTCTGATTCGGTGATTTTCTGGTGAAACGTGGCTTGAGACCGCGTATCAACGTCAAGGTTAAAAATCTACGCAACATCAATAATCCTCCCTCGTATTTCATGTACGATTTCGGATTATTTACAAACGGATTCGAAAACATCCCTCTTCGGTCGTCTAGCCGTCTGGTAAACGCAGACAGAGTAACGTAACGGCTCCGCAGCAGGACCGCCCGCTTGTCTGTCTGGGCTGAGCCGTGACCATTACAGCACTCCTAAGATAGGAGAAATGATCTGAACTCAAAGCAGCTTCCCTTCCCAAAACTGGTTATTCTCAACGCTACAGTGGCCCCTATTCCCTCTGCAGAGTGGCCTTGTGGGCTGCCAAAGAGTGCATGAGTCAGAGAGGAGGCTAAGAGATACATTCTGTTCATCTGTTACTTCTCAGCTGCTTGTGGCTAATAAAACCCCCACTCTCTGTCCAACAGGATGATGGCTTCCAGATTTTACATTCTTGATTCCCTGTTTATTTTAAAGAGGCTCCAGAGGGAAGTGAAAGAGTATAAAATCTAAAAACAGACAAATAAACACACACACACACACACACACAAACACACAACCAAAGGCTCACAAACGCGCACACACCAACACAAAACTCTCTCTCTCTCACACACACACAGATTCAGCCCCTACCATATTCTAGGTCGTCATCAGGGTCATGCAGCGAAATCTTTTCCATGCATTTCTCGTGTTCCCGTTGAAGAATGCAGCTGAAGAGCTCTGAATGCATGGAGGCCACCTGAAAACACACGCAAACACACAGACGCAACTCAGCACACATGCCCTTGGGTATATTAACCATAAAGGATTTAATCTCTACTATGCAGACAATTTTACGAAACTCGCTGAACACAGTTCAGGCACAGTCGGTTGGTGGATTTGAGTGCAGCAGAACGGTTCGCTCTTTTGAATAATACTATTCCCTTGAGATTCTGTCAGTGTAATGATGGCTCCTGTTTTTTCCTCAACTAATTTCTTTTGCTTTCTACTTCTGTTTGCCTACTCTCAACTTCTCCCCCTCTGCACCCTCCCCCCCAGCCCCTCTCCCCCTCTGCACCCTCCCCCCGGCCCTGCTCCCCCTCTGCACCTCCCCCAGCCCCATCTCCCTCTCTGCACCCTCCTGGCCAGCCCCTACTCACGCCTCTCTGGCCACCCGCGCCCCTCATTTCTGCACCCTCCGCCCAGCCCTCCTCCAACCCTGGCAACAGCTCCCCCAGCCCTCTCCCCTTCTGCTGGCCCCTTCACCAGGCCTTTTCCCTCTGCACCCCCCCCAGCCCGTCTCCCCCTCCCCCCAGTCCCCTCCCCCGGTGAGTGATGTGATCTTCACCTTCTCGCTGCAGATTCTCTCATCCTCGCTTCCCTGACTCGGGCCACATTTACTGTCCCTGATGGAACTAGTCTTATTACAAGTCATGCAATCACCTCCTATGGGAGAACAGGTCTGTGGAACAAAGACGTGGGGCATCTTTTTCATCTTCAAAGACATGTACCCCCATGCTGTTAACCCTTTGTATTTGATTATAAGGTGCATTTATGTTAGTTAGCAGCAGGTAGTTCATCATTTACTAGTGGGGAAGCCTTCACTGTTGTGTGTCTGGTCAACATGGAACTCACGCAAACAGTATGAAAACATCCGAATGAGTAAGTGTAGAGACGAGCAGGTTAAACAGCACACAAAGTTGCTGACAACACATGTTCTGTCTCTGAACACAGATATTTTTCACTGACCCACGCATCAATGCACACATAAACATACACACACACACACAAACACACAGAGAAAAACACACACACAAACGCACACACACAAACATTCCGGCAGAGAACAAGCAGCTGTCTCTGGGGTGACTGTAGCTGTTGTTGATGATGATGGCGTGTCTGTGTGTCAGTCTCTCCTCTCCTTAGCAGGCCAGCTGTGAGCTGTCACATATTCTAGACAAATCACTGGAGTGTGAAAACGCACCCAGAAGACCTTTTTAATGGTGACTGGAGAAAGCGAAGGTCCCTCATTTAAAGAAAAGAACCACTGAAATGACCAACCCGATCTCCACAAATCACAAATATCCCCCTTCCCTCTCATCTTGCCCACCTCCTACTTGTGAGAAAATTGCTGTCCACATAAATCCACCATTTTGGATCCGTATCACCCTGCAGTCGCCCCCCCCCCCTCACCCGGCCCATTTGACAGAAGCAGAAAGCTCAGTCACTCAGAGATCATAAAACTTTCATTCGCTCCCCCAGACTTCCAGCAGAACATGGAAATCACACACCAGACTAAGCGCTGAGGGCGAGAAAGAGCAGTGTTGCTTATGTCCTCAAATGGGGAAGGGGTGTTATGGTTAAAGGAAGGGGGGGGGGGAGCGGAAACACAACAAACGATGGCGTACAAGGTTCTGAACGAGGGCGTGCTGAGAACATTGGAACAATGCTCCATGGCGCTTACTATGAACGCTACACAACACCAAGCCATTCTGTGCTTGTATATCTCGCATAGCGAATCAAAACTGATTCTGATTCTGATTCTCCATTGGATCATCCCTCACACACGCTCCTTTCTCCTAGCTGCAGCTTCTGTCCACGAGCTAGCTTGCAGCTGGGCTGAAGACTGCTTTCTCCCTCTGTCCCTTCTGCTGCAGTTGTCAGGCCTGCTCAGCAGCCTGCAGCCAGAGAGGAGCGTGGACCTGGGAGCTTGGCGGATGTGCTGGAGTGACATATGGCGTTTTCATTAAAGCGCCCGCGGCTCCCGGCCACACATGAATCCACAACAGCACCCCAGAGAGGAACACCGTACACACACGCCCAGAACACGCACAGACACACGAGTGCCCAGAACACACACGCGTGTGTACATCGCAGACACACGCACACACCCAGAGCACACCCGTGCCGACACACACGCATCCTCACCCTGAACACGCCCACATGCACACCGCAGACACCCCCACACCCCCACAGACAGACCGATGCATAAACACAAACACATCTAAACACATGATACCCACACTTCTAGTTGTGTTCTCCAATCCAGACCCCGCTTCCCTTCCCTCCACTCCCCCCCTGCCCCTCCCCCCTCCCCCCAATCTCGAATGTGCACAGACACAAGGACTCACCACCTCGGCAGACTGAGAGCCTGAGTGTGATGTTGTCACCAGAGAGGTTCTGTACTCACCAAGGGCAGGAAGAGGGTGGCAGTCAGCAGGTGGCCTCTCATTGTGTCCTGTGAAGTCCTACTGCTCCAAGAAGCACTGCACTGCTGTGCTAGTGTGTCCGTGTGCACTTGTATGTGTGTGTGCGCGTGTGCGTGTGTGCGTGGGTTCACAGGAATCCCCTGAGAGAGCTCCACTTGGCTCTACGGCAATCCGACATCAAGATGTCTGAAACATAGGAGCACATGACCCCAAGTCAGAAGCAAGACCACCACACGCGGGCGAGTGCGCACGCACGCACGCACGCACGCACACACGCACACACACACGCACACATAGACACACACACACACACTTACACACACACACAGTCGATCTTAACCAGCATTAAAGTGCCCGTTTGACACGGTGTCCTGCTCGCTATGACATGCACACCCTGGCGTCATCCTCAGTTTAGCTTGTGTGTTCATCAGCTCTGCGGCGCTCCCTGACAGCTTCGTGTAAGGGAGAAGGAGGGGGCCGGCGAGGGCAGCAGAGGCGAGGGCTCAGGGGGGTTTATTAGGTATTTCCAGTCATGACACTGTGACCATAATGAGATGGAGATTGTCAGGCAGCAGCGAGAGAAGAGTGGTGGGGCTGATGTCTGAGCGCAGCCAGCAGAGAGAGTCCTGTCTCCGCCCCCTCTTTCCCCACCCTGGATCTTAGTCATCCCGAAAAACTTCCAGAAAAAAAAAACGGATGAATCACAGCAAACGTTCAGCCGTTATCTACGTGCACACACACACACACAGACACACACACACACACACACACACATATACACAAGGACATAGCGGATGCACATACAATCCAAACCAGAATGTGCACAGACACAAGTACTCACCAAACACAAACACACACAAGACTGTCCCTGTCTCTTCCCTCTAGTTGCGAATCCAATTACTCCTAAACCAGCTCTCGGTTGTTTTATCAAATAATAGAACAGCCTGTGCTTAGAGGAAAAACTCCTCGATACAGAGAAGGATAGTGCCTGTCAAGTAGGGATGATACCAGTCTGGATGGGACGTAGACAGAGGCTCATGAGATGGGCTTTCTCTCCACCGTACCAATTCAGTCAAGTCAAAGGTCATCGCTCTTTAGGATCACGTCGACAATGCTATTGATCGTTAGCGTTTGTTGTTACTGTCCAGGAACAACAACAACAACAACAACAAACCCCCACGGAAGTCGACATTTCACGTGCGTGACCGGATGGCAAACGGGTGGCAGGAAATGCCAAATGCGGACGGTCTCTGCTGGGTGCAGAGCACTCTGCTACACCTTCGTTGTAATGCTGGAGTGACGTGGGCCCCAGTGTCAGCGTTCACACAGCAGATGTCAACCATGACTGTGTAGGAGTTAGGGGCCCTGGGGTTATGAGGATCCGTGTTGAGGACACCATACGGAGGAACTGGACACTACAGAAGATCACGAACCCAACATTAAAGACTACAACACTGGCTCTGGGACTTTCCATTCATAGATTTGATCGTGGATACCGTTCATTATGGACCGTTTCATCAGGCGAGATTGGGAAAGCGTTGGAACTAGATTTGTGTGTCTCGGTATGTTGGTGCGCTGAGGAAGACTAATTTGCTTGAGCACACACACACACACACACACACACACACACACACATACAAACAAAAGGCAGGTACAGTTAGATGTACATGAATTCCCACAATATAATCCTTTTCATATCTTGAGAATTAGGCCACTTAAGTTGAAATGTGGGCCCTGTTTTTACTTCTCACAGTGTGTGAAGGATGGATTCTGAAGCAAACGGGTTTTTTTTTTTTTTTTTTTTCTAAAATGGACCTCAGCGATAACAACATCAAAATTCCCATCTGGTATCGTGTACATTCTAAATGGTTTTGTTGTTCAGTGGAAGATTTCCAAACCACTGTGCATAATTCATTTAAACCCCAAAGATATGCTACGCATGCAATATCATCATAAACGAATAACAATGCTTTTAATCATGACTTCCTGCTAACAATCCTTGATAAGCCTTTACGATGAGGTTTCATCTTGTAAAAAATATGACCATGACATCCAAAGGGTTTGTATATATTTCTCGGCGGGGGACTAATCTCACAATAGGAGTGCGTTTGGTAGATTTGCAGGATGTCACATGTTTTATGCATGTATCATCACGCAATAGTTTGCAAGATTTCAAACACATTGATTGCATGGTTGGCAATTATGGTTCACACACACACATTAATTGATGTCAAAAAGGATTAGTCAATCACTCTGTTCATAAAACATGCACCAAACAAGTAATTAATCTGCCTTGTCTCAATGTTAATTGTATTAATGAATGACACATAGATTTCATTCACCATTGAGGTATTCCGTATAATTACCTTCAGCCCTTGAAAGCAAAAACGCCAGCATAGTCTACGTATAGGCCTATGACATAACACAGTCCACTACAGAACCAGCAAGCTCCTTGGAGATAGCCACCCGTCCCGATACTCGTGGTCTGCCGCAAAACCCAAACACGAATTCAGTCAGTCACACACTTTTATTCCTCATCAAGATAAAATATCCAGATGGTGTTTTACATTTGAAACCTTTTCTCTTTTACGGTTCTCTCGGGTAACCAATTAACTCACTTGCATTTAACAATTCAGCCTTGAAATAATGGAATGCGTCTTCTGACAGCTAAGCCAAGGCGAAACACAGGAGAGCACAGATCTTGGACAGAAACAGCATAACGCTATACAATATATAGCGTAATAGTAATGAACCTTACCACGAAGCCATTGATGTCAGTGGAACTGTAATTTTCACCCTCTTTACTGAAGAAAAAAGACAATCCGGTCGTTGTCTGGAAGAGTTGGATACACGCAGACTGGTTAGATCGTGTTCAAATGACAGGTAGTGCTGCTGCTGCTGCAGCGCGCGCTCACCAAGGCTGCACCATGAAGAGGGGTGTCAGTGTTACTGGACGTTTCAACCCGCCTCAGCACAACAACTTCTTATTCAAAAAGCGTATCGCGTGAAACAGACAGCCAAGACTGAGAAGACGTGTCAAAACAAATGTCGTTTGCGATACCGGAAAAAAGAGAGTTTTGAAGCTGGAAATCGGTGTCTGCAGAGCGGTGTGGTTGATAGACAAGCCCTGGGTCTCGTTGTCGTTCTCTATATGAAATAGAGAGTGAATACTGACTGTCTCAATGACTTAAGTAGCCAGCTATTACACTTGCGGTCTCGCGCAGACGCCCCTGTGGAGCAGTTGTAGGGAACTAGGGGGGCAGCCTATAAAGTGTAAAGTTAATCAACATAGAACTCGCCTATGGATCCAATTTCATATGTGTTAAGTGAATTATTATATCGGTCCAGGGATGATGTTATGCTGATTTCATCCTTATTGCGTAGAGTTGTTTCAAGCCTTAGGATAAAAACGATTCACTACAAACCAAGTGGAGGAGAGATGAGCTTTTTTCTGGTGCCTTACTTAAAAACAACTTGATTTGCACGAGAGCTTCAAAGTTGGTAACAAAAAAGCAACATGGATGACTACCATTTAGGCCACTCGACTAAGCCGCTGGCAAAACAAGTTTGGTTCATCGGATTCAGGACCCTGGACAGCGGTATTGACTCGCACGCACACTGTGAAAATGATGAATTAGCAGGCATCGATGTCCCAGTGTAGGCAAGAAGGTAATAATTGCGTTTTCCTAAGAGAGTGAGTGGTATTTGAAGAGTCAACTCAGTAAACCGTGTGTCTAGAAGGGCGGATGATCTGAACATTTAACCAGCATTCAGATCCAAGCATCACACACAGATTGATTTCCCAGCTTGGCTGATTTGATAGACGGCCTATAAATCAATGATGACATCAACAAATGCGATCGGCTTTCTCAAAAGTATTTGGGTACCATTATACTTTAATATGCTCTAAATAAAAACACATCTTTACCCCTGCATTTTTAATTAGCAGTAAATGTGTAGGTCAGCTGGTGTAATGAATCAGAAGGTCCACATGGGAGGGGTCTCGTCTTCCTCAGTGGGGAGGCCGCAGCAACAGGAAAACAATTTGCGTACACGCCTGAAGAATCCTCGGATGCTTCCTTTCTCATGCTTTTTCACAATATCCTGATCGACGCCTGAAAACGACAACACTTTGATTACTATTCATACTCTGCAAAGCACAGGAGAACACATGTATGTCATCACAACAAATGATTTGGATGTCGTGGTCAACAAGTGGGTCCACACTCACCACGGGTCTCCTCTGCCATGTCTCTGCACACATCTTCCAGAACCTGACCAGTCTAGCGACACAGAACCATGTAAGAGAACATAAACAACATCTATCCCCTACACTAGAAACCATCAACATTATCAAGAATGAGAATAAGCTGCGACGCTATTTAACATAACACAAAGCTGAAACAAAAATGATAATAATTTTTCAGAACATCGATAGATTGCTGTGTCTCACCATAGGGTGTAGGAGATCAGAAGTGGTTGCTAGGACACAGCCATTGACCATGCTGGGTTTCTCATCAGAGAGTTCAGGCTCCACTTTGGGAGCTTCCACCTCCAGCAGGAGGCTCAGAGCCTCTTCAGAGAATCTGGATGAAGTTCTGGTCTTTGGAGACCTCGGGGAAGGCTGCACCTGGTCTGAGGTGACCTCAGTGATAACAGCCTTCCTCGCTTGATCATTGTGAGCCACAACTAGTTCCCGGAGAACGTCCTCCATGGTAACCGCAGGACGTCTGGCCTCGGCAGAGATCTCCGGGGCCGCCTCAGGAAGGCCGTCTTCCACCGTTATGTTGTTGTTCTGGAAACGGCATCAAACATTTTATGCCCACACTGTCCTCTGCGTCTGGCAATACGTGTCAATGGATTCACAAGGAAACAGTGAGATGTTCAACTTCAGGAATTGAGTCCTTTACCTTGAGAGCTCTGGCTGTTTCCAAGAGAGGATCTTCCATGGGAACTTCAGGGGTAGCAGCTGCGGTGGCGATCTCACACATGTGGTTGGATAAGTCCTCAGGTACATCAGTCCCCATGTTTTCCATCTTCAGCAAAAAGAGAATTATTTGAGCATTTGTGCTGCAGGCGTCTCTGAATTGAACACATACAAAGGCCTGGGAGACCTTATCTCGAGAAGTATTTACAATTATGTACTGTGTGGTATTGAAAAACAAGACACAATTACAATACCTCCCTGTCATCCATGATGTCTGAGATCATAGAACGAGTCGCATCCCGACCATCGAATTCTGTGCTGTCGTGTCCAATCAGACGGAAGGATGTTAAGGCACTCTCAAACCTCTGGAAGATGGCAACGACCATGTTCTTCACCACCCTGTGAGTGATGGAACCCATTGCTGAGACGCACTTGGTGGTGAACACAGAGATGGTCGCGTCCTCCACAAGCCTGAAGACGTCTGCGATGGCTTCCTTGGCCCACAGCCCATTCACGGAGGTGAGGCTTGGCTGCTCAGAGGTGAACAGCGATCCACAAGGCTGATCTTCTCTGTCCTCCAGGAGGTAGTTGAAAGTCGCTGTCACCAACACAGGGACCAGCTTCTCGACTGTTTGAAGTAGCGTTGAAGTGGTCGGCACCTGTTTGAGTGGAGACCCTGCATCCCCAGCAGGTGGTGAGGACTCCATTTTGCTGTTCGTGTCAAGCCCGATGCTGCATGCAAGGTTGGAAAACAGGGGGAGGAGGAGTTTCCTGACCTCAGCTTCGGCTAATGGTCTGATCATGCACAGGAACATCTCAAGTCCCTCCAAGGTGACCTAGGAGAATGGGGGAGAGAGGATAGAGGGGAGAGAGAGAGGAGAGAGAGAGAGGAGAGAGAGAGAGAGAGAGAGAGAGAGAAAGGAGAGTGAGAGAAAAGAGAGGAGAGAGAGGAGAGAAAGGAGAGAGAGAACAGAGAGAGAGAGAAGAGAGAGAGGAGAGAGAGAGGAGAGAAGAGAAAGAGCGGAGAGAGATCATGAAATGGTCAGAAGTCGACTCCAGCAGCTTTTCCCAGGTGTCTTATGAGAAAACGTCTTGATGCTGTTTCATAGCCTACCTTCCTCCCAAACTGCCTGGAGAGACGTTGCTCCTTCTCCAGTTCTGTCAAGACTTTCATCTTAATCTCCTCCAGCATGATACGGGAGAGGGCATGGTGTGGTCTACAGAAGTAAATGTGTGTGACTGGACACATTTTCAGTGAATGTTACAGATTTGTCCAAAGTGAGGAGTATAAAGCTTACTCACACTGGTTTGAATCTTTCCACGCTCAACAGCAAATCTTCCACATGTTCTAAGTTGACCTGGTCAGGAACATCTCCCAGATTCTTGAGGATCAAGAACTGTCGGATGATAGTTTTCTGCAAGATTTGCAAGATACTGAATTTACTGGTCTAAGGGGATGGTGATGCTATCAGTCCAAGAGTACAATCTTACCTGCCCTTTACACAAACTCATCATTGATTCATCACCAAGCAGATGACACTACTGCCCTAGAGAAGATCATAATAATGTTTTTATTCAACATTTGTTACAGAAACGTTAAACAATATTGGATCAGATGTAGGCCTAGAAATATACATTTTGACGAACTGTAAAAAATCTGTAATATTACGTAAATCCAATTTAGGCGTAGACTAACCGACCATGTCGGTTATGTTAAGCGTGATGGCGAAAGGTTGAAGCCTACCTTCAGATTTGAATTTTTGAATAAATGTCCGTGAAGTCAGAGTGGTCAGGTGCTGAACCTACAATAGTCGAAAGGTGAGCAATAGTTCGTAAGACTGCCATCATCCTCTGTGTTTTTGTTTTACAAATGAGACCGCGCAAGGTAACATTATTCAGCGTTACATGATGTGACTAATTAGAGTACTTACCTCACACTTAGAAGCAAACAAGGAACCGATGATTGGGGTAAAGTTTTTCGATTAAATACAGTTAGCGCACTAAACAGGTCGTTTAGCTGTGTTGATTCTCACGTGAATGATTACATCGCTTGTATCAAAGTTCTACATGCAGTTTTCGGAATTTTGAGTATCATTGTGACACTGATTATGATCGGTAAGCCCTATTGTGACGACACTGTCGACATTGCAGTCGTTGTCGGTTGTAATGTCACCAAAATATATCAAATAGCAAAACTATGCAATATCCTGATTACTGTTATATTATATGTTTTGTTGTTGCTGTTTAAAACATCTATACCATGTTCAGTATCACAGTGTACTTCAAATTTAAACGAAATCAATTCATCTCATGTGATTTATTTGGGGTTCACAGTAACCCCAGAAGATTCTAGGGGTTCTTCAGCATGTTTACTGCTATTGTACCTTCACTTAAGGACTCTCAGTAATTTTTCCATTGAAGGAAAAAATGGACATCACTCTATCATTTCAGGCAGCAGACTTGTCTATTTTTACCTCTCTAATAGCTAGAAAAACAAACTTTGAATCAGTGGCTGCAGGCGCGTTTCCATGGTAAATGCTCTCTCCCTCTTCCAGATTGCCATCAAGTGCTATACCCTTACAGGTTACATGCAGGCAACAGAGTAGCCTTACTTTACAGTCTGCTTTGCTGTTCTGGGGATTTCAGTGTTTCTTGATATATTTTCCAATTTATTTGGTTGATTTGTATGCACACCAAATAAAGAAGAGAGTTGTCGACCAAGTCTTTCCTGCCTTGTACTGTACCTGGCACGACAGATTTGACAAAACCTCAATGTTTTTATTGGACTTTGGTAGTCTAGACAACATATTCCTTCAGCTATTTGCGATATATCAATTACATTGACATACTTAACAAATATTGATGAGGATTACTTCGTGTTGTTTATGGAACTGTCTGAATTGTGTTTTAAGGTCTTCACCTGAAAGGTAAAGTAGACATTTTTGTACTGTAACAGACTGTGAACAGTGCATGAGTCTGGCATTCCCTTCACCTGTGTGTCTTTGTTAGGCTGTCCCTGCTTCTTCAGAGAGTGTGTGATAATGCCCATCTCCTCCACTCAATAAGGCTCTCCACAGGAGCCTCCCTCTCCCTCAGTCCCCCCACAGTCCTCGCAGCCTCCCCCCCCCCCCGCTCCCTTGCCTCAACGAGACCCCTGGCAGCTGGATCGCCATGGCAACCCATCTCCGACGCAATGTGGAAGGGATGTTTGGAGCGGTCCAGTTCCGAGGCCGTCCAACAGACCCAGTCTGATCCCAGTAGGGGCTCGGCCGGAGACCTGTCGAGACGTTGCGGGACCCAGTCCATCCCCGCCCCCTCTCCCTTCCCTCACTCCTCTCTTTCCCGCTGGGTTTAGCATGGCGAGGAATTAATCATTGTGCTCGTTCAGATGAAAAGGCAGAGACGGAGAGAACACAGGTTTAGACAGTCTGCCAAGTCCACCGCATAACAAACGATACGTGTTTGGAGTTGAGAAACGCAGTTGTCAGCCGAGCCAAGACAAACGAGGACAAATGTTTGCATTCCCTTCAGTTTGATAGTTGTTCTATTGCTCCACAACGCAGCGCGCAGTTTATTCATAACATTTACAGCCAGACAGCAAGGCAGTAAATACCGTTTTAATGTAATTCAGGCTGTTCGAATTCAATATCTACAAAGAAAAGTCTGTCAGGGGGTTGTAAGCCGGGGCTGTCAGTGTCGGCTCTGTCTAGGATGTTTCACTTCATTCTGTCCCTCTGACAAGGCTATTCAAACGCTTGTGATTGCCTCTGATGTGCACTGTGCAGAATGACTTGATGAAAGCATGCTGTATAATTGCAGGTCGTCACAAGAGGGGTATGCGACTTGACGGAACGTTCACACATGAGTGACGGATGTCATTACACAAAGTTTTGCCTTCAAATGAAAAAAAAGGAAATAAAATGAGGGTGAAATAATTTGTCTGTGTTCTGTGTGGATGACATGTGTGTGTGTGTGTGTGTGTGTGTGTGTGTGTGTGTGTGTGTGTGTGTGTGTGTTGAAGCAAGCAAGCACATGTTTGTGTTCGAATCAATATGTAAAGTAATGATAGCACGATAAGATGTTGAATACAAGGTGAACTACAAATGAGTAATAATTCAAAACTCTTATCATCTTTCAGGAAAGGCAGCATGACATTCCAAGCCATGCATCTGATATGCAAGATCAATACTTACGCAACTATACAGTAAACACACACACACAAACACATGCGCACAGCCCTAATACATTCGGTGCATTTTAACATTCATTATTGTCCCGATAAAGATTGATATTCACATCAGCTCACGATCACCTCCACCAACACAAAAATTGTGGATCAATCAGATATGCTGGGTACAAAATATTGATTGAAAAGGTTCTCATTAAAAAGCCAAGTGGCATTAATGAGTCAGAGGTGACAGACATGTCCCCTTGTGTTATTAATGGATACGCTACAGTCCTCCTACACAGCACCGTGAATCAAATCTTATTCTCACATGCAGAGAGACAGTTTGTCACATTCAAATCACGTTGAACGAATTATATACAGAACATGCGAAACGTGTCTACCAAATGCAAGGTGTTTTGATGGAAAGAGGACACACTGTACCGAGGAGAAACGGGCCCGCAAATACTCTTGCGGTGTCATTCAGAAAGGAAGGAGACCGGGAACAATGTTCCTTGCCGTCACAATTAACCAGATAAACGCACAATCCACAGCTACAAGACAAGTAAGCCCTGCACGCTACCACGTCATTTGGATGAGGTTCACTTACGAGCAAGTGCGTTCTGAACACACTGGACTGTAGATGTCCAAGTACAAACACACAACCTGGAGTACGAGGGCAGAACTGCCCTTCTGCCGGCTGCTGTTATTGTAAACAAAAGCGCGCGGCATCAAAGGGGTGAGGTCACGCTTCGATGGATCTCAGACATGCTGCAGGTTTGAGAAATGAAGGGAAAACCTTGTTTGTTCACATGCACCTTTTTCTAAAGTGGAACCGCGTTGGATGTTAACGCTGATGCCCAACATTTGATGGATTGATCTGATGCGGTTGGATGAATTTTAGGCAAGTTGAGTTTCCACAACAACCATGCCAAATATTTATTTTAATTATACTTTTGCAACGTCAATAACCAGAGAGCTGCACTGTGGGGAAAAACAACCACTTTCAGGTTCCTTCGGGGCTTTAATAGTTTATGTGACACCCACTTGACTCAACCTCATGTTGCGTTGAAGAAAAATCACAAATCCATTTCTTCCTAGCTGAATAATTATACTTAATGGGCCTGGTCGAAGACGGAAAAGCACTTTCAGAGGTAGGAACCTAACCTGGCATTGGCTCCTCACTGGAGTAGGACTGTAAATAATCAAGGGAATTGTCAGAGTTAATGTTTCAAACCCACCCGTTTGGATAAGCCCATTCTCAGAACCCACCCGTTTGGATGAGCCCATTCTCAGTCCGCACATATGTTTGTGAATGCAGTGCAGAAATATTTCCGTTTTTTTCAGATAGACTCAAATAAAAAGAATAAAAGTGAAATGCAACAGGAGAAGTATAACACATGGCATGGTTGTGTTGGAGTTAGGCTGATTAATAGTTGCCAGTGTCAGCTGGTAATCATTGTTATCGTGTCTTGGCCCTCTGGTACCTAGAGCTGGAGGAGGCAGCTGTATGGACTATATTTAAGCAGCTGCATGTTCTTGTGGATCACAACCGCTATACGATGTGGTACACACGACTGCATTCAAATATAATGATTAGGAGATTCGGACAACTCTTAAATGACAGTGATGAGGGCATTGATTTGGTCCATTAAAAGGATGATGCTGGCGTGGAGACAGTATAGAGGAGAAGAGAATGGATCGGTATCCGCTCTCTTGAGAGGGAATTTGTCTTGCGATTGACTTGGCATCACAGCATCCTGTTTATGTGCTGGATGAGAATATACATATATATATTTATTTAAATGTATATGTATGTATGTATGTATGTATGTATGTATGTATGTATGTATGTATGTATGTATGTATTTATACGTTAATAATCTATCACCCTGTGGTTTAGTCCCCATTGTTACGACATATCTTCTGTTATCTAACTGTTACCATGCCACTCATAAGGGTAGAATGTATATATACACCACATCATTGATGTGGCATGGTAACAGTTTAACAACTGAAAATATGCTATAACAATAGCGACTAAACCACATAGTGACAGATTATATATAGGACCCAGATCATGGTGATTGCCTACGAAAATGTTTCCTGTGCCACCAGCAAAGGAACGGAGGAACTGAAGGTTCCTGTTGTCATGGAAACCTATGATTTCAATAATACGCTGTGGTTTGCGTTTGCAGATGATATTGTTTGATAGGATACTGAGATGGCAGCGCGCAGTATTTTCATATTTCATATTTCCTTGCTTGTGACGGAGAGATCACCTTACTGGGGTTGAAGATGCATATTGCGTATCAAGTTGCATGAGCTTGCTCACAGGAAATCTGCGTATGGTGGTGAGTTGACTGTCGACAGGGAAAGAAAAGAAAGTGTTTAGCAGATACACCGTCTCCCTACACACCATACTGTACCATGTCCTTTCCAAAGACCTCTATCATCCAACCTATAGCTGTACGATCCCAATACTGTACATCGATACCCTCTCCCACAATGCACTGCGTGTCAGATAATACTGCTTTATGATGAGGTCAGAGGTTTCATGTGATCCCTGCACTTCGCAATTATACAAGCTAAACAAGGCTCTTAAGGCTTGCAAAATGGTTTTGCAGACTGGTACAGTGCAACCCCCCGCCAACCTTTCCTACTTTCCCCACTGTGCAACAACGTCAAGCGTGGAGAGCAGGTGAAACAGAGTGACTGATCAACGCAGAATTCATAAGAAAGGAACGGTGGGAAAATAGGAGCGAGAAAAAAGAACGGCCCCAAAAAAAACAAAAAAAAACAGAGACCCTGGGAGAGAGAGGATTTATGCAGGCTGGACATGAGTGTGGATGATGGTCTCTGGGGGCGGAACTCACTTTAGATCATCAGTGGCAGAAAAGAGGGGGAGTATCGCTGGAAAGTTGTACATTCTGCTGGAGTTGAATTATTCATGTCCAACAGGTTTGCGGTGAAGGCAGGCAGGCAGGCGGGCTGGGGGGGTGGAGGGGGGGCTGTGAATGTGCTGGTTGCAGAGGTTTGCTGAAGTTGAAATACGTGAACACACGACACACACACACACACATACAACATGCACGCAGGCAGGAAGGCTCTTTAAATTCGAAATATATATTGGTTCCAAATGTCTCCCTCGTACACACATACACACATAAAAACACACACAGACACACATTCTCCTTATATCCACAAATGCACAAGACAGTAATACATTTTAATCCCAGCTTTGAGTGTCATATTCCAGATGGTCCCAATGCAGTTCAATTAAATCACGTTTCTAATAAACAGCCAGGCATGGCTTTTAATTTATAGTTCATGACAGTGGAAAGAATGTCTGTCTTAAGTGCTCATGTGAAAAGATCTAAGTCCTTGCTTTCAGTATTAGCGTGCGTGTGGAAAGACTTTTAAGCGTGCGTCGAAACGCTGTTGTTCAGAGGGAAAAACAGAAAGCCACCAGACTTTGACAAGACAGGCATCCCAGAGGAGGTGTTTTTTCACACACACACACATGCAGGCACGCAGGCACACACACACACACATGCAGGCACGCAGACACACACACACGCAGGCACAAACGCAGGCACACACACACACACACACAGACACACATACAAGCAGGCACACAGGCACACACGCAGGCACACTAGCGCACTCGCAGGCGCACACGCGCAGGAAAGAGGATTTTCAAAGTCAAGGAAAGAAGCTTCAGAGAGACTTCAGATTCTCCTTCAAACTCGGCAAAATAAGACAGACAGGAAAGTGTTGCCCAAACTAGGCATGTCACCAGTATCACTGAGAATCCATAACACACACAAGGTTATCACACAATCTTTTCATATTCTGGTGTACGATTTGAACAAGTCACGGGCAAAGTACAAAGACTTTGCACAGAGAAACACGCAGCAGGGAGACATATGACACACAGCAGCTGGAGTGTGAAAGGGACAGAAATGCAAACGATGGGAACAATAAGTTTAAGAAGCTCTAACGGTGCAAAAACAAACAAACTCTGTTTTACTTCCCTTTTCAAAATGAACACCATCTTCACCGAGGTTCATTTAAGGTGACAGTGAAACGTTAGCCTGTCCCCCCCACCCTCCCTCCCCTGCCTCTCCAGATGGCCACTAAGTGCCAAGTCACCAACAGGTCAAAGAGAGAGGTCAGAGAGGGCAGTCAATGAACTAAACAGAGGGACATCGTACAGCGCCTCTCCTCTTTCTAGTGACAAACGGCTGGGTAACGAACTCAAAGTGCCATGAAGAAACACCTCAAAGAAGACATGGATAAAGTACAGCAACACAGAACTGTAAAAGGGGGTCGGTTTGAACCGACTGAATTCTGCTCTTTTTAAAGGGGCCTGTCTTGTCTTCGCCTGAGTCTGACACAAGGGACACCAGGGGGCTGGGGTGCAGTGGGCTAGCCCTGCTTTCTTCAGCCCTGTTGATCAACCATGCTGCCTGTTTTAATAAGATTCCATGACCCATTTTAAAGATACAAGACGGAATGTCTCGTTCACTGTATGGTGGTGAGACCGTTTCAGTGAGAGAGCCTAATGGTTTACAGAAACAGAGATAGCTTTTTCAATATAGGCCAGCATCTTCTTTTCTGTCCCGGGATCTGATCTGCTCCAGACAATAATGTACATTCTAACTGCAAAGTGACACTGGATGATGTGGAGAAAAAACACAGTCTAATCCGCAGGCTACTTCATGTTTGGTTTGGGATTAATCGAAATATGGGTGCTCATCTAATTGGATAACATGCCAACAAGCCAACATGATTGTAACCATAAAATTGACCTTGCTTGTATGTATGTGTGTGTGTGTGTGTGCATGTATCTGAAGGCTATTTAAATCAGGTTTCAGAGTATCTGTTTGCCATATAAAGATGGAAGCACAGTGCTGTAAAGACACCATCAGATCTGTGTTTGTGTGTTCAGAGTTTATGGTTCAACAGCTGCTGTTTAATGGTATCTGCTACCGGGAAGGTTTTTTTTTGGGGACGGCAGATATAAAATCAAAAAAATCTGTACGAAACCTTGGTCTCCCTGGAGCTTCAATCATATCTCTTTATCAACGCGTCGCCATGGCAACCCTGACCGAGCCCGACTGGGTCTTTCTCACCTGCAGCACGAGGCTGTGATCCCAAGAACAGAAACAGACCGGAGAGGTCCGAGGCAATACATCGGCTTTGACCTGCCTCGTCGCTGCCGTGGAGATCGCTGGTTGCCGCAGGTTACTGGCAAGTGTGTGTGCGCGTGTGACAGGGCCAGGGGTTGACAAATGTGACAAAGAAAGGAGTAAGTGTGGGTTGGTTGATTGACAAGTTCTTTCGGTGCTGCCGGAAACATGAGGTGAACGTTGAAGAAAGACTCATTCAAAATGGAAAAGAATGTTCGCCTTTGGTGGATTTTCAGATGTTCACTATCCAGATTGGCATCTGAGAGTAGGGAACCTTGGCTTCGTGCGATGCTGGAAGAATAAAAATGACACAGATGGAGGCTGTAAAATAGTTCAGTGACATCAGCAAACAAGTTGTTTTAAATCTGTTAAACAGCGTTAGGCCAGAGTCGTCACCTGTTGGGTTCCTTTTGTAATTGCGATCATCATCGCTACGGAAACCTCAGTAGAATCAGGAAGCAAAAAGCAGGATAAAAGGAAGTAGACTCCTACACACTTGGTTCTGCCTACTTAAAGAAACAAGACAAGACCATTGGTGAGACAGCCACTGGCATGAGACAGACGGTTCCCACAGAATTCATGTGGGTTACCATGTGAGCTACGGTTAGCATGCACATACACACATACACACACACACACACACCCACACACAGTTATGCACACACTGGTGCGTGCGCACAGACTGGCACACAAACAGGTGTAGAGGCGCGTGCACCAGTGTGTGCATAACTGTGTGTGTGTGCGCGTGTGTGCACACGCACACGCTCATCCAACCTCTCTGTCTCCGTGACCTCCTTGTACCCCGACTCGTTCTCCTTCTCAGTCACTCTCTCCCCGTTTAGTGTCCTCGTCCTCTCCCCCCCCCTCCTCCTCCTGCCTTTGCCACTCCAGCTGGTGTGTCGAGCGTGAAGGATGTCAGATGCCAAGCTCCCCAGCGCGGATGAGAGCAGCGCGGGAAGTGGAGGAGGGAGGGATGAATAAAAGATTACACACTCCAAGCTTCACCATTCCAAACTGGGGAAACTTTCACATCAGAAATTCACATTCAAGTGTGTCTGCGTCTGTGTGTGTCTGCGTCTCTCTGTGTGTGTGTGTGTGTCTGAGAAGCATGCCTGTGTGCCTGTGAAAGTATCTCCGTCGTATACAGCAAGGAGAGATCTCTCCTCAACACCAGCAGAACAAGTGATTTCTGTGTAAACATCACTTTGGCCCCAGCTGTCTGTGAGCTTCACGAAAAAGGAGAAAGTAATTGTGTGTTTTTCTTGCCTAAGTGCCAGCCCTGGGCAACATGCATTTCAAGCTCTACGGTTGCTGTTGCGACAAGGTACGTGGTGGGGCAATTAGTGGGGTTAAAATCTCTGACTGCATTTTTCAATTAAACCTTTAACTTTGTGCTGATGGGACCGAATGATGCACCTGTTCCTGTAATAAGGAACTCAGTCAAGGAATTGTAGGATAATGAGTTGGGGTAGTCAAGGTTAAATCACTTTAAAAGCACGTTCTACCGTTTACGGTTAGTCATTGCTGCTGGCACAGGCAGTCTGCTGGGAAATGACTGTTTCCTTTTAAAGTGATATTTCAATGCATAAATATTGTACAGTTTTGTGACCGTCCGGGGTATAGGATAATACACTTAAGGATGATGTGGTCTGCATACAGTACCTTAGCAGTATGAAATAAGAGTCGTTTCAGTAGACATCTGGGTGTCATTTTCCTTATCTTTAACCAGGTTGACAAAAAAAAAACCTGTTAGCCCGTTCTATGTTGGTATACACAGTATTGAGAATTAGGAATTGAGCATAGCCTACTTTGTAGGCCCAATGCAGTCACAGTAAAGGTCAACAAACATGTCTAAGCCTGTGTCTATAGTCAAACCCGCTGCAGGTTTGTGGATGAGGAGCTATTCCCCTTAAGCCCTGGCTTCACTCCTGCCCTGGAAGGCCTGGAATCTGAGCCTTCGTCCTGGGTTCTCATCCACTAAGCCCCCTTCAGCCTGGAGATAGGAACCACAGATCCAGACTTCTTTCTCTGTTCCTCGGAGGCCGTCTCTGTGTAAGTATGTGCTCAGTAGAGACGGCCTTTCTCGCTAATTGAAGTCAATGACACGAGCTGCCGGGGCCTGCGAACAAATTGAGTCTCCATGGAAACGCATTTTGGCGAGCGTGTCCATCGGAGAGCCCGAGGCGCTACATCGGAATTACACGCCCATTTGTAGCTTCGCCGAATATTAGAAAACAGGCACGCGGGGATAAAGTCCGAGGAATATCCGCGGAGATGAGTGGAGAGGAAGGACAAGAGAAAAGAGACACCAGAAAAGAAGTGTGAATCCTCTCGCATTAAAATCTTTGCTCGATGTCAAGCTCACATCAAAACGAAGATCACTGGAAAGGAAGGACTTCGCGTGTTTTCCGCATGTATTTCATTACTCGATCAGAACGTTAGGATCCTTGGCTCTAGATGCGTCCAAGCTACATTAAGCTAGTAGAAGTTGCTCTCAGTCTCTCCCTCTGCTCTGTATCTCATGTACAGAAGGCTGGACAAATTCAGTTGTTGTCAGTTCATCCAATGACAAATAGAGCTACCATGAGCCAGAAGCAAATAAGAGGAGAGAGTTATCCAGAAAAAAGAATGATAGAGAGACAGGAAATGGGATAGGCTTAATGGCCATTTGAAAGAGGTTGTTGGTCATTGCTGCATTCAGTATGTCACTGTGGGTAAAACCCCTTTAGCCTGATCCATCTACTACCTTGAACAGCAAAATCACTTCCCCCCCTCTCTATTCTGCTCTTTCCCTTTGTCTCTCCATCTTCTCAGTCTCCTTTTCTTCACCCCACTCCCCATTCCCACCCTTTCGCTCTCGTCTCCACCTCCCTCCCTCCCTCCCTCTCATCCCGCAGTCCTTCAAACGACTTCATTTGCGTCTGTTGAATGGCAGCATTTCGCCTCAGCTCTGTAGGCAGTCGTTCACCGACACGGCCCCTATCGCTGCCGCACAAAGCGGCAGATGCTGGCCCAGCACACTCCACGCTCCGTCTGTAGAATGGATGCGTTGGAAGGACTGGATTAACTACCTTCTGCCTGAATCCCATTCAGGTCTGAAAATGAGCCCCCTTTTCACGTTTTGAGACCGGTAGTTTGTTATTTTGAGGGATTTGTTTTCCTCCCATGTCGCACCTGAGGCGGCGTGCCTTGAAGACACGCCCCCTCTCCTGATGTTACAGGCAGAGGTCGTCCCGGTACATGTTGCCATGGAAACAGTGGATATCAACCTGCCATTAGACTGAAACAAGCACAATGGTGAAAGATCATAGGTTGTTTGAACGCCGGGCTCCATCCTTCAGACAACGACGAGGCGCTGAGGGAAACGAGGGCCCCAGATGAAAGGCAGACACGACCGTAAAGGAGAGGGTGGGGGGACGGGGGGGGGCGGGGGGGATGGATGGGTATCTCAACGACCGGGGGATGGTGGACGAGGAGCGCTGCTCGGCCCAGCATTAGCCAGGAGACCTCCACTGACTCGGAAGTGATGATGAAATGTTGCGAAATGTTAGCAGGCAAGCACGCATGCAACTCCACTCACGAACCATCTCCTTAAGATGGAGAGAGAAAGAGCCTCGCGTTCCTCCAACGCTCTCTCGCCCGGTCCCTTCTGGTGGACTCCCTGTGCGAGGGAATCATTTCTCTTGTGAATCTCTCCGCTACCCCTCTCCTGCTGCCTCCCATTCATCAGCGTCTCTCTTTGCCTCAGTCACAGCTGCCCTAAGAGCCTGCACCAGAGGCCAGATGCCTGAATGTTCAGACACCTTCCAAGATGGATGACACCGACCTGGAGATGACAGAAACATCATAAAAATACGCCCAGGGTTAGAGACAGTGCACGCCCAAAAATATACTACCGGAAGAACGCTTGAAAGATTTCCCCTCAGGTCCTCACATCCTCGGTCTAACTCCGAGCACTCAATTCCATCATTGGGACTGGCGTTCGTCTTTTTGAAAACAAAAAAAAGATTTCATGTGGATTTGTAAATACACACCCTCTGGGAGAACTGACATACATGCATCATGGTAGCACTTCTCTCTAAAGACCTCCAAGGAGAGCTCCTCAACAGATGTTAGCATCACTCACTGGATGAGTGGAGAGAGAGACAGACAGCCATAGGAGGAGAGAGAGAGACAGAGAGAGCAATAGAGGGGAGAGAGAGACAGACAGCAATAGAGGGGAGAGAGAGAAAGAGAGGGAGAGAGAGAGGGGGGAGAGAGACATAGAAAGCAATAGAGGGGACAGAGAGAGGGAGAGATAAAATAACGAGGAGAGAGGAATTGGAGTAGCAGCAGGTTGTCGGCGGCTCTCTGACAGTCCTGCGGCGCGTGATGGAGAGTCCCAGCAGAGCTGCTGGCCCAAACAGCAGGGTGATACTGTGTTTGACACGAGCAAACAGCCTGAGAGGAGAAGGGAGCAGGCCGACAGGGAATCACTTACCTCTGCATGGAGGGGCTCCTCTCGGATCTGGGGAGGCAGACAGACACTAACGCCATACCTCCATACGCACACACACACACACGCACATACACACACACACAGACACACACAGACAGACACACACACAAACAGACACACACACAGGAATATCAATGACAACCTGCCTGGATGTATTTGCCCTAGAACAGGGTCACCAACAACTGTGTTCTCTATACTGACAGGCAGACGCCTTATTAGAACGCATCTTTATTCAGATATGCTAATCCAGTATAATAGCAGTAATAAGATGCTCTGAAAGTAGTTGGTGGAGGGATGAACCTGTTGGCTGTTGGATCTGACTGACAGCGTGAAGAGCACCCTGTAGCAACTCTTCTGCACTGCTGTGAAAGTAACAGAACTGCCCTCCAAACAGCAACCTGTGGTTGAAATCAGACACAGACACGCTCACGATGTCTCAACTCTTGCATTTTCGTTCCCTAAAAATCGCAAGGCTTGAACGTTTCGTCCTGTTTTAGGGTAATCCCAGGTTCTGCTAAAAACGCTCAACTTGTCTAGCACGCCCTCAAGGTCCTTCCCCCTCCACCCTCCTGTCTGAGATGTTGACATACCTCCATTTTCATTTGCTGGAGTGGTCTGGCATCGAACTCCAGAGGTGAAGAGGTAAAAAAAAAGAAAGCCATCTGGCCAATGATTTATGAGTCATTCCAGGTTCAAAATGGCTGCCGTCGCCTTTCTGCTTCCACAGCGCTTCCGCCAAGAGCAGCTCTTCAGGAGTCTCCCGTCCTTAGTAACGAACGGCGGACGGCAGGGGTGCATCAGAGAGCCCAGCTCTGCTAACAGAAACACCATTTCCTTTCATCTCTGCATGGAGGAGTGCAGGGGAGACTTGGAACGCCGAAACAACGTCCTGTTGGTCTCCCTGCGGCCGTGCTGCCTTAGCTCAGCTCTCAGCAGTGGCAGGGCGAGTCAAGAGGAGAGAGAAAGGTCTTATAGTGTCCCGGTCATTATTTACAATCGCATGTGTGTCATTCAACTTCAGATTAGAAGCGCACTGGACGATGATGAGAAGATTCTGATATCGCTCAATGCGGAAGGCCACTATCTCACCAGTGAACGTACTCCATGGACCAGAACCCGTGAGCTGAAGGCTGGACATCAAACCCGTCTCAGCGACCCGAACCTTTTACAAGGATCGGAAGGTCTTGATTTGTTTCTGTGGTTATACACTGTACCATGTTGTGTGTGCAAACCATTGAGGCTCCGTCTGTCTGTGTGTGTGTAAGTGTGTGTGTGTGTGTGTGTAAGTGTGTGTGCGCGTGAGTAAATGTTTTGATTCCCGGCTTCTGACCTGAGTGAAGAAGTGTGTTTTTTTTTTTTTGTAAGTCAGAAAACGGAAAGTGTGTTTGCCTCCCTACAGACCACATTGGCATTCAGTAGGCACACACACACACGCACACACACACACACATCCCCTGGTCTGCGTCGCTACACCCACAACAGCATGGGTGTAAATCACCGATCAGTGGAGGCAGGCAGACAGGAGGGGAGGGAGGGGAAAGGAGGGGAGGGAAAGATAGGGAGGGAGAGGAGGAGAGGGAGGGAGAGGTAGGGAGAGGAGGAGAGGTAGGGGAGGGAGGGGAGGAGAGGGAGCGAAGGAGAGAGAGAGGAGAGGGAGGGGAGGAGGAACCGGGGGGGTGTGACATGATTTACAATGAGATCATTAACCTTGAGAGGCAGCCTAGCCTGTGCACTATCAACACTGTCTCTCAGACGGACACCTCCGCCTCAACCCAGCTAACACAAGCACGTCTGGGACATCGCAGGCAGACACACAATGAAGAGGAATCTACTTTGGCTTTAGAAACCCCTCATCCATGTGTTTACCTGTCCTCACTAAAGGACCTACAGTTGTTTTCTGTGCTAGAAACATCAATGAACTCCTCCACGCAAACACGTAGTATTAATCACAGCAGTCATATTTATTTTTCTCACGATACTCCAGCATGTCACAGACCTTTGGAAACAGATCTCCCCTTTTCTATGTAACACCAGTAGACAGTTATTTACAAAGATGCCAGAACGTCTGCAGTCCCCTGTGCCAAACCCAGTGCTAAAATAGTCCTCTGCACAATCACACTTGAAAACTGGCAAAGACCCAGGGGAGACAGCTTAAAAATAGCTCTCAAAAAGTGCATCTTTTACAACGATGTCACTGCAGCTTCTAAAATAGAATATTGCAACAACCAGTAAAATACGACATGAAACAGCAGTCACATTCTTTTTTTTTTTGGCAATATGCATCTCTCTCCCTCCCCCACACTGCCCCCCCCCCTCGAAGACAAAAATCACCGTCTCTTTTAAATGTCATCTACAAATGACCTAGCTTATACCGGGGATTTGCGTTTCGTTATCTCGTCGACGCAGTAGAAAATCATCAACGAGCGAGCGAGTACAAATCAGAAAGATATGGTTGTTGTATCTGTAGTGCAGTTCCTATGACCTATAGTGAACGTTTCCAAAGAAGTTTAAAAAAATAATAATAAAATAAAATGTTTTTTGTCCTTTTTAAATGACAGTGTGAGTATGATCCCTACAGCTCCTATGCATAGTATGAGGTCAAAGTGCAACACACAGTTTCTCCAGAGGAGCCATCTCGCATATTCCGAATCTTCCGACACCCTGCATTGAATTAAAGCCATGAACACACAACAACGCGGGTCTGGTTCACAGCCCTGTACACACTCAGTACCAGTAACAGACGCCTCAGCACATGATATGTAGTGGTCACATTCGATTCGACACATTCGATCCTCACGATGCCACAATCAAACGTCAACAGTAAAGTAATGTCTGGAGTAGTGTGTTTGATCTACACAACCGTTTCACTTCGTGTTCTCCTCCTCATCCTCCTTTTGAGCTAAACAGTAGCTCACGCACCTCATAGGAGAGCAGCTAAAAGGAGGTATCCTGAAAATGTCAGATCCAGCTTAATGAGGTCTTCCCAGACTCTTGTGAGGAGCCAATAGTCTCTTGGCAGAGGCCTAAGGCATACGTATGAACTTCTAAACTGTGAAAGGCCGTTCCTAACATTCACCCATCTTCCTCACACCTCCGTTGCTGTCATATCTCTGCCATTAACGTTTGTAAACAAGACGAACCCCCCCCCCCCACAGTGTCCATAAAGTATGGTAATGTAAAACTAGACTCTATCAGCTGCACACGTTTCAAACAGGGACCTCAGAGGATGTCAAAAGATGCATTGTCCCGAACTGACCTCTAGACCCCCACCCCCACCCTCAAGTGAACGTTCCCCCCTCCTGCTCCATCCGCAGGAGCGAACACGCTGGGGAGCCAAGCTGAGGCAGGGCAGGAGCCCTACCTCACCCTGCAGCTAAACACTGTCACTGCCGTCGTAGACGACCGGCTTCTCCACACTCAGGCGGTACAACACCTTCTTGGAGATGAACCTAAACACACACACACACACAAGGGCCCAAGTCAAGGTGCATCGAGGCAAAGTGAACACCGTTGTAGTTGGTAAATGACCCACAGATGAGAGTAAATAAGGCATTGACAAAGTAAGTATGGCTGTACAGTAAGTGTGGCTCCCCCTGTGCGTGTGTGTTTGAAGGGACTGACCTGGAGAAGGAGTTGTCGAAGATGAGCGTGTACTCCCCCGGGTTCCTCACCTTCAGCTCTCCCTGGACGGTCTCCTTGTGGGAGCTGCAGCGGGTCAGAGGGATCAGGACCTGGGGGACAAACAGCAGAACCAGGACGGAGGCCCGGGTCAGGATTCTGCCTTCAGGTTTCGTAAGGAGATCAGATGATGCACATCCAGCGTGTCAGGAAGAAGACTGTCTTTCCTGGTCTTAGGTGACACTGTGTGTGTGTGTGTGTGTGTGTGTACAGTATGTGTGTCTTTCCTGGTCTTAGGTGACACTGTGTGTGTGTGTACAGTATGTGTGTCTTTCCTGGTCTTAGGTGTCACCGTGTGTCAGTTTACAGTGTGTGTGTGTGTGTGTGTGTGTGTGTGTGTGTGTGTGTGTTCGCGTTACCTTAGCCTGGTCCAGAGGAATCTCGGTATCCTCCCTAAAGACCACACTGAATGAGATGCTCTTGGGCTCAGACGTGAACACCCAGCTTATCGTGGGCCCGGCGTTGCCTACGGCAATGGGGATGAGGCTGTAGCAACTGGACTTGATGAAGAGCTCTCGGGACGAGTCCCCAAATCCTGCAATGTCATCCACAGAGTAGGGGACGCAGAGCCTATGGGAGACCCAGACATCAGCACGACTGAACTCAACGAAGCACCAACAATCCCCTGGATGATGTTATCGACAGATAACCGCTGGATAATGTTAGAAAAGGGTAACCCCTGGATGATGTTAGTGAAAGATAACCCCTAGACAATGTTACTGAACAATAACCCCTGGGCGATGTAAGTGAACGATAACCCCCTGGATGATGTCAGTGAATGATAACCTCTGGACGATGTTAGTGAAAGATAACCCATTGAAGACATTAGTAAAAGATAACCCCTGGAAGACGTTGGTAAAAGATAACCCCTGGATGATGTGAGCGAAAGATAACCCCTGGATTATGTAAGTGAACAATAACCCCTGGATGATGTAAGTGAACGATAACCCCTGGATGATGTTAGTAAAAGATAACCCCTGGCTGATGTTAGAGAGCAGAGACAGGGCTGTCAGACTCACGTGAGCTCGCCAGCCCTGAGCAGACAGATCTCAGCGTCCTGCACTGACGCGCTGAGGTCCTCGGCATCTTCAGAAGTGGTGTCGCCTGCACTGGTGCTGCTGTTCCTGAGGACGACGATAAAAACAGCATGATCTCCCTTTCCCAGGTTGAAACACATTGGAGAAGTCTTTGTGTGTGTATGTGTTCTTACAGCTCTGCTGCCCCCTGCTGTCGACGTCCTGGAGAGCAGGCAGTGGAGAAAGAGAGGTCGCTGTCGTACACCCCGTTCACCTCCTCCTCTGAGATGATGTCAAACACCCCGTCGTCTGGCGCCAAACCCTGCTCTGCTCCACACACCAGCACCATTTAGACTCACTAATAACACGTTCTACTCTAACAGCTAACATTAGTGACGCCTTATTTTCTGGAGAGATCTCTCGAGCAACCACACACTCGCCGCATCTTACGACTAGTAAGACTGATATTGTGTGTATTTGCAGATGTGGAACATGAGCATGCCTTCCTCTACCTGCTGTGCTGGCCGCAGCTCTGCCTGGCTGGGGCAGAGGGCCAAACGGAGGCTCTGGAGCGCTGCCCATGTCCTGCTGCGGGTGGCGCTCTACCACAGCGCTGTGCTGGCTGTAGCAATCACGGCAACAGCGCTCTCTGACACCACCCTGCTGGGTGCTCACTGTGTTGCTGCAGCAGTAATAGCAGAATGGACGGCCGCACAACCTGGAGAAGGGCGGTAAAAGAAGGAGCCATGGAATATATGCGTACTTACGTTTGACAGTGTTGAGTGTGCGTGTGCGTGCAAACGCGACCGACCTGCAGTTGTGTTTGCGGAGCCACCAGCTGAACTGGCTGTGGCAGCCTAGGCAGTAGTTGACGTCTCTCTCTGTCTCCTCGTCACGTAGCTTTTGTTCAAACTCCAGAGCGTCTGACTTCTGCCACAGAGCATCCTTCTCCCTGTGGGGGGGGTGGGGGGGGGGCACAGCACACTTTTCAGAACAGGGGTCTCCAACCCTGGTCAGCAGGGGCCACTAAGCAGTGTATCAAATGAACGTGTCGTTTGCAAGCTCTGCAGAAGCCTGATAACAACTATTCGGGCACCCTGGTTCAGGAAAGCTACCTGCCAGTGGGGTTTTGCTCCACACTAATTCCACACTAATGTGACCAGATTTAACACTAATCAACTGACTAACCATCTCATTTTTTGAATCAGGTGTGTTAGATTAGTGCTGAAGCGAGAATCTTCCGGGAGGTAGCTCCCTAGGGATGGAGTGGAAGACACCTGGTTTAGAAGAAAGGCTCATCACAGGGACTCACACATCAAACACCGTGATCCGCTGTCCTATACGGTTGTGCTGACTAAACAGTTGAGCTACGACTGGCTCCAGGCGGCAGGCTCCAGACGGTAGGGAAGGGGGCAGAGGGTGACAGGCTGAGGGCACACGAACCTGATGAGCTGGATGAGTCTCTCCTCCAGGTTGATCTTGGTGCGGTAGAGGTCGTCCAGCTCCGCGGAGGTGCGGAGGTCAACGTTCTGTTTCTCCGCGGTGGCTCGATGGAGATGCTCCCTCAGCTCCTGGCAGGCCTTCTCCGACCCGGCCAAGCTCTCCTCACACCTGAGAGGACACGCTCAGAACTGGAACCAACCGGATTTCAAACCGTGGACTCTGTGCTTTATGTGTTCAGGACTCACTGGGACTGGATGGCTATGAGCCAGGGACATACATTGGTTCAAATGGATAGGTCGAGTTTTTTGTTGTTTAAAAATAAATACATAAATAAATAACTGAGGAAGATATCACATTTAAATATTATTTTCTTCAGAAAAAAGGTGGGAGGGCCATATTTTCTGAGTGTGTTACTGACACCTACTCCCTGCTTGAAGCATATTTAAGATGCCATTACTACGTAGTCTCATGCAGTAAAAAAGATAGATACAAATGGATTAGGACTGTTTTGTTTGGATTCTTAAAAAAAAAAAAGACCCACCTAGTCAAGTTCCTTTTCAGCTGGCTTAGTTCCTCTTCCTTCTGGGAGACGTCATTCTCAGACTTGGCTAGCTGGGCATCCTTCTCTGCTATGGCCTGAGTGAAGGTCTGGATCTCACTCTGTGGTTCACACCGGAGCAAGCAGGCAAACAGATATGACGACGATACGCCACGACTGCATTGCAACAGTCACTGCTAGTCTTGGTTCCCAGTGGACTTGGTCATTTGGGAAATAGTACTTAATATTGCCACAAAAGAACACTTTTGGATTGAGTTCAATGTTTAAGGTTGGAAGTAAAAGCCCTCCCCTCACCTTCAATTGTTCTACTTTGGTCTCCATTTTTAACACCTTGTCTTGCTCTGCCTCCAGCTGTGATCTAACCTCCTGAAACTCCTCCTTCATAACCTGGAAGGAAACAACCATTTTTGTTTTGCTCTTAAACCTATAAACACCGAATAAAGAAGACATTTCTCAGTCTAGTTGCATGTAAATAATCACGTGTAAATAACTAATCAACTAACGACTGGCTGTTAAGGCTAGATCTAGCTGTGATTTGTGGTAGGCAATAACCTAGCATAGCTTCTGACGAACCTGGAGCTGGTTTTGGTGGTCTTGAGCCTGGGTACTGAGCTGGACCCTGAGGGTCTGCATCTCCTCTGCCCTGGTCTCCTGTAGGCCCCTGGCCTCCCCGTCAGCCTTGGCCAGCGTCTCCTGGAGTGGCTCCATGGTGGAAGGCAGGCTGTCCTCCTGGTGGAGCTGCGTCATCAGGGACTGCTTCTCCTCATGGAGCCCAGCTATAGTGGTGTTGAGCCTATTGGCCTCCTTCTCCGCCTCCTCCTCCAGCTCCTCTAGCCTGCTGGACACGCCCTCCCAGCGCAGTCGGGCCTCCTCGTTCTCCGCCGTCAGCTGGCACACGTGAACGCCCAGTTCCGCCGTCTCCTTGTTGGCGAGGTGCAGCGCCTCCCTGGCCTCGCTGCTTTCTAGCGCCAGCGCCTCGTAGCGTCTCTTCAGGGCGTCCAGCTCATTCCGGGTCAAGGTGACCTCGGAGGCCAGGCCGGCCCGAGCCTGGGCCTCGCCGTCGCGCTCGCGCACCAACGCCTCCTCTCGCTCCCTGGAGCGGAGCAGCTCGTTGACGTGGTGCCGGTTCAGCTCCTCCACCTGGGCCTTGAGCTGCTCGGCCAGGGTGCGGAGGTCTTCTCGAGAGGCCTCCGTCACCTCCTGGAGGGCCTGGGTCTTCATGTGCTCCTCAGACCCAGCCTGAAGCGCAGTGCGAAGCCCCACCACCTCTGCCTGGAGCCTGGCCACTTCCTGCTGGGTGAGGTTCAGGTGGGCTTCAGAAAGCACCAGCCTAGATGCAGCCTCCTGAACCTCCAGGTCCAAGGCAGCTGGATCTTGATTCTTGTCTTTAGATAGCTTCTCAGAGTGGGAGTTTTCCGCCGAACCCTTCTCCCTCTCCAGATCCCCACTCCCGCGTTCCAGCTCCTCTGCCCTGGCTTGAAGACGTTCGCATTTCTGGGTTCTTTCGTGGAGCTGAGCCTCCGCTTCACCCAGCTTCTCCTGGAGGTCTGTCTGACGCTTCTCAAAGACCTTGAGATTCTTCTCCATCTCCGCGGCATTGGCTGTGACCGAGGCCAGTTCGACCTGGGCTAAGGCCAACTCCTCTTTTACAGCCGCCTCGCCCTCCATCAGGTTCTTGTTCTGCTGCTCAAGCTTCTTAAACTCAGTCTCTAAGGCCTCTCTCTGTATAAGGGCTCTTTGTACGCTCTCCTCCAAAGCCTGGTTCTTGTCCAGCAACCTCCTCTCCCTTTCCTCCACACTCAATTGAGCTGCATCCACCCGGAACTTGAGAAGTTTCTCTGAGGCCCTCAGGGCAGCTAGCTTGTCATGCATGACTTGCTTAACGTCCTGGTCCATGGCCTCAGTCCCAGCCCTGGAACTAAAACAGCTCGGATTCTCTTGAGTTCGCTTCTCAGAGAGCTCTTCGAGTTCTCGGATTCTGACCGAGCTTTCCGCCAGCTCTGTCTCCCGGGCCCTGAGCTGCTCTCTCAAAGCCTGAAGCTGATCCTCTAACCCTTCCCCCTGGCTGGCGCTGCCCTCGGAGCACCTCTGCAGCAGCATGTCCTCCCTCTCCTCCTGTAGCCTCCTCTTCAGCTCCTCCGCTTGCCTCTCCCGTGCCTCCAGCGAGGCCTGCAGGTCCTGAAGCTGGGCTCGGAGGTTCCCAGACTCCTTCTCCTTCAGCGACAGCCCTCCCTGGATGCGGCCGATGGCGCCCTGGAGGTCCTCGGCTCGTTTCAACATGGCGTCCTGCTCTTGCTGGTTCGCCGCCTTTAACTCGGCCAGCTTCTTCTCCAACACCTCCTCCCGGACGCTCAGTTCCTGAGCCAGTTTAGTGGCGTAGCTCGCCCTTTCCTCAGCCTCCCTCCTGGCCTCCAACCTTTCCTCTTCAGCAGCCTTCAGCTTGTCCAGGAGTTCCTGGATCTTCCAGGCGGAGTCACAGTAGCTGGCTGTCTGGTGGCCCTTCTCGTTCAGGGTGTCATCCAGCTTGGAGAGAAGTTCCATGTTTTTGTTCTCGGCCGCAGTTAATCTGGCCTGCAGCTCTTTTTGGGCTTCTCCTCCGCTGGCTCCGAGGTCTTCGACCCACGTTCCTTTTGCTATTTCCGGGTTCGCCTTGGCCTCTGAAGGCTGGGAGGGGTCTGTGCCCTGCCTCGTCTCCTGCCTTGGGGGCGTGGTCTGATAGGCCAGAAGCTGCCCTTCGAGATCTCTGACCACACCTCTCAACTCGGTCGTTTCGTTCCCCAACTCTCGCACACGCTCCAGCAGCTCTTGTTGCCTCAGTTCTGATTGGTCGAGCTCAATGCGAAGGTCGTCGGCTACGCTGCATGGGGAGGGCTCTCCCAGTTCTCCCAGGTCACCCAGTAAAGTCTGGCCAAAGTCTGGGATGGGGAAGAACTCCTGAGCCTCAATGAAAACGATGAACACATAACAGTTAAATCTCACACCTCAAACCACGTCACAGAGTAGACAGTCGATGTAATCTAGGATTAGTACTGGCATGAAGGAAAATATAGTGGATTAATTATACTATGTTGCACGGTACCTGTGAGTAGCCGCTGACTAGGCTGTTGACACTAGAGCAGCGACTAGGAGCTTTCCACGGGTGAGCAGGTGAGTTCACTCCCAAAGTCCTCCTGCACACATTCAATTACATAATCAATAATACTGTGTTCATCAGCCAGACTGTTTGTGTTATATTTTGAATGTGAATATATTGGCATGATGTCTGAAAGAGACAAATTATGTCTGAAAGAGACATACGTCAACAACAACGGTATTCGGCATTGCGCTGAAGAACATGAAAATATGTGACTAAATGTTTTTTATAGCACTGAAAAGATTTCCGGAAAATTCCAGCGCAGATTATAGCTAGACATGAAGATTCTAGAGGGAGGAAAAAAACCTTGACAAATAGGATGCGCTGATACACAGGAGTGGGTATGACATTTTGGTTATATGTAGGGAAGTGGTTTGTTCTGTGTGTGCCCATGAACGCCCTACACATACAAACGAACGCGAAAGTAAATACCTGGCAAAGGTTGGCCAATCAGAATCTAGATCGTGCCCTCTGGCTGCTACGTCAAAGTGGATCTCGTTGAGCTCATACAGATGGTTGATGATGTCAGCTGTGAGGTGGCACTTCAGAAAGGGACTGCGAGCATAGTACCAGTCACTGCAGGTGGAGAGGGGGTCCAACCAAACGCGCACACGCATGCGCACACGCACAAACACACACATACACAGATTATTTGTATCAGCCACCAGACCGTGGTGACTCCAATAAGTGTAATCCGAAAGAGGAAGAAGTCCTCACGACACAAATACAGAAGAGAAACATTGCAAAGGAAGAGAAATCGGGAAGCGACTGCATTTCTACAGTCTTACAATTACTAAGAATAACACAAAATACTGAGGGTGGGAAAGCAAGAACACATCACAGAGCAAGAGAGAGAAAAAGAGAAAGAAAAAGAGAGCGTGAGGTTCTGAGAGAGAGCAAGGGAGAAAAGAGAGATTGCGTTACCAGGTGACTTTCTGGTTGATGAGACATTGCTGCAGTGTGTCGGCAAGCCGCTTGTGGACCAGAGAATATCGGATGAAAGCCCTGCCTCTCCCCAGGGAGGTCTTAAGCTGGGACACAAACATACATATTTACACTTTATTCATTTAGCAGAAGCTTTCTTTCAAAGTAACATATATATATATATATACATGGTAAGTACAGCAGATAATCGAGGTTCAGAATAGTAATGTTCTGACTGTATTTCAGTGGTTGCAGCCACACACACACACACACATTAAACCGTGGCAGAGAGGCCACTTTCAGTGTAGACCTGCTTATATCTCAAAATAACCTCCAAGTACAACAACTTAGATGTTCCAATTCAGTGTTCTGGTGGAACAACCACACGTTCCGTGTGAATACACTTTGATCTCAAAGTTCATCAACTAAACCAGCAGGCCAGTTCTGACTACCTCTGTGACAGATGGAAGTATCGAGGACAGTTGGACAGACTACATTAAGGTCACCAACACCATTAGGAGACGAGACGGTCTATTCCTGGCCTAATCACAGCCTTCTTTCATTGTCACTTTGTTTTTCCTTGTACGACTACAATACGTCACAAGACAAGTACGACAACCAATCAAATACGAGGACTCCTGTAGTGGGTTCCCATGGAACCACTTTGACCCAAACAATCACTGTTCAGCTACTGCAGCAAGCCTTCACACGGAGTCTCTTAGTTCAATGTATCTTATGTTGTTAATCTCGTTCACTTGAACCAAAAGTATGTTGTATCTTGCCACGAGAAGGACAAAATAGGTTTTTAGAAAGAGTGAGATGAATCTATAGAACAATCTATACTCTGCTGCCCTTTACTCACCGCTACACAGTTTCCACAGAGAAGTCAAAGAGATGAGGGTGTAGGTATGGTATGCACGGACGACAGTACGCAAGTACTCCTTAGCAGCTCTGACGCACTGAGCCCTACCTGGCCTGAATGAAAGCAACCTGTGATTGGTCAGACGCAGCGAAGTCTCTGAAAGCCTGAATGAAAGCAACCTGTGATTGGTCAGACGCAGCGAAGTCTCTAAGATGGGGTTGGCTGTCTGCTCGTCAGGATTACCTCCGGGATGGACTTGACAAAGCGGATCCCGTCATTAGCCCCTTTGATCTTGGCCAAGCAGTCACAGAAGTAATCCCAGTAGTCCTTCCTGCTGCCCAGAAAGGTTGTCTTCTCTTTCTGGTCAAACTGGGAGACACACCCAGAAACATGACTTGAGTGTCTGACAGCCGAAAGAAATAGTGAGACATACTTGCGGTTTGAGTTAGTCTAGATACAGAGTTGTCTTACTCATGAGAATTTGTATGCGTCACTGTCATAACACAGAGTGAACGTTATTGTAGTGCCCATTCATAGAGAATATATGCCCCTTGGAAAATACACTCATTTTATGGAAAGTGCCACAGTATATTTTCCTACCTGTAATAGGTACTCAAGTTTGTATGAAAACTTGTGCAGGTTGGAGCTGTCATCCGTTATGGGTTCACCACACTCCTTGTGTTCTTTACACAGCTCTGCTACGACATCTACACATAAGAATGCCAGTTAGCTTGATCGGTTTACAAACTGAAAACAGCACCGATGACTCGGATGTATCGTCACAATGCCGGGAGTAGACACTTTATTAGATACCATGCAGATCTCTGATGATTCTTTTCAGTTGACTCTCCCCTACAGACGTAGAGGCCATGATGAGAAGGGGAAGGAAGAGGGGCCCAGGGACTGAGGAACAAATACATATGATTTAGATGACGCATTAACCAACGAAAGACAAGAAGAAAAAAAGATCGAACGCTTTTTAAGATACTTGTGAAGGAGCAACGGGTCAAACGTGATCTGATCTACTTCCTGGAGACGCATCTCGTGACACCACTATTTTGGTCATGCACACATTGTTTACCTATGATGGTGCATTCAGGATTTCTGCACGGTTAACGGCAGTCATTGACGTGATGTTAGGGTAAAACAATGACCATTACAATCGTATCTACATCATAGACGGGTTTCAACATATCCCTTAATTTGGGGGAATATTCCAAAGGCCTCTTAAACGAACTAGAACTTGATTGCCCAACATCTTTGAACTGGGTTTCCACACTGACGTAACAAGTTGTTGACATCTCTCATTAAACAGAAAAACGAAGACACCGCAACTACGACGATGACACATTTTCTAAGGAAGGTTAAGCAACTGAATACCAGCTAGTGTGGAGAGACTGGTGTAGAAAGACTACAGCAATATTCACTGGAATCATGCACCTGCTGTTCAAAAAATAGTTTACGGCCCTATACGGCTAAAACGAGCATGCTTCGGACTACTGACTGTTAGCCTACTAAGAATACGCATTCCTCATGTTCTTGTGAATTCAATGTTGAATACAAAATGATTAAATCAGACGTTAACGTACTTGATGTTTCAAATCTTCCCGACAGCCAAGTGAAAAGGCAAAAATGAACATGCTAGTATAAGGCGGGCGTTTCTCAGGCTTGACATCCAATGGCTACGTTGGATGTCTGACACCAATCGATAGTTTGGTTGCAAAGTAAATCTTGTATAAATGTTGTTGTTTTTTTTTAAACAAGAACACGAAGGGGTTATCGAAGATGGGGGGAAACGTACAAATAAATTATTTTATAATGCGGAATGTTTTCAACGCTCTTTTATTTGAGATTTTGTGAAACGATGTTACAGTTTTTCTCAATTGTTTACACACATTTTCTGAAAGCATGCCTCATATTCTCAGAACTCTACACACAAATCCCCAAAACATACACACAATGGGCAAAACCCCTCAATTCTCCTGCAAAATGAAACTTTACATTCAAAACAATGTTATTTCTTCTCAAAATGGGATTTTGTTTTCAAATGACACACACAAACCATCATATGTCTAGACATTTATACGAACTAGTTGAACACTGACGTGCTCAATGTAAAACACTATGATGAATGTAAAACACTTCTTCTCCATTCATCATAATGACTAAAGCCTTTTTTGTTGTTCAGTGTTACACTTACTCCAGACAGTACAAACATAAGTGTGTTGTAAAATATTGGAAAATATTGTTTTTATACTCAGAACACACAAATATATGGTAAAAATTTTATTTTATTTTTCCAGCAAAAACAATACACAGTGTACATCCCATTCCCAACCAACACAAGGTTGCACATACACTACATACAAAGCAGGATAATTTACTGTATACAGTTACAGTAGAAAAAATACAATAAAAAACACACTTATGTTGCATCCTCTCTTCTGTTGCGGTCTGGCCACAGCACCTCATCCACAGCACAAGCGATGTTTTCCCTGGCCAAGCAGCGGGGGAAGTATCGCCTAGCATGGCGATTCCAGCCGTGAAAAGCATCAGCTGCTACATCTCCACATGCGTCCTCCATAGCATGGAGAAGAGGTACACGCGTTTGGGGATTTCGGTCAAACACCTTCCATCTCCAGGCAGAAAAAAAATTCCTCAATAGGATTGAGGAATGGAGAATATGGAGGGAGATAAACAACTAAAAAGCGTGGGTGGGCAGTGAACCAGTTACAAACCAGAGCAGCCCTGTGGAAACTTACGTTGTCCCAAATGACAACGTACTTGAGCTGCTCTGGGCCATCTACCTGATCTGGTGGAATGAGTGTGTTGTGTAGGGTGTCCAGGAATGTGATCAGATGGGCAGTGTTGTAGGGGCCAAGGGTAGCATGGTGATGGATGACGCCATGGTGGGTAATCGCTGCACACATTGTGATGTTCCCTCCGCGCTGGCCAGGGACGTCAACAATGGCACGCTGGCCAATGATATTCCTTCCCCTCCTTCGTCTTTTTGTGAGATTGAACCCAACCTCATCAATAAAGATGAAATGGTGCTCCACTGTAGCCACCTCTAGTTCAAGGACTCTCTGAAACACACATGACAATACCAGAAAATAGACATGGAGTGGTCACTATTGTGAAGCACAATCATTATGATAACAATATTGACATGTGTATAATTTACTGTATACAGTGTTGAGTATGCATCAATTGTGGGACTCACTTGCACATAGTTATATCGCAATTCTTTGACTCTTTCTGAATTGCGTTCGAATGGCACCCTGTAGACCTGCTTCATCTGGAGATGATTTCTACGCAAGACACGGTCCAGTGTTGATAAGCTTACCCTATCAACATTTTGAAACATGTCGTGGTTTTCTATTATCTTTCTTTGTATTTGCCATAATGTTATGGCGTTGTTTTCTAGGACCATGTTCATGATTTCTGTTTCCTGTTCAGGAGACAGAATACGTTCCCGACCACCTTGTGTTGGTAATCTTTCAGTTCTGCCAAACAAATAGTAATGTACTGTAAATACAAAGTAGGTATACATTTCCTAAATACTTGAAACATACTTTACAGTATTTTTACAGTCCTACAGAACAGTCCACAGGCAATACTGTACTACTGTACTCATTGAGTACTGTATTGATATGCAGTACTGCAACTTTCTAGTGATAGTAGATTTCTTACCTATTCTCATTTCGGAAAGTCCGGATGATGGAGGCTACAGCGTACCTGCTCAAATGTGGCTGTACTCTTTGCCCAGCCTCCCTCATTGTAAGACCATGGTTGACCACATGATCAACCAAAGTGGCTTGGATCTCATCGGAGATTACGGTTCTTGGCCTTCCTCGTCCTCCTCCTCCTCCTCCGCCTCCTCCTCGTCGTCCTCCTCCTCCTCGTCCTCCTCCTCCTCGTCGTCCTCCTCGTCGTCGTCCTCCTCCTCCTCGTCCTCGTCGTCGTCCTCCTCCTCCTCGTCGTCCTCCTCCTCCTCCTCGTCCTCCTCGTCAACAAATCTTAAAGTTGCATTAAAGTAAAAAATGTAAAAATTAAGTTTAAATGTTAATGCAACTTCGGATTTGAAAGTCACTGAATCAGTTTACAGCAGTCACATAGGCCCACTGTGCAATAACCAACTAAAAATCTGTTGGGGCGCCCATTTTTAAGTTGTAAAATTGCCCAGCTGCAATGGACGTGAGCACAACTGGCAATCTTTGCATTTAAATTGCATATCCTCTCTAGATCTATAGTATTTCTGTCATGATTGTGTTGAGCTATGGAACCCTAGCATGCTTGTTATTTGTCAAACGTGGAGAGAACAGATCCTGACTTTGAGGGAACTACACCTTTCTGTTACCTGTATTTAGAGAACAGATACCCTGTATCATCTGACATAAAAGGTGTAAAAAAAAAAATCTACACATTTAAGTAAACTGCACTGCAGATTCTCACGTTACACACATTGTTGAAGAGGACAACAGCATTCCCCAGAGGTAATTAACCCATCAAATATAGGACTGTAAAAATACTTTATTCCATGATTGACTTTTAATGACTTGCTTTTCTTTTCAAGAAATATGCATACAGAAAGTCTTGACCTGAGGAATTCAACGGCCAACTACTACAGTAACGATTATGAAGATGAGATGCACGACCCAAATTGTGCCTGGCTTGAAAAATCCACAATCCAATGTCTTTATTGGATTGTGTTTGTGCTCAGTTTATTCAGCAACATCCTAGTACTGGTTGTGCTAGCCAAATACGAGAACCTCAGGTCCTTGACGAACACATTAATCATGAACCTGGCTTTGTCCGATCTGATCTTCACAGTGGGGCTGCCCTTCTGGGCTCAATACCATAAGAACGGCTGGGAGTGGAGCGAGCCCACCTGCAAAGCTGTCAGCTTCATGTTCTGCTTGGGGTTTTACAGCAGTGGTTTCTTTCTGATTGTGATGACAGTTCAGCGCTACCTTGCTGTCATCTTTCCCCTGTCTGACATATTGTGGACTAAGAGTTGTTACAGTCTTCTTGTCACCGTGGGCATCTGGGCTTTGAGCGTCTTGGCAGCTATGCCAGCGCTCATCTTCAGCCAAGTCCTGACTGAAGGGATCGAAATGAAAAGTCATTGTGGGTACATGCACCCCATCAAAAGGGCCTGGGGCTTTTATCAGGAGAACGCTCTTTTTGTGGTGTCTTTCTTCGTGTTCTCTTTCTGCTACGGTCAAATACTGCTCAGGTTACTGAGACCCATCGCAACCAAGAGCCAGAGAAGATACCGTACGGTCAAACTGATCTTTTGCTTGTTTGTTGCTTTCGTTGTGCTATGGGCACCATACAATGTGCTCACATTTCTGAGGACTCTCTCTTTTTCTCAGTCTCAGGAACATGAGATCAACACCGTCAACCTCTTGAGCTTCAATAAGTACAGAGCAAAGTTAGACTGTCTCTTCTATGTCTTCCGCTTTATTTCCTGTACGCATTGTTGCCTCAACCCTGTTTTCTACGTGTTTCTCGGAGTGAAGTTTAAAAATCATTTGAAGAAAATATTGCAGAGTTTTAGGCAGAAAGGCAAGCGTCCAAGCAAAAGGAACCAGCGGCTCACAATCATATCCATTACTAGTGGCGAGGAGCTTTCGATGTAGGTGAGAGAAAGGATTAGATGTATCCTGCCAGTGGAGCTTGTTTTTTTTGTCTGAGGTGTGTGTTTTTCAAGAGCTTGGTGTTGGTTTGATAACATCAACTCACTGTATGTTCCAGAAAGCTTTTCAGTCATTTGTGCGTTTCACCTTCGACCTTTTTCATTCACCCCTCCGCTTCTGTGGCTTTTTAGGGTTCTGTTATATTAAAATGAAATGTGTGATCCAATTCAAAATAATTATTGTGACATTATTGTGATTTGTAAAACAACACGTTAAAGTAGTTCCAATGAAATTGCATGTGAAATCAAAAATAACATCTGAGCTGTGTGCTGTGCAGTGCTGTACGATAGGAATCGTTTTATATTTAGAAATACATTGTTAAATGAAGATACTTCTGGATTGTCAAAATACTTATTCTCTACTTTCTGTGTTTGTTAAATGAATACTCTTTTGGTATTGTTCAAAAACATTTGTCAATAAAGATATTTAAAAAGAGGAGTGAATTGACTTCAACTACTAACGTGACTTACTATATGTATGGATTTTTAGCACTGGCAAAATGTTAGTTAATTTTAGCACTAAACAAAAACAAGAAGTACACAAGAAGAACTTGACAAATAATGAATCTGAAACCAGTATCAGAGGTAACTCCATTTCTTTTCCAGAAAACAGATTAGCCACAAACTATTTAAGAGTCTGCCAAGCCTGAGTAACTGTGACCATGTCTGCTGTTTGAATTAGGATATTTCTGGGAGAAAACGGTCAAATAAGGTACGAATAAATAAAATACTATTAAGTGTATGTTGTGTAGTGCAACGTGTGCATGATGATTTAAATTATGCTGTACATGTTGCAACTAATTTAAGTTTAGGACAATTCTATTTTTAACTTGATATGTTATCAGTTCTCTTGAGCTGTTCTTATTGCACCCTGTAATAATTCAAATGATTTTGGTTTCTTTCAGATTTAACGTCTAGCACTGCTGCAAAGATCATGGATATTTTCTCAGCGAGCTATGTAAACATCACATCTGCATACACCTTTCTGGGTGAGACTGATGACTACTTTGCTGAAGTTCTCTGTGAGCTGGACACGGACACATTGAACACTGTCACCGCCACCTGTTTCCTAGTCATTGTCTTCCTTAGCGTGCTTGGGAACAGCTTGGTCTTGTGCTTCCTTTTCCGCAAGGACATAAAGAAGGGCACCAACTTGTTTGTCATCTGTCTTGCCATCTCTGACCTCCTTTTTGCCACCACTCTTCCATTATGGGCCACCGAGTTTCTAAACCACTGGATCTTCGGCGACTTCACATGCAAACTTATAATTGGGATCTATTTTTTGGGTCTCTACAGCAGTGTGATACTCCTGACTGCCATGACCATAGACAGATTTATGATTGTGGTGTTGAACCGGCCTGTTTCCCCACGAGTAAGGGTGATGTGTGTATCTGGAGCCTGTTTGGCAGCCTGGGTTATTAGTATTGGTGCCTCTATTTCTGATGCCATGAATTCAAAGGTGTCGCCAATGGTTACGGTTGGTCAATTCAGCTGCACTTTGGAATCCAGCAACTTCGAGGCCCCTGAAGAGATAGTAGGACACATTGTTCAGGTCATTCTGCTGTTTGTCCTCCCTCTGGTCATCATCGTGTTCTGCTCCTCTGCCATTCTTTGGAAATACCTGAAGGCTGCCACCAAAATCCAAAGCAGGACTGTAATGGCAGTGATGTCAGTTGTTATGATGTTCTTTGTGTGCTGGGCTCCTTATAGTACACTTATAATCGTGACGTTAATAATGAAGCTCGAACAGTGTGATGTTCAATTATACGTTGCCATTGAGGTTTGTAGCATCTTGGCCTATTCACACTGTTGTGTGAACCCAATTCTTCATCTGTTCTCACAAGGATTCAGGAGGTATTTCTTCCGCCTTCTACGCTGTCAGTCCAAGGAGAGACGTGTTGGTCGGCAACATTCGAGATAACCAGTGCACTCTGTACAAAGGTTGGATCCTTAAGAAGGATGAGCCTTTTTTATTTGCATTCCCTACTTAGCAATCAAGAGCTAGAACTCATTTGTGAATTAATTCGACTGATCAGAAATTATCAATGATGTTGGAAAATATACTATTGTATGTCATGTCTGAAAGAACAAATAAAATAAACGTTTATTTTACATTTCTATGTGAGTGTGTGTGTGTGTGTGCTCGCGGTCGCGCGCGCGTGTGCGAGCGAGAGAGCGAGAGAGAGAGCGAGAGAGAGAGAGAGAACGAGAGAGAGAGAGAGAGAGAGAGAGAGAGAGAGGAGACTTAAGTCTGTTTAACAACTGGAGAGTAAGGAAGATGAAGTAGTACTCATAACAACTCTTATAGTTTCGCCTACTTCTCACAGAAATGTTCAGCAGATGTTCAGAAAAACACTGCGGCTCCTCTACAGTGCACAAGGTCATATCTACTCACGATACAATATGGAAAGATATTCATATATTATATATGATTCGATTAATTTATGCAATTAATTATTTTATTGTTTATGAATACGTATATGCATATTAAATTGGCATGGCATGGCATTTTTTCCAACTTTGTCTTCGACGATTAAATGAATGTAAGAGAGTAAGACCAATAGGCCCTACATTTTTCCTTTTTCCACATTTTCTGTAGACCACTGAAATGTGTTCTTCCTTTTTAAAATCTGAATTACAAACCGGTGTTTACAAGTAATTCGTGAAATTGTCAAATGGAGTACACTTATGAGAATGCTAACGACAGCAGTCTATACTACGATTCTAACTACAGCTCTCAGGACTACCTGGAAACAGACTCAGATGGGCATATTCAATTTGGATTGTTTTCAACCGTGTGCTACAGCCTCATCTTCTGCCTCAGCCTTCCTGGAGACTGCTTCCTACTATACGATTTGCAATACACACGAGAGGACGTCATACAGCCTCAGACCTTCTCCTTTTCAATCTCACTTCCTCCAACCTCATCTTTACCCTAACCATGCCCTTCTTCGCCGTCTACCACCTCCGTGGGTGGTTGTTCGGAGAGTGGGCCTGCACGCTGGCGAGCGGAGCTCTCTTCCTTGGCCTCTACAGACGCGTGTCCTTCCTCACTGCGCTGTCAGTGGATCGTTACGTTGCAGTAGTGCTAGCTGTATTCATGTCCATCCAGACCAGACGACGGTTTTGTGTCCGTCTGACAGCATCTGTGCTCTGGATAGCCTGCGTGACGGCTTGTCTCCTGGAGGAGGTGCACTCGGAAACCAAAAATGGAGACATCGTCTGTGTTTCCACAACGCAGGGAAACATGAAGATATTTAGTTACTTTCTTCAGATGTTCCTCTTTTTCCTTTTACGGTTCATTGTTTTAACTTTCTGTTATGACCGCATCTGCGCCACTGTTTCCCACAGCGGACTCATGGGGGCGAGACCAGTCAATCAAACTGATTTAGGAGATTGTAGTGGGGGGTTTTGTCTGTTGGGCACCGTATTATGTCATGCTCTTCCGCCATTCCTTGAAGTTGTTTGGCAATTATTTGCCGAACATTGCCGATTCGGATGAGTCGCTAAGCGTTGCATATTACATCTGTCACACGCTGGCCTACAGTCACTGCTGTCTCAACCCACTGTTTCATGTGTTTGCAGGGCAGATGTATAGGAGCTATCTTCCTTCATCTTTTTGCAGGTGATGTCTCTCTACGGGAGACCAGAGACCCCTCTCTCATACAAGTCAGACCATTGTCAATCACCAGGCCTGGGTATGATTAAAAAAAATGCACTGACGTTTGGCCCATCTCTTAACAGAGACTGACAAAGAACACATAGTGATTTCTGATTCATGGGGGAACTTCAACACACAAGAGTTAAAAAATAACACACCATTGCTCTTCAGTAGAAGTGAAGTTGGACAGGCTGTGCTGAATTTCAGCTTAATAGCAAATTGTGCCAAAAGTCAACAGTTTCAGTTGTTATCTCAAAACGTACGTCGCCATCTTTTTAGTCATTCGAATGCTGTCACTCCTGTTGGCGACATTAAAAGATTGAATTAAGTTGCCCCTGACCAAGTCTAGTTCTAAAGTGTAATGATGCATGTGATGTCATTACGTGAAAGGATTAGTCATGTTAATTTGCCATCTGAGTAAGACACATGCATTGTGTCACTATGTAACCCAGCGTGGATGTCCACGTGGCTGAAGCGAGAGATCCAGGGTGAGTTGGGATTACTCTCAGGCCCACCGGCACCGCGAAACTCTCTCATGGGAAGATGAAACTTAATTAACTAAACCATCTACTGTTCACGCATGAATATGTGTCAAGGACAGAGCAGTCCTAAGCAGACACGCACGCTCAGCCATTCATCTCCAAGCACTTCGGGCCTGTTTACTGCCCGGAATATTAGGCTCTATAAAAATGGGAAAACATGAAAAGTAATATTTCAGAAGGATTCAAATTAAGCAAAGCGTTATATGCAGTACTGATAGTGACTTGTATCCACCATCCTCGCCCCCCCCCCAGGTTATTGCAGGACATCTTTCTTTTACAGTATTTCTTGTGTCTTGGTGAATCTGTTGTTGTTCTGTCCTTTTCTGTGTGTTTTTTTTTGCCAGGAGCCAAACAGATGTTGTTTTCCAGTTGGTTGCGCCTCCTACCAGCGTCTCTTTCGACTCTGCCCCCAACAACCACGCCTCTCTCCTGGGCAACTTGCTGCCACAACCCCCCTTTTCACATTTAGGTATTAACTTAATTCCAATTATTGGTAACGATAATTACTCCCTAACCATATGTGTGTCGTGGAGATTTGTGGAGAACCTATGTCTGCTCTGCCTTTATAGCTAATAAACTGTTCGTCTCGAATTCATCTGAAATGCGTGTGGATCAATTGAGCGTGTCATTCACATCATTATAAACGAAACATGTTAGTTACACGCATGTCCTAGACATACGTGGGTTAATCCATTGTATACTGGACACACGATGCTGCATTAGTCAGGTAGACATTACATACGTGTTCCTATGGCGATTGACTGTAAATACAGAACAGGGATGCAAGTGTAATTGTCTATGCTACTGTATACACCAACTATCAGACCTCTACACAGTGCAGCATACCATCTCAATGTTTGACATTAAGTGATTTTACCATTCATCTATAAATCATGTCATTCCTACATTAATGGCGTTTGCTACATGCTATTCATTCATTCACACGCTGTAAATCAATAATTAATCGTAATGCACATTCATAGTCACATAAATTCAAATAGCAGACTTTGACTTCCATTGAATATGACATTTAGAACACATTATATTGATATATACATCGAACAGAGCAAAATGTATTTCCACCAAAACTATGAACAATTTTGCCTATAGAATGTAGAATAATAGTGCATCAAACGATTGAAAATAAAACAAGGAAAGTTAAACCACAAGAATAGCATTTTTCAGGTGTGCCCCAAATAAAGACCAAGCTGGGATACCAAGTTACCCCACTAGAGGGAACTAGTGGACTGGAGAAAATAGACTTGTTGGACAAAGCCAGGCTCACTGAAAGAGGGACTGAATGTATGTACTGGAAACCAACTGAAACACACAGTTCTGTCACAGTAGTGTGTCACAAACTTTAAATCAAAGGATATTTCAGTACCTGTTAATACTCTTTATTTAAACAGCATAATAGTCAAATTATTCCCTTCTTTCCCATCATAGGTTTGTGCACATAGAGACTACACAACGGCATATAGAACTATAATAATAATGAAATAGAACACAATGACCTGCTATTTTAAAAAGCTTATAAAGCTGAAAATATCCCAGCGCACTGCTGGGTCAAATTAAGGTTACTATGCCGGCTGTTGTCAAATGAAAGAGCTGATAAACAACCCATAGACATGAGACTTAATTAAACAAATCAAACATCTGCTTGTTCAGAGTAGTAGTACTGTATAGCTGTCTCCCAGGGTGCAGACAGTATTGTTGCATCCATCTGTGTTTTTTGTGTGTGCCTGGGCTCAACTTTTGTTATGGCCCCAGAATGTGTCTTATTAGTCGCAACTAATTAATTTGCGTGCGTTGTACCGTGTGTGTCCCATTTCAACACGAACGAAACTTTGTCCTCTTCGCAGGATTAGCTGGTAGGAAGAAGCCACTCGCAACACGTTCCTACGCAACTTGGTTCACCAGGCAGTCTTCGTATCACATCGTGCTTCTTTGTCAGAGCTTTGTGGACTCCTGACAGGTACGCTGAAGTGGGTTTGCAGCTTTCCATCTGTGGCCCTCTATATCCCTTCGTTTTATCACTCTCTCCTTATCTCTCCTTTCGAGCACAACTTTCCAAAAAGTGGACCTAAGTGATTTTGAATGGCGCAGTGCATGACTAATGGCTGAAACATGTTAAAATCATTGCAGAAATGTCCTTGGGAAGACAAATGAATTTTCAGCAGAATAATTAACTTAATTAACAATTTGCATGCATATTCATCAGGACCATTGAAGACTTTCCAGCCCAGCTTGATGAACGTTGCTGTGTAATAACCAGCTCATTTACATTCTGCCATCCACTGCCATTTGTGTGGATTACCAAAAAGGGATAGTAAAGAATGCCTATAGGTGTGTGTGTGTGTGTGTGTGTATGTGTAAGCCATTGGTCATATGTGTGCACATTTGGTCGTTCCTCGGTACCATGTCATACTGAAAGCTTGATGAATTGATTTAACATGCAGGTATGCGCTATACAATCCAGCCCAGCTGCCAAACATCCGGTTGTGCACACTCACGCCACACATGCAGCACATGCATGCGACACACACAGGCACACACACACAGACACACATACAGCACATGCCTACAACACACACAGACACACACACACAGAGACACACATACACCACATGTCTACAACACACAGACACACACACGGACACTGACACACATACAGCATATGCATACAACACACAGACACACACGCAGACACTGACACGCATACAGCACATGACTACAACACACACACAGACACACATACAGCACATGTCTACATCACACAGACAACACACACGGACACTGACACACATACAGCATATGCATACAACACACAGACACACACGCAGACAGTGACACACATACAGCATATGCATACAACACACACAGACACACACAAACACACACGCAGACACGCAAACCCCCCCCCCCCCCCCCCCCAAAAAAAAATAACCACACCTGACAGTCCCATACCCTTGTCCCATGAATGTGACCGGTACAAGGCCTGCGAGTGTGTGTGTTGTGTCACGCCCATAACTCCTCGCACATCCCTCTCCCCCTATGGTGGGCAGTCCTTGGCACAGATCCTGAGTGGTAACTCTCCTGGGTTGCCAGACTGCACCAGCCCCCATCCCCTCCCGTCTCTGCAGGGCAATCTTTAAAAGCAGCAAGGTGTGACGGCACAGACTGGCAGCTTGGCAACCGTGCCCGAGGACACCAGCTCTCTGGCAGCTAGGAAGGGGTACCATCACATGGGCTCAGCTCACTAATATCATACGTGTGTGATGTGCTTGTGAAAGTGTGTGTGTGCGTGTGTGTTTGTAATAGTGTGTGTGTGTGTGTGTTTGTGATAGTGTGTGTGTCTGTGTGTTTGTGTTTGTGAGAGTGTGTCTGTGTGTGTGTGTTTTTGTGTCTGTGTGTTTGTGAGAGTGTGTGTGTGTTTGTTTGGGGGGGTCTAACATCCCATTTGCTATCAATACCAAGCAAAGACAAAGGAATTCATTAGGACATCCGATCATTCCAACAACAAAAAACAACAAAAATGATTTTTAGAAATCCCTTTTATTAAAGACTTGACTTATTTGAGATGTCAAAAATATAGATGAGCTGTTCACCAGTTATCTTGATTATATGTTAAACATGCAAAAAACACATTTATATTCAGAAAATGTGCAGAAATGTTAATTGCTTGTATTAACAACATTTCACTTTTTATTATTGCATGTCTGTACTCCAGTTTAGCAGTCCTGTGCCTTGTTACTAGAAAGTACATCTTGTTTACTGACTTGTCAGGAAAAATGCTGCACCAGCAATAACACACACCAAGCACCACTACAAAATAAAGAGAGACAAAATGATTTACACCTCTTGAAGTCAATATGGTGTAATTCTTCAAGATTTTGAGAACAGCAATTATCACGTTGATCAGCCAATCCACAGTTAAAAACAGACGCTTGGAGAGAGAGAGAGAAAAAAAGCATTTCACCTGACACACATGAATCTTGTGATATTTGCATACTTTCCTTCCTTGCAGCCACGCTTCTCCTACGCTGTTCCATGCAGGGTTAGGTGTCACACTTGCAGTTTCTCTCATACCCAGACGTGTGAAAGTGAATTGCGAGAGTTATTAGCCTGTTTCGTTCGAGTGTGTCTTGATAGGAACTTGCACCGAACTGGTATTTGACATGTTTGACTTTTGTCAGTTCTGAGAAATTGTTTTGTATTTACTGGTGTAAGCATAACACCACAGATAAGTATAGGGGATCAACTAAACGAGGCCGTGGTGTTAAAAGAGCACGAACAAGCCTTCAACAACTTGAACTGAAAACATTATTTCCCTCCGTATTTTCTCTAATCTTCTACAATTTCACACTTCCACTGAAGCAAAACCAACACGAAACAACTGTTGTGGGCCATTAAACTGACCTTCATGGAGGCCAGAGGGGGGGGGGGTGGCGTCTGACATGCAGGTTTTCAAAAAAACAAAACAATCGTTTGCTGTACTCTCCTCATCAACGCATGAGGAAAAAGAAACTTTAACAATACAACGCTGTTCGAACTTCAAGGGTTTGGTGTATAGCACATTCATCTTTTGATGGATATATCAACATGGGAGTTTCTGTATACTCACTCGCTGAGCCCTTCAGCGTGCCGTATGTAGCATTGATGCTAGAATAAAGTGGCTTCTTCTGCCACCCATGGCTAAGAGTGTATGTGAACATGAAAGATTTCAGATAGGCAGGCTTGAAGCTCCCTCTTTATGTAAGCAACAGAGACCGTCTCCCCCCTGGTCTCGCTAATAATCTGTTGTGTGTATGTGCTTGTGATTATGTGCGAGGGTATGTAATTGGTTATGGCTTCATGGCTGTGCTAGTATTTACTTTCCCATTCATTATTGTTAGCATCAGTAGTTTGACCTCTGGCGTGGGGAAAAAGCCAAGCTCATCAGAGACAGACAGACAGACACTATGCATTTAAAAGGTCTATTTTAGTTTACCCCTCTAATAAAATTCAGCATTGAAACAAATGTAAAATTCCTCAAACCCGTATGTGTGCGCGTGTGTGTGCTGGTGCGAGCGGGTATAAGTGTGTGTGCGCGTGTGCGTGCTGGTGCGAGCGGGTATAAGTCTGTGTGCGCGTGTGTGTGCTGGTGCGAGCGGGTATAAGTGTGTGTGCGCGTGTGCGTGTCACCCTTCTCCTGAGGAGAGGTGCATGTGGCACCGTTTCGTTTGATGCGGCAATTGATGGAAAAGTTCTGAAGAAAGTCCCAAAGCCTCAGAGGAATTTGATTACCTCCATCCATTATCTGCACAGTGAGCGATCGCGAGGCTCGCCATCTGTCATCCGTTTCATTTGCATCGTCAACACCTGCCCTGCCTGTTTATGCCTTCACGTTTTATAACCAGCCTTTCAAAGCACAGGAAAATGGAGACTTATTCTAAGTGCATTAATTTGTAGTTTCAAAGAACGTAGCGAAAAGCAACAACCTGGAATGGTTCATGTGCAATAGAACTTTTAAATCCCTTTCATAATAGCATTTAGAGTGATTAAAATATTTTTGGAAATGACAATAGATTGATGAATAGATAGATTGCGACAGGCAGACAGACAGACAGACAGACAGACAGATGGATAGGGAGCCAGCTAGCAAATAGACAGGCAGACAGGCAGTCACGTACACAGACAGACAGACGGGCACGCAGGCGGCAGGTGGACGGACGGATTGACGGACAGACAAATAGACAGACAGACATACAGACAGAGACAGGGACAGAGACAGAAAGACATACAGACAGACAGACAGACAGATAGACAGATAGACAGATAGATGGATAGATAGATAGATACTCCTGTTTGTTCCACTGCCCCCCCCTCCTCCCTGTTTCCCCAGGTGGTAGCAATGGCTGCGGGGCCCATTAGCAGCAGAATTTCTGCCTCCAGCAGGCCGTGCGTGTCCCCTGTGACACATTTTTGGATCGGCACCAAAATTCTCCCCCTGAGCAGACAGCTCACTTCCCTCCCATGTCTGCAGTAGGGAGATGGGGGAGGGAGGGGGAGAGACAGGGGAGGAGGAGGCCTCCAGACCAGCGCCAGTCCCACAGGAACAGGCGGAGGCTGATGGAACCGGTCCGGGACAGATTGGCGGTGGTGCAGTATGAGGTGGAATATTAACAAGGAAAATGTTTCAAAAATGAAATGTTGTTAACGATGGAAGGAAGGACTGCGTGTGTGTGTGCTGATGGTGATATGTGTGTGGTGCATGGTGATGTGTGTTTGTGTGTGTTGATATTGATGTGTGTGTGTGCGTTGATAGTGATGTGTGTGTGTTGATGGTGAAGTGTGTGTGTGTGGTGCCTCTGACAGGAAATGGCTACACACAGGCTTGCTTGTGTTCATCTTAATGGATCTGCACATCACAATATCTACACACAAGGATGTATGCTAACCTGAACACTAGCTACACATGCATAGGCAGTTACATGTAAGATGCTCATGAAATCAATACCAGTTCTCACATGAATGCTGGTTCTTTTATATTCTGGTGGTGGTTTTGGTGAAAAGAACAATTTCATCTCAGTAAGACAAGTGCTGGTGAATGCACAGCCGTGTAACGCACAGAAATAAAAGCGCCGCCACGCACTCCCGCACCCCGCATGCGCGAACGTCCCTCCAGGCTGGCAGATGCTCTGGGGTCGAGGTGATGCAGGGGTAGATAGGTGAAAGCACGGGAGCAACTGTGCCCACTAACATCACCTCTGTGACTCCCTTGAAATAGAGTGTTGCTGGGGTGTCAGAGGATCACACTCCTGTATCGTCTCCACCTGCTCCAGCAAACCCTCAACGCTCTGCTCTTCTACATGCAGAAATACACACACACAAGCTACATGCCCTGCATGCTCACAAACACTCTCTCTCTCTCTCTCTCTCTCTCTCTCTCTCTCTCTCTCTCACACACACACACACACACACACACATACACACACAAGCTACATGCCCTGCATGCTCACACACTCTCTCTCACACAGACACACACGTTATAAGACAAAGCTTTGAATAAAGCTGATATAGTAACAGATGTTTGGCTCACATTGAACGTATTTTGTCTAAAAGTTGTATTTTTTTGACTTTCAGAAGTCATGTCATGTTAGCAAAGTTACTAAAGAAATACGCCTTTCAGTCACAGAGAAACGCCTATTTAAAACCAGTTGGATGCCATTAATATCCTCACATTGGGCACTTGCATAGAAGAAATGCTCTAAATCAGTGTCATAATACCAATATTTATTTTGTCTCACCAAACATTATAATGAATTCCTCCCTCCCTCTTTCCTTCAGGCCAACATATGCCCTATTTCTCTTCCCTCCGTCATTTGTCCCTCTCCTCTTCTCTAACCTCTACATGCCAAGTTCAGACCCCCCCCCCACCTCCTCCTCCCAAAAGAAAGTTGGTCTCAGAAGCAGGCCTGTTGCCAGAATGACTGATACCCAATCTGAAATGCTAATGAGATCTTGGCCGATGGTACGGTGTCAGCCTGTCCTCCTCCGCGGCGCGAATCACCTGCACCCCCGATCTCTCTCGCGCTCTCTGCGTGTCTGTCTCTCTCGGTGAGCGTTTTCCGAGGGGGGCTCAGCTCCTTAAATCCGACTAATTAAAACACCAAATCCCCCTGCTTCGCTCGCGCCTCCCTCATACCCCCTCTCACATCCTCCTCCCAACACTCTCGTCTCATTCCGCAGGAGAAATGATTATTGGGACTTTAATGGAGATCGTTTTCCCAGGCTGGACCATCTGGGCCCTGGGAATCTGGGCTTTACTTGTATATAGTCAGCGTGGCCGGAAGGACTTTCTCAACTGCGATAGTAATTTATTTTAGTGTTCAAGACAACTACATTTATTTAAGCATTTTAGTTTATCTTTGTGGTTTACACAATGCACACTGACGTATTTAATTTTCACAAGCTGTGATGTTTCTTCTATAACTAAAATAATTACCATATTGCCCCCCTCCTCCCCTTGCCAATAGCACACACATAAGCCTACACATCACTATCTCTCCCTCACCTCCCACTCCTACACAGCAATGGGCCATATGCTCCCTCACACTCCCGTTCGGTCTAACGAGCTGAACGGGAGAGAAGGAGCACGTGTACACGTTTGACCCCGTGCTAAACTGCACACAGCACCCGCATGGCAGTGTCGCATCCCCTCCTCCTCTGCCTTCACCGTATACGCACACACACGCGCGCACACTCAAGAACACGCACACACACCATTTGAGTCTCTCAAGGGAGCTTTAAACGCCCACAAGCTAACAACACTAGCCCCGTTCCCCCACCGCCACCACCACATACTGGCTGGCAATACAAGACTGACAAGATGAGGGGAGGGGGTGAGAGAATGAGAGATTGATAGTGGGAGTAGTGGAGTCCATGGGGGGCCGCAACGATCCTCACTAGATACACTTGACTTTATGAACAGGGAAACAGACTGGTCAAAAGAAATCTTTGTCGACTATTTTGGTCTTTTTCTCTCTCTTTCTTTCTGTCTCTCTCTCTCTCTCTCTCCCTCCCTCCCTCCCTCCCTCTTTCTCTCCTTAAGAGTTGTTCGTGATACACTTGACTGTACCTATAGGGAAACAAACGGGTCAAAAATAAATCATTGTTCACCGTTGTTGACCTCGTCTTTCTCTCTCTCGCTCTATGTCTCTCCCTGTCTCTTTCTCTTGTGTACGTGAATTCTGAAGGTCTAACTTCATTTAAAGTTTCCTCTCGTGCAACGTCACTGATTGATCGTGTCAAAATGTAATCATACTCATTTTGACGAGTCTTCACCACTTCAATCAAATCTCATTTTTCAAATGTATGCGATTTTTCTGTTCACAACAAACCCGACACGCTCCCACACAAGCCTTTTGCAGCCTATTTTTTCATGATTTTTTTTCGTCAGTTTATCTGTTGTTAGGGTTTTTTTCCCAACACGGAGTTACTTTGGCTTTAAAGCATATTGTATCACTTGTGGTGTGTCGCCTGACCTGTAAAAAGTAGTCACCAGGATAATTTAGATAATTGAGAGAACACTGTAGATTTCATTCTATACGTATTTTTTCTAATCAACAAGACTGCTTATTCTCAAGGGATTAGTTGTCTCACTCTCTCCTTCTCTCTCTCCTGTTGAGGGGAAAGATGAGAAGAGAGGAGAGGGACTGACAGGCTGTCTCTTGCTGGCTGGCGTCCAGTTACCTTTGCCAAAACGCCTCGCGCGTCTGCTTGTCGTCGCGTGTCATTCATCAAGTCAAATTAAACTATTTTAAAACATATTAGAATGTGTTCTGCTGATGCTGTTTACTTCGTGAAATTGAAATTAACAGGGTAGAAAAATAGTTTCATGAAATTTAAGTTTATCGAAGCCATTGGTGACATGAGCAAGGCATGTGTCTGTTTCCTACCGTTTACATTTCTAATGTTTCTGGTCACAAAAATCAGGTTAACAGTTTTGTAATCTTGGAAAAGATTTTGAATACCCTACAACATTGTTTTTTAATGCTTCGTGCTCCGGGTAAACCAAGATGTGAGAAGGGGACATGCATTATCAGAGGGACATGCACGTTGAATTTGAGGGCCAATTAATCACTATAGATGTTTTACACTATGCATATTTTCAGTGTATTGACCTATAGCACGTACGGTAGGCCTAGCTGCTAAAGCACGAGGTTCATAGCTGACTTAACAAAATTCACATATGTAGTATGTATTTTAATGAAAGCCGCGTCAAGGAGAATTTCGATCGATCAAATAATTAAAATGTGTGAATTGCAATTATGAAACTATCAACGATGTTGTTCAAAAGAACAGCGTATATGATTGCGCATGTGAGTTTGTGAGCGTAAACGAGAGAGAGACAGTGAGGAGAAAACTGAAAATAATATTAAACTGACAATAATTGACGGTCAATAATTTATCATATGTGACGTTACAAAACAGATCATTTGAAATCATATTAATCACATAATCACTAATAATGTGCAGAAATACGTTTAGTGCATTACAGTTGCCCACTGACAAGTCTTCAAGTTTTCACACTGGGACAACAAACCGCTACTGTACACAGCCAAGCCACGAAAACATTCATGCCTTTGCATAACAGGTGATGTCCTTGCCAATTCATCAAATTAAGGCTCTTCGATTGTCCATACTTTCCTATAGACAATATGGGGATCAGACAGTAGAAATATCGTTATGATTCTCATGATTGAATTAAGTGGAAATAGGCCTACAATACAATAGGCTGATGCAAGAATCAGAATGCATGAAATTTCACGTAAAGTTATGAATTTCCATTTTACGCAGCCGAAAGAATTACATTATTAACACAATATTCACACGGATAAAGATCAAACGAACCAATAACAATCTGTTCATAAATTCGTATACATAATTCGTTTACATTCAACTTGAAACTTTATACATGAGTGTTTCACATTGCATTTTTTCTGCATTTTTTCTTTCTTATTACACTTGAACATCTTTACAAACTTTTCTGCCAACTTCCTTTTTTTACCTGCATGGCTCAACGTATAGGCTATGGCACGGATAAACCCAATGTAACATTTATTCGTGAAACGACGTCTTGTCCTGCAATGTTGGTCATCTTACCTTTATAATGTAATTATGTTACTACTTGATCTGCGCAATGAATTAAGAAGGCTAATCTGTCAAGGAATGAGAGATTGCATTTTGCTGAGTTGCATAGCTCAATTTAACGTTATTGCTAAGAAGTCAATGTTTTCACTGCAATCAAAATGGCTACAAATAAATAAAAACTTCCCTGATGAGTTGTGTAGCCTTCAGGTGAAATAGTCACAAAGTAACGTGTTCATTTTGACCCTCCCGTTTTCGTCAATTGTTTAGGCTAACTGATAAGTCAATGATTGTAACAGACTAAATAGTAAATAATTAAATAAATAAATTAAAGCATACGTCTAAAAACAGTGTACAGTATCTAGGTCAATAAAGAAAAAAAAACGCACAGATCAGTAAGGTTGAGTACAACAAATTAATTGTAAAAAAATGTCTGAAGCCTACATTCGGGCATAAGCGTTCTCTTTGAATCTGAGGATTCAATCTAGGGAGCGAATTCGTTAGGCTCGTTTCAGAGGGGAATTGCATCCTTTATGTCCCACTAATTGTGGTAAGACCCGTTCATTTCACCCTGTGTTTGGTAGGGTTGGCTGCGTAGATGCAAGTCATATGGGAAACGACCCTCCGGGGACACTCTGTACATGGGATTCTGCCCGAGGGACCCCCGCCCAGGCACCGCGCAGTACCGCATGCCGTAGTGGTTGTTCTTCCCATATTCTGTGGTGTCGTCGTGCTTGAGGGAAAAGATCCCGTTGAAGTTCATAGGAGGACTTAACTGACCGTCGAAGTGTGGACTCCCACTCTCCGGAGACGCATTTTCGTAATAGGGCTCGTAAGCACCACCGTAGTTGTAGTGTCGAAAGGGCTTGGGGCTGTCCAACGTGCTGCTGCTGTGACCAGCGGGTGTGTTTACATCAGAGCTTGGGTACGGGTATATGGTATCGTAAGGCGGCCTAGCAGAAAACATAACATCCCCATTGGGATCTGTGAGGAAATTTCTGGCGTTCAGTTGCAAACAGCCAGCCACCAAGTTTGTGGTCGGTTGCGATAATCCTTTGCACAAGGTTTGCACAAAGGCGAGCAGATCCGGTTTTTTCCCTGCACTCAGAGTCTCTGATAAGGCCCAGATGTAATTCTTCGCCAGTCGAAGTGTCTCTATTTTGGACAATTTTTGAGTTTTAGAGTAACATGGCACGACCTTGCGTAAGCTCTCTAGTGCGTCATTGAGCCCGTGCATTCGGCTGCGCTCCCGCGCATTAGCTTCCTGGCGTCGAACTTTGACCCTTTCATTCCTCACTTTGGTTTTCTTTTTACGCGGCCCTCTCTTTTTAGGAAGGTCGTTTTCATTCTGGTCTTCGTCTCTGTCTTCTTCCTCCCTATCTGAAATGTCTTCGTCTTCGTCTCGAGTTTCCGAATTGGACATTTCATCAAAGTGTTGTCGAGTCGGCTCCCGCTCGAGGTTCACAGGTAAGCTTTCGCGAGGATAATTTGCACCGAACCTGGGCTCACACATTATGTCTTGTTCTTCGAACGGTAAAGTCAACATCCTGGAAAACAACAAGAAGTGAAACAAAATTGTGACATGTGTAGTTACCTTAAATGTTGTTAGTTAATTGACCTGTTCAGACGCCCCTCGCCTCCCTTCAAGTAGAGGATAATTCCACCCCATGCTATGATATTGCTTGGCTCAAGAAATGCCAAAATGCTTATTATAAACACAGACACATGTCCAATCCATAGCATATGCAAAAACATGCATTTTGGATGATGTTAAGCGACACTAACAAAGCTCAAACCATAATAAAGGTAGCTCACCTGATATCTGTTAGCGTGCAGCATGCATGTTCAAAAATCCTTTCAGTATTTACGCCTCAAACTCTTTTTCTCCTAGCCAACGAAATAAAGGAAATATACCTTCAAGTATCTCTTCTCTTTAGTATCCCCTCTTTCTCTTTTCGTGCTCCTCTCCCTCTCTCTCTCTCTCTCTTTGAGAAATGACACTCATGCCAACTGCCAGAGCGGGTACCCATGCCATCTGCCGCTGACGTCTTGTGGCAGCGCTGGTCACGTGGTTGCTGTCCCCCGAGACCTCCATTCCTCACTGATCATCTGGCATCTCCTGTAATGGGCACCGGGAGCCCCACGTTTACCGTCAAAAATCCAGACCAAGGATGGATAACAGCTAATATCAGCCTTGTCAGAGACAATTGGAGAGTCTATTTAAGTCAAGGTGTATCTCCGGTAAATTGAACGTATTGACTTGGTTCATATTTGTAACAGGCAATACATTCATTTCTATACGAGTGCGTTTCTGTGTGTGTGAATACTTGTGCGTGTGTCTGAACAGTGTGTGTAATAAAGAGACATGACAGGAAAGAGACAGAGGATTGACAACAATGTATCGGACTTATACTTTTATCAGCCCTGCAATAGATTGTCATATTAAAGAATAAACGGCAGCAACCAGGGAGCAATCTGGAAGCCTTTGAGTTGCAGCTCCTATAGTGTTGGTAGCTCCAGCACCTCTGCAGACATTAAATACACCCCATGGTGAGGGCCCAATGGCACATGGCCAAATCTACACAGGGGCACAGCTGGTTGTGGATATGGGTATATGCACTCTTCAGTCAGCCTGTTCAAGCACGCACACACGCACACAAATATGTATGTGAATGACCTTGTCGCAAAGAATGTGATAAGAATGCATAATCAATTTCCAAATCCTGGGCACTACTGTACGACTCAAATATCCAATATAAAAACACTTGACTCTTACTTATTATTTGGCGCTGTAATTACTGTGCCCATTACTTGTCCCCGCTTCAGTTTGAAGAGGAGTCGACTGCTTTAAACAATGACAGAATGCATAATGTGAAATCACCTTCATTTAATACTTGTGTGTGACAGCCTGAGCTGTGAAGAGTACATTCTGTCACACGCACACACACACACACACATGCACACGCGCACACGCACACACATACACACACACACACACACACACACACACACACACACACATAAAGGCCTTCTCCTTCATCACTGCCTGCCCCCCAAAATGCCTCAGCTGGCGTTCTGAGCGTTCTGGTCCAGCACACACGCGCGCATCTGATGAGTCAAACTCCCAATCTCAGACTAATCAGTTGACTGCACTAATTGCAAATGCAAATATGCAAATTTATATTAATTAATTACTGCACTAATTAGTTCTCTTGTCTTTTCAGGTAATAAATCATGGTGTGGTTGAGAAAGAAAGAGAGAGAGAGATGTTATGTATTTTCCAGCGAGAATCTGTCTATAAATCCTCTGATTGAATCCATACTGAACTTGGTGTAAAGGTGTAAGAATGTTGACAACCGTGAAAGCAGCGCCTTCAACAATGTTTTTTTAAGGGCTTTGATGCACTTCACCGTGTCATTCAAGAAACACTGAATGCGTTCTCAAAAATGTATATATAGGCCTTAATGATTTCTTCTTGGAGGTGAATTGATTCCTAATTCATCAGAAATGTTAAATTGCTCTTCAATTAGCTGTGGCACTACTGCACTTTTGAGGAATGGGTCACACCGGTAACACTTAGTCCCATTTTAAACTGAACCATTCCGACACCTTTTACCTGTCTGTTGTTTTAATCATCGCATTATCCGCTTTTAAAGAAGGTGTGAGAAGGAGAAGTGCAAATGAAGTTGTTAAGGTTCTCACGCTGCTGTCGATGCAGGAAGTTCTAGAGAGATTTTGCCGATTAAGTGTTACACAGCGTAGGTCTGCTGAGCAGCTGAGCAAATGTATGGTAATAGATTTTAGGTATATTTTTGTTGATTCCAGGCTTACGTAGAAACGTAAAAAGTTGATATCCAGCATGGAACTAAAGCTAATGTAGCAAATGAAAGCGTTCCAAATGATTTCCAGTGAAAATAGTTTTTAGATTGAGACGACTCCTAAAACCAATCCAGTCAGTGCTCTGTCCACCTCAAAACTCAGCTGCAACGCGCATGCACGCAAGCAGTAAAGACGGCAGCGCCTCCTCATGGCTAGGCAGCATTCAGCCGCGAGGCTGGGCTGAGGAGGCCGGCAGGTTTGTCGGTTTGATGATAAGAGGCTATGTCTTGGAGTGGTGTCCTCCTCCAGCTGTGCTGTTCTAGCCAATTAGAATCCCCATATGCTACCTTGGCCTCTCAGCTGCACAATGCCCCATCTTCTACGACACAGGTGGGCCTGGCGACGGTGGGAAAGGTAGATATGTCTGTGTGCGCGTGCACGGGTTTGTGTTCTGGATAGTTGGTATCAACATTCCAATTCAAAATCCTGACGGAATAGAATAACCACCAGCTCTGCAAGTGTCTGGCAGTGCGAGATGATAGCCTTGATAGCTGGCAACAGTTGAAATTAAAATAAGGCTTTTTTTCCAAGCCAAAATTCCAAATCCAAATGTACACATTTCTTGTGAAATTATTGTTGATCAGACTTCGCTACATCGTCATCTCTCGCACGATGCCAACAAAATTTAATGAAACAAAAAATAAGCAGGTATGCAGGTGGGTGGCAGCGATGTGTTAATTGTATTTAATTATGTATATATGAATAATGGATATGTTTTCGAAAATGTAAAATATGTTTAAAGTTTAGTTTTCACAGAGAGAAGCCGAGAGATGGGAGTCCTCTGTAGCTTGCTTGAGGCATCCGTTTCAAAAGCCGATCTGTTCTCAAACACCTAAAAGGCTGTGGCAATCTGTTACAGTAAATAAACGAAAATACCACACTACAAAATCGAGCGATTACAAAAGTATATGATATATCATCATTCCAATGTAAATATCACAGCTTTTAATTTAACATGGTATTATGGTGCTGATGTAAACATGTGCATGTTAATTGTGTTAATGCTATTATTGTAACACACGTGAACAAATAATCTGAGACAAGAATGTGGGAATTGACAGAGGCTAGTCAAGTCTTATAATCAAATATGAATCAAGCATCTGAATGCAATCAACATTTGAATTATGTAATCGTGAATTGGTGGAGAATACTTTTATTTATCATGATAGCCTAGAAATAAAATGCCTCTGTAGGCCTTCGCAAAAAGGTTGTCCCGTTTCTGTTCGAATTTAGGTCGGTATTTTTTTTATCTTTAAAATGTAAAAAACAAACAAACATAAACGTATGATAATGCTATAGGCTATGTTCGCATTTGGACAAATTGGGTTCCAAGTTCTATGACCAATTCAAAATCTAAGGATAGCCGAGGGCTATAGACCTCACACCATTTTATTGGAAATTGCCAAGATCAGGCCTCCTCGTGTCTAACAACAGACAGCAGGTGAAAACATTAAGCTACACATCATATCTGGTGGCATTGTGAAAAAGAGCTCCACAACGAAAGGAAGACGTGAGTCTCTCTAAGCAGTTTGGGAGGAAGTCAAAGAAGCAACATCCAGAAGTTACGGTTAGTTTCTGAAGAGTCAGAAATCCCTTTTGAAGCGGTCGCCTGAGCACGTTTTAAACAGATGACATCTCGCCTTTAACCTCTCCTGCTCTCTCTCTTCTCCACGTCTCTGTCCATCAGTTTTCCATCTTGCCCGCCAGCGCCATGCTTGACGTGAAGGGCAGAAGTCACTCACCTCCACCTGCTATGCATCCAGGGTCTCCAAACTAGCAGGTGCCACAAAGTCATCGTGGTTCCAAACATCTGAGCAGAAGTACTGGAAGGTGCATGTCATCACCTGACTTGATTAACTCATCTTTGTCCATAGAAAGACATAATGTAATATTTTTTCCACGAAAAAGGATTGTTTGTGCTGGATTTTGTCTGTTGTGTACAGATACAGCGTGTGTTGGTTCTACTCTTGTAACGTTCGGTTCCGCCCGTTGTGTTTACACCGTTCCGGTTCTGGGAGATGCGTGTAGAGACGTGACAGACAAGAACTGTGGTGGGTGTGGGCCTACTCGTTAAAGTCAGTTCCTGAAACAATCGTACAGTGCATGTCTATTTTCACAGACCACACAGCAGCCAAGCTAAAAAGCCTCACAAACCCATTAAAAACAAAGAGCAACCCTGCCAAAACAGCCACGGATTCTTCATACAACAACAAACCCGCCAGTAATGCCACAGCATCACAGGAGAGCATCAGTACAGCTTGTCACCAGAAGGCCATAGGTGACAAGATCACAGTCTAACGTCGTCCTATGCGCCCCGACCTTGTCCGTCTGCTCCCTGCCATTCTGCTGGCGGTCTGCCCTCCACCCCCCCCTCCCTCCTCCTCCACCCTCCTCCACGGAGGAGCTTACATTTGGCAGGCGACCCTCCTCCCTCTGACAGAGCTCCACGATGCAGGCAGCAACGCAGCCAAAAGAAAAGATCTCATCCCATTTGAGGTTTGGTCACCAGTCAAGACTGGGGAATCAGGGAGTCTGGGCTCTTTAGAATTTGGGCAGTTTCCCAGGTCTGCTGAGAGAGAACCACCGCTATCCAATTCAGGGCCTTGTGATCATTTACAGGGCCTTAAGGGATGCAAAGGTTTAATTGCTATTAGGAATGTGCATAATACTGCATGTATGTGTGCGTGTGTGTGTATACAGGGCTGTGCAAAAGTTGTAGGTGCAAACCAAACAATAAAAAAAGAAATAAGACTGAAATAATGAAATGATAACACTTCTCAACGTCATTCTCGACATTACACAACGCGCAAATATAGATGACAAAAAATGAATATTTATGACAATATTCATGAAATGAATCCTGGGTACCTGAAACGTACATTCTCATGTGCAGTAGAAAAAAAGTGTAATGTTGAGGAAGGATTTGATTAATGCTAGTGTTTTTTTTGTAGGCATGCATGCATGCATGTATGCATGTCTGCATGTAGTGTGTATGTCTGTGACACTGATTGTGAGTCTCAAAGCATGGTATGTACTGTATCAAAGAACAGTCTTTGTCCTCCAGTACACAAAGAATGTAAACTTAACTGGAAAAGAACACAGGAAAACATCACCTTTCTCTCTATGTAGTTAGAAACACTTTCTGAAGTGACTAGACACACAAGGGGAAACGTTAACCACTCATTTAATCTCATATGTAGTGGAATAGTTTGGTGGGAATTACCCCAGCACTCACCAACAGGTGTAGCCATTTTCTTTTTGATAGAGCAAAGTCAACTGATTAAGAGGCCCAGAGCAGAGTAGCAGGCAGTTCCACACAGTGGCCCTGTAATTGAATTAGGTGGAAGAGCACTCAGGGAGACAGGTAATGAAGGGACAGGTCAGGGGGACACTCGAACACGTTCATCTGAGCGCTGGATCTCTGCCCAAGACCATAACCACAGATGAGTAGGTCAGCCCCTTTCTCCTCAACACACACACGCGCGCAAGCACACACACACACACGTATGCACGCACAAACAAGCGCACACACGTCTCTGCAGATTTCGGCAGATGATTCAGATGAAGAAATACAGGTAGACGGAACAACCTCAGTATGAGTATGTAAGTTAACATCATCCAGCTAACAGAGTTAGAGTTCCACATATCTATCCTTACTCTTCTTAATAAATGAGATCATTTAAGATAATCGTCCATTCTTAGCAGACTACATGAAGTACCTAATAGTTCACAGGCATGCCATGTTTCAGTGACAAATGAAAGGGTGAAAAGTGCTTCTGAGTGCTTTTTGTAGCATTTAGATGCATGCTTGCAGCCTTCAGGCTGGCTATGGATGCTTTATTGAGGGGGTTTTAATAGGAGATTTCTGCTAAAGGAGAAACTGTGAGGCTATGGGCACATAGGAACAGCTGTCGTGTAATTGAATTAACGTTCGCCTTCTGCCTAGATTGGCGTTGTGTTGGGAATGGATCGACAACCTCTACTAATTCCATCAAATCTGCTTATGAATATGCATGTTTCGCATAAACAGGTTTAGCGTGTCCAGTATATGTGGATGTGTCTATATGCAAAGCTATATGAGGGATGGTGTGCAGTAAAACATTGCTTACATTTGATGCCTACGTAGTTGCACGGCTGCGTGTGTGTGTGCGTGTTTCTCAAGTCTGTAATTGAAGAAGTCTTTATCGATGACGAAAATATCACGAGTTACAGTGACACCTAGTGGTGAACTTTATAGAACCCTTTCCCACGTGTAGTCAAAAAAGCATTTTTTCGGCTAACTGGTTTCAGTTAATATCCATCAAACGCCCGGGACCATTTTAACTGGTGCACAGAAATTATTTCAGATCCGGTTTCATACTAGTATGCATATATTCTTCATATAATCTCTGAGTGTACTCTCACATTTTAAGAGTGTTGATCTATGCCGTCGTCTACACACAGTATCCTTCAATTGTGGAGTTTTGTCGTGTTTCTGAAATGAAGACAGCCACACGTGATCTGAGCCCTTTGACTTCAGGTTTATTGATACGGCTGTGCAGTCACGTAGCATGGTGGCACACAAGGCCGCTCGGCCGGCATGGAAAAGAACACACACACACACACACACACACACACACACACACACACACACACACACACTCTCTCTCTCTCTCTCTCTCTCTCTCTGTTTTTCTCTTTCTCACACATACACACACTCTTTCTCTCTTTTTTCTCACACACACACACTCTTTCACACATACGCAATCACACATTCGGTCTCTTTCTCTGTCTCTCACAACACACATAAAAGGAAGTCACAGTGAGGAGATCAGAAATGCACGTAAGTATTTGTCTGTGGTTTTACACTTTCCTACCCTAAATGACTAAAACAGTAAGATATCGTCCATACAGAGTTGATCAAACTAAATGAAGAAACTAAGATTTTATAAGCAACAACGGAGTGTCTCAGTAATAATAACTTTTACAAATGTCTGTACAAGTCAGTCATAGATACAATTAAGATTACATTAAGCAGAGAGGCCATCTTAAAAATGTGTTTCCTCCGCATTTGGATTTTTACAACTTAACCTGCATCACTAAGAGCAAAGACATGAACTACCCTGGTCCCTTGCACAGTGGATGTTGCTTTGCTTTATTCGATCATTGTTTTATGACATCTTGAAGATTCTAATGGGTTTTGGGTTGGGGGGTGTTCCGTTTCCACAGAAAAACAGTATAGATTTAAATATACTTTTTCCTTCAATGTGTCATCAGCCAATTTCAAGCCTCCGTGAGAGAATTATATTACGACATAAGGACTTGTATAAAACATTTAGCAATAACGTTTCTAGTTTCACACACGGGGACACTTCAATGTAAGTGTAGTGATTAATACATAGTCTGAACATGTCATATACAATCATACAAGTAATAGGATGGAACTGAAGATGCGGCAGAACAAAACCAGAAGGTATTTCTAACAGAAAACTTGCTGAACACAAGGGACAGGTGAGTTGTATTCACACTCATTGAGCCGACTATGTACAAACTAGTTTCAGTTGATAAAAAAATGGGGTGACAAAGTGTTTACTTTAGCGACAGAAGCTTTGGAAATGGATGGAAGAAGTTTTTCGTGTAGATATGTGTGTACTTTCTTTAGTACTGTTAGGATAGTATGTGTATACAGTTAGATGTCATTTCTACTAATTCCAAGAGACAATATGTATGATAAGTATTATGTTACATTATAGGCACACATTTAATCATTTGGTTTGACTACAGACATCCAGTCTTAAGTAGATGCAACAGCATATTGATGCGTGACACAATAATAGTATGTCTCATTCATACTATCAATATCCTGTTCATATCCAAATTAATCTAGTGTTCCTTAATCATTGTACAAGTCAGTTTGTGTTTCATGCCCATCCCAATATAATACTATATATCCTCCAACACCCCAGTTCTTGCTTGTTAAGAGAAGAAAAAGTGACATCCGACTGATTTAGTCGACACCAAAGACAAGGTCAAATAAAGAGGTCCATCAATAAAGACATAACATTCATAAATGCAAATACTGCCCCATAACGCTTCTCTTCCTTCCAGACAGTAAAAGCTAAAAACCAGCATTGCAGAGGTTCGTTTTTCTATCTTACATATGCACAGTCATTTACTTGTAATATTCTGTATCGTCTATACACAGAGTATATGTGTCTTATTGTCTTCAGAATCTGGCAAACATAACCCAGAAAGCTGTTGCTGTTTGAGCCAAAGACTTGGCTGCACATTCATCACAAAAGCATGATGAATGGATCATCTAGCTGTACAATAAAGCACATTCATAACGACACGTATTGAGTTATTACCGACACAAAAAAACGGGAAAAAAACCTAAATAAATTCTAGCTTCCGAGAAAGCTAGTCCACTCATTGTAGACTCGATAAAGGATGCTGTCAACAGCCGTGATACAGTACACACCTAGAAGGCAGTGCAAAAAGTAGAAAACGGTTCACTTGAAGGAACAATTGACAGAGGCTGAACAGCTATGGAACCCTCCCAGGGACACGCAGTGCGAGGGAAATCAAACCCAATCAAAGCATTTCTCATTTCTAACGTTGCATAAAAAGTACTTTACAGAAAGTATAAGATAAAAAAAATAGCACAATAAAAACTGAGAATACACATTTGAGTGTTTGATATGTTGAAAAGAAAATTTGTAGCAAGATTATTTTTTATTTTATTTTAAATATAGATATAGAAATGAGGTGCAAAAACAAACCATGCAGTTATGGGGGTGGCTGGACTGTGGAGTAAGGAAAGCTCCGGCTTCACAAAAACACCCAGAAAACGAAAATAAAAAACCCCCACTGATAGGAAAACATGATTTGAAGGGAAATAGGCGTTCTGACAGAATCCTAATGTGCCTTAACGATAGCAGGCAGCTAGCAGTAACCTAATGAGGCAGAGGCAGATGCTCTGTTTGGTGTCTTGTGGAGCAGGGAACAGACATGAGAGGTCCGAAAGTCACACCAGAGGAGAACAGAGGAGAGGAGGAAAGGAGCCAAGCATCTGGAAACCAACTGAAGCTGAGACTTTGTAGATATCACCATCAGGCTCAACACTACAAGCAGCATCACAATCATCACAATCATCATCATTATCATCATCCTAATCACAGTCATCTTCTTATCCGTGTCACCCGACAGATAAGGAGGAAAGGAGAGGTTGTCCAAGCAAAACTCATTACAACTCTCATACACAGAAAAAAATTACAGAAGAGGTTTTTTAGAAAAAGTGAAGTTAGGTGCAGGTCTTGTGTTTGTCCTCCAGAGGGCAGTAAACGCTCAGAAATGGTTCTTTCCACGGGCATCTTCCCAGGGGAGAGGAGGAGGATGCAGGGTGACAGCAAACCGCCCAGGCTGTGGCGGTCTCAGCTGCCACTAGTCCATAGCTACCTCTGCAAAGACAAATAAAACCAGAGGGATATTTCCAATCACGTTCTCCCCCCCCCTAAAATGGCCGACAAACTGTAGAGCTGCGTTCGCTTACCAGAAGCTGCTTTACTCTGACTCTGCTCACCGTCTGGTGACTCGCCACCCTCAGACAGCTCTCCTAAACATTCACACACGACAACTCGCTTTGTTATCCATCACCTCTGGAGTTTAAAACAATACAGTTCACAGCAACATTGCTCTCTGCACTGGATACGATGTGACCTTCTATTCGGTAGTGGTTACTAGGTAACAGGACGTACCGTTCTGTAACGCTTGCCGACTGTCAGAGGAGCACCCAGGCTCTGGTCTGTCCCCAGCCTCCTCATCCTCCTCCCCCACCAGCTCCTCCTCTGGGACTTCTCCCTCCTCAGGCCCTTTGGAGGCTGACTCTGTCGTCTCTGGTCCTTTTTGGCCCTCCCGAGGCTCCATAGCCTCCAGCTGGGCCTTCTCATCGGCCTCTCTTTTGGCCCTCTCCTCAGCCTCTGGACAGTTGGAATACACACGGCGCAGCTTGGGTGTTTGTGTTTGCGTGCACCGAGAGACGTCTTCAAAGATACTTTGTTTTGACTTGGAGCAGAGTCCCAACGGAGGTTTACCTTTCGCGGCCTGGGTCTTCCAGCGCTCCCGGTTCTGGTACACCTCCTCGTTCCACAGGGCCTTGAAGTTCTTCAGGTCTACGGTCAGCAGAGAACAATGGCCCAGCGAGCTCCCATCAGAACCAGTGCTCTTTACACTGCCTTGCTTAGCATCCTCCGAACTGATGCTGTTCAAACTACAGAGAGCGAAAGAGAGAGGAAGGGAGACAGAGAGACAGAGAGAAAGAGAGAGGGAGACAAAAGAGAGAGGCAGACAAAAGAGAGTGCGAGGGAGGGACACATGGAGAAGAAGGGAGGGAAAGAAGGAGAAATAAAGACAAACAGAGAAAAGCCCAAGATGGTTGAGTGCAAGAAATACTAACATATTCCGACGACACATTGTGACAATATATTCAGACAGGTGCGCATGCAGAGAGGGAAAAGTGAGTAATGGAGAGAGAGGGAGTATGTGTATGTGTGTGAGAGAGAAAGAGAGAGAGAGAAAGAGAGAGAGAGAAAGACAGGCAGGTAGACAGACAGACAGACAGACAGAGTGAGAGAGAACATAATTCAGATTTCCAGTTGGTTAACTCTAGACTGAAGCCTTGCTGAGTGATGGTAATGGCCCCTGTCAGAAAGATGGAGTTTATATTGATGTGCAGGTGCAGACACCCACGACACTATCCAGAGACTCTCCTCACACACACACACACACACACACACACACACACACACACACACGGTAAACTACGCAGTGACTGAAAGTTTAGGTTAAAAGTGCTTCCATTGATTGAAACATCTTGCTTTCCATAAGCAAGGACAAATGCATGTCAAAGGAGACTCTGTGGGAAATGTATAAAGGGCCTTGTTGTTGTTGTTGTTGTGAGTTGGTCTCGCGTGCTGCCCCGTTGCTGGGCTCCACTTAAGAGTCGTGACAGAGAGACGCCACAGTAAATTAGTGTCTCTTAAGACCTTCATGTGAGGGTCTGTGGCTGGGTGCTGTTACTGGCTTCATCTCTGCCAGTTCCTTTAGAACGCTGGCATCAACTTTAGTTTCTGTCTACCGTGGGCATGGCAAAATGGCAACTGATTTACCCCTAATAACGCTGATGTTAAGAATTGAACGTTTCACATATGGCTGGATAGGAAGTGGTACAGGAAGTGGCTGACCTGGAGCGTCGGAAGCCGCTGAGGCCGGAGTGAGAGGCCTCGTCGATGAGGGGCGTTACAATGCGCTCCGTCATGTCCGTCAGAACAGTGAAGGTGGGCACCACGATGAAATCGATAAACCCTGGGGACAGAGAGCAGGACAGAAACGCAGCAGGGATATTTGTGAATGTGTGTACTCCTGCGTGTGTGTCAGTGTATGTGTTTGTTTATGAGGAGTAGTTTGTGTATGCGTGTGTGCGACTGAGTGTGTAAGTACGTGTGTGTGCGAGCATCTCACCAATCTGGGACTGAGCTACCATGGTTGACTTGCGGTCACATAGCGGGGAGAACGGCAGGCCTAACTCCGCCTCCTTGTCTCCCTGGAGACAGGCAAATCAGCCGAGCAACAACATTAGCAGCCTCACACATATTCTGTCTATAAAACACAGAGCTACGTCAGTGACACACAAACCACACACTCATCCAGCGCCAGGGTTTGAATAACGGCTAGCCTAGCTAGCGCTCAAATCCTTGATAGCTATAGCCAAAGACATACTGTAGCTCTGGCTAGAGCTAGCCTAGCTAACTAGCGACTTTTACTCTGAGTTAGAAAACATTAGTGTAGTCTAGTCTAGCTACTTTCGTAGAATAGTCGATTATGACAATACTATACATACAACTTGAAACCTTTCCCCACTTATTTTAAGGGTAGCAACAGACTCCTGTGTACATCGTTGATTGTCATTTTGGGGAGAGCGCATGCAAATTAAGGCAGAAATGTCAGTTGGCTTTTCGTCAACGTGCCATGTGTATCGATTGATGTTTGACGTATGAAAAATTAAAGTTTAAATGTCATTATAAATGAATAGGAATGTTAATACTCATTCACCATCAGTACACATAAATATTTAGATACTTATTAATTTGCCATACTTTAATTTTCATCTGTTTGGAGGCCCACCTGTATTACCCTCGAGAACCACTAGTGGGCCACGGCCTACAGGGTTGCGCCTGCTCTGGTTGAGATATCCTTTATGCCCACACACACCACACATAGACACGCACGCAACAGAAAGAACAACAATAGCTCTACTACAGACATTCAGTCCGCCCATGTGACAGTCATGCTTGATGCAATCTGGGGCTTTTTTCTCCTTTCAGCCGACTCTCCAGTCAGACTGCAGCCTTCTATTTCCTCACACCTCCCAGCGGGGGGCCGCTGGCAGCCCCCACATAATCAACAGATGCAGCCAGAGATCCTCCCTGGGGCACTTTTATGTCACAAATGTGTTTCATTTTCTCCAGGCTGATTTGCTACAAACAAATGAAAAGGGAGAGAAGCCTAAGCAGGCAGCTAGACAGTAGCTTTTTTGGGTAGTTGGCTATTCGTTTGCCAAGGCATTTCTGCAAACACGTTGTGAGGATGATGCTAATGTGAGCCACAAGGCAAGAGATTAATATTCAGTGCTCGCAAAGCTATGACACTTTAATAGCTGTTGTCGTTCTGCCGACGCACACAGATGTTTTATGGAGCGCGGGAATGTTTTAAGGTTGATTTTCGTGTGCGTCCTGCAGAAACAAGGCAGCAGATGGATGCGAGTGAACACGGTGTCCACGAAATGACCAGACTGCAGCAGTTAAAAGCTGCAATGTTGCTAGGATTGGACAAGAAAACACATGTTAGATGAAAACACCAGGCTATTAAATAACCAGGTGATAGACTCCAGCACCCCCTTAGGTTAGCTCTCTCCCTCTCTCGGCCATTCGCTCCCCCCACTCTCCCTTCTCATTCCCCCCTCTCTTTCCCTTTTCCTCTCTCCTCCTCCCTCTTCCACACCCTTTAAAGTGGCCATGTTAGCGTGCCCTCCGCTCCCCCAGATAAAGCACTCAGATGCAGACAAACCCCCACCTGTCTGAAAAACTCCTCCAGCAGAGAGGCTGTCCAGCGGTGGTGCAGGTCCCAGTTCTTCGCCGGGTGGCTGATGTCCGCAGTGTGGAGCAGGAGGGACAAGGCTTTGGGCTTGTCAACCCTGGATGTACAGAGAAACACACAGAGATATATAAGAAACACACAGGGAAACACATTAAAGCACAGAAAAGAGAGAAACACATAAACACACAGTACAAGAGAGAGTAACACACAGATAAACACACCCTTTTCTGCAGTGACCCCCTCCTCCCTCCCTCCATCCTCCCTTTCTCCCTCCCTCCCTCCGCCCTCCCTAACTCCCCACCACCACCCCATCAGCAGTTGCTACAGCACTATACAGATTGGGTGGAGTAGACTTAAAGCTGGCCGGGAGCAGAGTGACTTTCCCCACATGAGAAGATTGTGCGTTACACATTGCTGCTGACTTTGCAAGATTTGCTTTTTATCGGTGCTTGAGTGTGTGTGTGTGTGTGTGGCTGGCACGCGGGGTCTCGTCACTTTTACACACATAGACATGTGCACGGGTGCATACGCCAACAGCTCCCCGTCTATTCTGGCTGTCATTGGTGTACCTTGCCCAGGGCTGACGCTGTGGTTGGCCCGCTGCCAGCTCTCTGTCTTGTGGCAGCATACCCAGAAACGCATGGAGGCGAAACACTCGCCCCAAATGCGAGGGTGACCGGTGGAGTAAGGTAAGATGCCAGAGGTTCAGCAAGCGTTGGACCGTCCTGCGAGTAGAGAGATCGGCGGTTGAGTGATGGAGCAGGCCAGGAAACCGCTGGCGCGCTTCATGCCCACAGAAGTGTGCGCTGCGAAGGGGGGAACAGCCGTTCTTATTCGCAGTTCTGCCGCGCTTGCGCTTGTGCTTGCCGCCGTTAGTCACGGGCGAGACACGCTGCCTACTCGCGACTTCGTCGCTCCTTCAAGCGTCGGGTATGGCATGCTGTTATTGGATGGGTCCGACCCCGCGGTTAAGGGGGATGGCGGAACGTCGAGCAGGCGACTGCTGTCCGCTCTGAAGGGCAGACGAGGGGGATGACTGATACGGGCGACGGTGTTGGTGAGTCAGCGCGGACCAGGGCTCTAGGTAACCTTGTTGTCGGGGTTTGCCAGTGTGTGTTGGGGGAAGGGCCGCCACGGTTGGACGAATAAGTTGTGGGGTCATGGTCGGAGCAGCGGGGCCGGGGTGGGGGTGAAGGGGGGCAGTGAGGAGAGAGGCTCTGACTCACCCTTCAGGCTGTTGGAGGAAGTTCTTCATAGCGCCTCTCACCTGGTGGAAGTGACCAGGACATGTTCTGATAGCCCAGCACCATCGTCGGACACCAGGGCGCAGCGTCTCTGCAGCAGGGCAGGGCGGAGGGTGCGGAGAGTGAGGGGCGGAGAGAGAAAGAGATGAGTGGTAGAGCCGTAGGGTGTCTAGTGCCATCCGAAGCACACGGAAACCCTGGTTGTCCCATCCCAACGAACAGGCGCATGCAAACAGTCACACCTCTTCCCCTCCCCCCTCACCTCCAGTCATCCTTGGACAAGTTATACAGGATGTTCATTTCGTCATCATCCTGTAGGAGGCGATAGGCTGCACTCACATGGTGGCTCTCCAAGACTGAGCGGTCGTTGTACAGGATGGCTGTGTCGGACCTGAACGAGGAGGAATTTGCCCAAATGTAAAACGTTTCATTTCCTGCCCTCCTTCCCCTTTCATGCCATTTCATCTCATTTCATCTCTTCCACCACCTTTGTTCTTTGTTCCTGCATTCCCTTTAATTCTCTAGTCGTTGTTGTTCCAAATGGACTCCTCTGGTCTGAGGCTACAAAGTCATTGAGTGTGATGTGCTGTGCTATTGGTTAAGCCTCTGTGTTTGGGCCGCAGGTTTCCCTGATGCGAAAGTAAAGGCGACTGTGCTTAAATGAACACATTGATTGGTGACTCAGCGGTCGGCGAGGTTGGTGCTGCATCGCCCCGGTACCTTGTCTGAATGTGGAAGTTGTTGGTGGTTCCAGTGTGTTCGTAATCGTGTACCGCTGCCGCAAAGATCATGGCAAAGATCTCCAGTTCAGTCAACCAGTGCTGGGGAGAGGAGTAGAGAGGAGAGGAGGAAAGGAGGAGAGGAGGAGTAGAGAGGAAAGGAGGAGAGGAGTAGAGAGGAGAGGAGGAGTGGAGAGGAGGTGAGAGGAGAGGAGGAAAGGAGGAGAGGAGGAGTAGAGAGGAGTGGAGAGGAGGTGAGAAAAGAGGAGGAAAAGAGGAGAGGAGAGGAAAGAAGGAGTGGAGAGGAGAAGAGAGGAGAAATGGATAGGAGAGGACAAGAAGGGAAGTGAGGGAGAGGAAAGAGGAGGTGAAGGGAAGGGAAGATAGATTTAAGTCATTAAGAAGCTTATTCAGCTCTATGATGCTTACATTGTCTCCAAACAGTTTTCCTGAGACCACGTTGTGACTGAGGTCAGCCTCTTGAAAGAAAAAGGAATAGCTCGTTGGATTTGATATTGCTGTTTAATACCCCTATAAAAGCTTACCCAGAAACCATATCTTCTCCTATTACAACAGTAATACGTTCTTATATCTGGGGTTGTGATGGCAACAAAGACAGCGGCGGCTCCCTGCGTTTTACGTCGTATGATTTCGAAAATGATTGTGTATCTCAGGGTTGAGTTGAAACTGGAGACGTGTGCGGGAATCTCAAAAGCCTGCCGAAATGGAGGGTTGATATGAAGAGTGTATTTGTGTGATGGGATAGTATGTCTGTGTGTGTACGTGCATGTGTGTGTGTCAGTGGGGTATGGGACTGAGAGGGGGAGGGGGGGGGGGGGGGGCAGAATCATACGTGACCAGTCAGCCGGAGAGAGCAGGAATACAAGATGGCTGCCTTTTCCATTTCTGCCATATTTCCTTATGGGCCTGCTTTCTCCGAGACCTGTTGATTGTTGATTTACTGAGGACTGGAGGGCCCTGGTGAATGATTGATGTGATTCGTTCTCCAGGGGCCCCGGAGCCCCTTTTCTTAATGCAGTTACTCTGAGGGCACTGCCCACGGAAAACACAGTGTCGACAGCTGTCGCTAGAACCTTATTAAGGTGATTAAATAAACAGACTGAGGAAAGGGTGTGTGTGTGTGTATGTGTGTCCGTGCACGTGTGTGCGTGTGTCCTTGCACACTTGTGTGTGTGTGCGCGCCCATACACACGTGTGTGTGTGCGTGTGTGCATGTGTCCTTGCACACTTGTGTGTGTGTGTGTGCACGCCCATACACATGTGTCTGTGTGTGTGTCCGTGCACGTGTGTGTGTCCGTGCACGTGTGTGTGTGCGCGTGTGTCCGTGCACGTGCGCGCGCGTGTCTGTAGTTGTGTGCGTGAAGCTTGAACACAACTCTGCTGCTAGTATTGATAGCGCGGTGACAGAAAAGCCCTCGAGTGACTGCAAGACATGAAATATGGAACAACAGATGGAAGGAGAAAGAAACAAGCAGACATAAACGACAGGAAGTACAACAGTAAATATGGAGCCTGTGTGCTGAGCACGACGGTTGACAACGAATAGGCAACGCAGAGCGAAGGATAAGAGAATCAACTCAATCAACATGGAAACAATCGTTGCCAAAAAGAGACTATTTGATAAACAAGCTAAATATTGTCAAGACACTGATGCAACGGTCTACATAGCGTTAGTTTCGGTGGCTGAAAGTAGCAACTGAAACGCTAGGCTTTGTGTTAAACCAGGAGGGTCACCAGCTCCGGTCCTGGAGGACGAACATCCGGACTGTTTTCCCTTCAACCTCGATTGAGCACATCTGATTCTACTAGTTACCTGGATGATGAGCAGAATGAGGCTACATCGTGTGCGGTTGAAGTGAAAACCTGGTAGCTCTCCAGAACCGGAGTTTGGTGTCCCCTGTGCTAAACGTACGCAAGCTGGTAAATAGTTGTCTGCTTGGTGTGAATGACAGTGTGTGTGAGGGTGAGTGCCAGGCCAGGAGCTCCTCTCACCACCATCCCAGTCTTCAGCAGCAGGTAGTGGACGGTCTGTGTGACGTCGGCCGCGTGCATCAGGTTGTGGTAAGGGTTTTTATGCTTGCTGTAGCCCACCTCCAGGGCCTCCACGAACGACACCACGGCCGAGATCGGGATCTGAAGTGGGGCAAAGGAGAATCCCCGAGAGGGAAGAAACACACTTAAGGGCTGTTTGTTTGGAAGAGTCATGAATCGGACGTCGTCATTGCGTCGACATGCAGCGATTGCGTCCGCTTCTCGTTTTCAACAGTTGCGGACTGATTCAGCCTTCAGTTGGTTTCCAATTTCAAGGTCATTTCCTGTCTGGTCATTCTCCTACACGTCTCCAAGTTCTTTCAGTGTCTCTAACAATAAAAACGACGTTGTCTCAGTATCTTTTGAGTCAGACGGTCATTAGGATTCATCACTAAGCTCTTAACACAGCATGGTAGTGTGTTCAGTCATCAACTTAGTCACACGTAGATGAATACTACCTTCCTTAGTCACCCAACTGGCTACAAAAGGGAAAAATGCACTCCGAACAGAAGACCTGAAGCCTTAAGCGCTGTCGGAGTTGTCGTTATCGTCATCGCGAATGAGGAACACAGAAATCAGAGCCATTCAGGGACTGAGCAGCCTTTCTGAGCACTTTTCACCTTGAATCGGCTGATCAGATCGTATCTGGTGAGCAGCTCGTAGAAGATGAATTTCAGAGCGTGGTCTCCGCTGGCGTCGTTCAGCGCAAACACGTCAAACGACCACTTGTCCACATGCTGTCGGGAGAACAAATGCGGACAAGAACGACGTTTGATCATTTACAATCGTATGTTGCCCCCTTTTCAATCATAGTTTTACTTCAAACAAATAACGTGTAAAACAGTGTGTGTGTGTGTGTGTGTGTGTGTGATACCTTAAGCACCCCTATGACAGACGGAGGGTAACTCAGGCCCACCATGTTTGACGTGCGACGGTACATCCTGTTTGATACAGATAAAGACATCAAATAAGGCCGTGGAGCAGCGTTAACACATTAGGTAACAACACGACTCTGAAAACGAAACCCAACGGCAACTCTTTAACGTGGAAAAACACATTAAGCAAAGACTCATCGACTGAGGGACAAATCAAGAATCCTCATTAGCTATTATAGTAATACACATTGTGTTTTGCTGCAAGTAATGTAATCAAGTTTGTGTTTTCCTGAAATCAGAATTTGTATACAAACTGGGTTTGTTGCTGAGTAGGTTTTAACCTACAGGGACTTTTCATGGGTCTGATGGTGCATAACTATAACCATAGAGTGCCAGGACAAACTTGTATTGGAATAAGTCGTTTGAGTATTTGATGAAACATCACTTTGGTGCAAGAAGGCCATTTTCCTCCGTGAATTGAGAAGAAGCTGTGGTTATTCATGCTTGTCAGGCGCACTGTGATGAATTGTGTGTTGGCCATGCACACGGACAGAGTCATTCTAACACACTGATTTGTAATGGAATTTCCTAATAGATTTTGGAGTGATGGATGGTGACTTTGCTCTTTCTAACTGTCTACATTCACTAACATATTCCATTGCTTTTTTATTTCTTATGTCATTTGCTATGTTTGTTTCTATCATAGCCCAATGGAAGTGTGTGTTTGCATGTGCGTGTTTGTGTGTGTCCCCTGATGTGGATCTTCAGGGTGGGCGTGTTACGGTGGGCGCGTCACAGTGGGCGTGTCACGTGTGACGGTGGGCGTGTCCCGTGTGACGGTGGGCGTGTCCCGTGACCAGCGGCTAACCTCTCCACGAAGATCCCAGCCTGCACGGCGTGGACGATGCTGCGGAAGCGAGGCTTCTCTTCCGTCCGCCGCAGCATCAGGCCCATCTGCCGCGTGAAGGTGGACGCCAGCCAATCACGCACCTCCGACGGCACCGACTCCGACTGGATGTCGCTGAGCTCATCTTCTGTGTCCACCAATCGCCTAGGAGGAGGGAGGGAAGGAAGGGGTCATTAGGCTGTTTATACTGTTTGATATAACACCTAATATGTCATTCATTCATATTGGTGTTATTATACTGTCCATCAAGATACAGCATAAATCAGACAGTCCTATTGAGGAAAGGGGTAGGACCATGTTGGACAGATAAATCCATCAGCAATAATAACTACTGCACAGAGCTGGTGTCTGGTCTGAGACCAAAACAAAAACAAATAACTTAATTACGTGACAGTCAAACTCTGACAAGCTAATTCAAACATTCACCTCACTGGTTTCATCAAGTCAATCAGGCAAAGACTTAATGCTTGACGCTATATTGTTTTTCTCATCCGAAGACAGGCTGATCTAAAGGTCTGGATGTGACGCCACCTAACATGTCCTGACAAACGTGTCAATACTCATGCCCTGGCTTGCCATAATCCCAACTGGGGCCAGCATGGCGACGTTACATAATTTCTTAAGCCTTGTCATATCTAGGCTGCAGGATCTGAAAGGAGCAGAAGGACCCATTCTGCTATCTGCCTCTGCAGGATACGAGACAGCCTGCCAGAGGGAATCTGACCCATAACTAACCTATCAGCATATCTGGACAAAGCTTGGGGTCATTAAGTGTTGAAATTAAATAGTTGCACTGCTTTATTTCTTATAATGTTGATATCAGCGCCGATGATACCCTACCTAAAGTCATCATGCATCTATCTTGTCATGTGGTGTGTTGGTTCAGGGTTAGACTCAGCTCTCCCAAACTCTTTTGAGACTGCTAGTATTCCAGTCCACTTGTACGGCATGTAGGTAGCTGTTGGCGTGATGAGTACTGTTCCTACCTGGTCTCCTCAATATAAACAGACTCCAGTACAGAGGCAGCATACTCCAAGTTCTTCTTCAGGTCTACGAGCGACGCCTCTCCTCTCTCTAACTGTTTCACCAGGCACCTTAACCTGCAGCCAAGAAATACAAAGACATCATTACAATTTCAATTCTTCCATTTTCAGCAACAACTTCACGGACATCTCCGCTCATCACAATGTTACAATATTCGATGATGTTGATCTATTTTCTCTGATCTTTTCGGAGATATTTTCTTCTTCTTGCCGATTGGCTCAGCATGTCGCTCACAGTTAAGAAGACGAGGACGTATTCGCACACGGGTAATCAGACCTCCATCGTCATCTTTTGATGCCTTAATCCTCAATTTCAAAATGGCAAATGTAGACCACCAGGAGACACCGGCCCTGGGAAACTGGCAGAGATCAATTGCAAACATCGTTTGGTATCCCATCAAAACAAATGGCAAACAGCAAGGCAATCTGCAGCGGAGCCATCTCAGCTTCTACCTGCTAACCTTTAGCACCTGTGTCATCTTGCTCTTCCTTTGAGGTTTAAAAATGGATAGTCGAGCATTAGCATTATTTGCTCTCCTTAGGCTAACAGGATGGTTTGGGTTTAGCCAATGAGGCAAGACTGGGCTCTGTGATGTCAGGTAATGTCCTCACCAGCCCTGGCAGCTGCATGACTGGACAATCAGCGAAGGTTCAAGGTCTTTACTGACTTTTACCATTGATGATCAAAAAAGGGCAAGGCTTTTAAAGACTTTGGATTCCTTGGTTGATAATTACTGCAGTTGCTGTTATTGTGATATTAATTCCAAGACATTCAATTGTACAATTGAAATGTAGAAGTTTGATGATTGTGACAAACAAATAGATAGAATACAGATAGAAAGAGCTTGTAGATTCTTTTTGTGCGTGTGAATGAAGTTAGCAAGCAATAGCCTCTGTTGTCTCATGGCCCCAGAAAGGCAACATTGGGAAAGACGACCAGAAAGCGATGGCCTCTGATTTCTGCTCTGCCATGTAAAAAAAATACCTACCAACCAACAACAGTTCACCTGCCAAATACCACTGCACAGACATGTCAACCATCATGGGTATGAATTAGACTGTCTTCAGGAAACCTTAAAGCCGTAAGATGTAAGATGACTGCAAATCTGGTGAAAATTGCAACTCTAAGTGCAGTACTAAGATTCTATGGGACATGGAACACAAAACATGGTTCATGTGTTGACTAATGACGGTTATTATCAACAGCTGTGTGTCAGTGAGCTTTCTCTACCCAAGCCTGCCTGGAGAAAGGAACAGATACTTCTGCCTCGCTGAACCAACTCCACCATCAGATTGCCATTTAGAGTCATTGTGATTTACAGCCAATAATTGCTAATTTACTTGCTTTTATGTAAAGCAATGCAGCTAGAAATTCTCTTCAACAAAGCCATGGTTAAAAACATCGACTGAAGTCCTCAAAAAGCTTTTCTTTATCTGCTTTGTTGCACATCCATGGCTTTTGTTTGTCTGTCAATAGCTAGAGAGCCATGTGCTGACAACATCGTTTAATTGCATCCATTTGCCAAGACTCAAAGTTGATTACTAAGTGTTCCCATGTCCTTAAACTAGTTTAAAAGTGGCCTACTTCCAATGTCATGGTGGTTCTTTATTTTTGAAGAATTTCGATTCCATTGCATCTTTATTTCTTCATAATTCAATCGTGGGTTCATGGAAATACATCTAAAACGTTATTTAAAACACAATGTCAAAGTCATGGGCCATTTGAGACAGGAGACTGGAGATAGACACGGGGTATCCAGAGGTAAACACTGCCGGTAGAATGGATGGATGGCCACTGTCAACTGGGCGTGTTTACTCTGCGCTTATCAGGAAGAGACTGACAGACTGGGTTAATAGCATCCACCTATCAGATTGCAAGGTCACGCAGGAGGGCAGTCTGAGGGGGCCTGCTTAAGTCGACCAATCATGTTTCAGAAAGTAGGCAGGGTCGCGTATTGATCATGAGTCTGAACAACAGAGGTATCTGGAGCGAATGTGCAATGCTGATGAGATAATTGGAGATTACATTAGATAATGAGGTAAATCCCTTGAAATGAATAGCAAACAGCCCTCGGTTATTCCTGATGAATAGTGCACTCTTTCTAGCCAAAAATAATCTTGATACGATATCCATGGAAAACAGACTTTTACAATGAAAAACGACAATGATGTCTTTGTCATTTCTCGTTTGAATGCCAACCATGTGCTCGGAAAATGTCTCTTACACTGTGAAATGTGCGTGCTTGACACAATAGGATGTGTATCGCATTATTGTTTCGGAGGGGGGGGGGGGAGAAAGGTCTTGTTTGCAGTGCAGTGCAGTGCCTCGTGGTTCCCCCAGTAGTGAATGGATGAGATGACATGCATGCGTGGCCTCTTATACTACTGTCCCTACACATAACAGATTCTGTTATGTTTGGCGTTGCTGAGGAAACAGATGGTAGGAGAGAAGGCGTTAGCAGGAGATCAGGTTGGAGGATTTCCCCTTCCGTTTTTGTTTGGGCTGTTATTTGGCTTTGGTTGGCCTGCTCAGCGCGAACATAAACACAACTATAGGAGCAATCTGGGTTGTTTACAACAGTATTTGACCAGTGTCTGACCCACCCAAGACCCTCCAGATCAACTGACCGGAGAACAAACACAGGCAACAACCCATTTCTAAGAAGGAAATTCATTTTCAAACTCAAAAATAAATCCCAACCTCCGAGGACCAAATCAAGCATTCGTCCACACGTAGCTGTAGACGAGCGTGTAAGAGCATCTATCAGACTTGCCGACGGTCTGAGCAACACCTGCCAGTGACAGTTTCCCACTTAGAACAGAGGACACAGCAATGTGCAGACCATCACTGGGAAGCAGAGCTTGTCTGCTTTATCCTGCAGCCAATTCTGTCACATGAAGGTATTCCGGGCCAGGCAGCGTGTAATCAATGCCTCAGGTCAATGTAATCACCCTGGGAGATTAACATGCATTTAGAGAACACACACAGGTTTTGAAAGATAACAGGAAAGGCCTGCAGAACATGAGGACTCAGATCAGATCGGTGTGACAAAACAAGATGGTTAGAGCAAGTTTAGAAGAATTCCTATAAGACCAGAAGTGGATAAATGATATCTGACATCTTGACTTGCTGTTCAAACTTATTTGGCCAAGTTATACATTTTGATTCGATCGTACAGTACATTTTCCCTAGAAAGCCAGCTGTTTGCTAGCCTTGCTTACCGAATTCCAGCACTCCCTCAAACATGCCGGGTCACTGGATTCAGTCCTTTTGTGGCGTCTGAACAATGCCTCGCTCTCTCGTGGGAGGTTCAAATGACAGATCTGTCAAAACCCAGCGGAGGGAAGAAAACTCTGGAAAAACACCAGAGAAGGGCTCAAAACATCCCTCCCTTACGTCACACACTACACCAAACGCAGAAAAAAGTTGTTCTGGGCCAAAGAAGAGGTGTTTCCGTTCCCGAACGTGGAATCACGAGAACTTTGAAAAGACTGGACGAACAGCTCCATTCCCTCCGTGATATTTACAGTCACGTTGATTGATATCTGGATGGAAACTTTAGCGGCCTGCAGGAGTGGAAGCCACCCTGGAACTTCCTGACCGCTTCTCCATCATTTAGCAGAGGACAGGCGCCTCTCGCTGCTGAAGATAGCGAGGTCGCTGTACCGCTCTGTGGGTTTGTGTAACGCAGTTTCAATAGGATCACCCCCCAAAACACCCTCTCGCTATAGCACGTTACGGCTCGCTAAGATAAAACGTATCACATTCGCGAACACATTACATTACGATATGCATACATACTGTAGATGAATATATTGGACACAGAAATAAACCTTGGCACCTCTTCCTTACTCGGAAAGGACGTGTGAGGCGACGCCCTGCCAGAAAGGGAACCCCCTCGTGCTTCAAGCCAGCCATCGTTTTAAACACTCGCGGCATTCATCCTCCATATGGGCTTTTACTGTTACTCTGTGTTGTGTGTTCATTACTGCGCGCCACATAAACCGCAGCTACGTAAATTCGAAAGGGTGACTCGTAAACTATAATTCACACCTCAGCCTCGCGGGACACCGCTGCTGAGACCTTCACCTCCGCATACAAAGAAAATCCAGTTGAGTGGTGGAGGCTGGCCGAGATAACAGCCACACGCATTAAGCCTTCAGGGGTAGATCGGAACCTTTCGGAAGCTGTGACCGGCGGTGACATTACCGAGGGAGGCACGGTAGTTTAATTTGCGTGTATGTTAGCATGATTGGCTTATGCGTGCGTGTGCACTGTTGTATGTGTGCGCGCGTGCACGTGTTTGTGCGTGCCAGGTTCTGATGTCTTTGATCCGTCCAAAGCCGTTGTTCTGTGGGCCATACAACAGTGATTGGTGCATTTTATAATCCTAGCAGTCTTTCACCAGTTCCAGGAAAGTCTTTTGCTAAGAAATACTATCATTTCTAAACACAGAGAAGAGCTTAGCACAGTTTTACAATAAAGTCAGGAGACGGAATGACACAAATGTTGTGTGTGGGTGTGTGTGTCTTTGTGTAGATATGTAATTTCCTCAAGACTTAGAACTGACCTCCATCCCTCCATGTTTTATTCTGTGATATTGCCTCGTTCAACCATCCCCCATTAAACTCTGGCCTGCAGACAGGTTCCTGAACTTTCGGAAACGGGCCTGACGTCATCTTGACTCTCTTACCCCTGCCTGCCCTGCAAGCACTTAACACCCTGTCATGACAAACGACTTCAAACTGCCATTTGGCCGCCGCTCTCTCACAGCTCTGAAAGAGATTTCATGAGATTCCCCCTCTCCGCTGCGATCCTTTAATGAGGTGGCGTAGCTCCACAAAATGGAAACAGCAGCTGCTTGAAACATCAACCATCGAATGGCTAGAAGCCTCTCTCTCTCTCCCTCTTCCTCTTTCTCTCTGTCTTTCTCTCCCTATCTCTCTCCCCCTCTCGATCACTCGCTCTCCCTCTCTCTCCCTGCCTTTCCTGTCACATTTCACTTAAAACTGGCCAACAAAGCATGAAAAAATGCACCCCCCCAAAAAAGAGATTTGGTCAGAGTCTAGGAGCCACACGGAGCCACAACGTTGCTGCGTTGTGTAACGCAGTTTCAGTGACCGTAATGATTACTCATGTCGCCTAATTAGCCAAGAAAACAAATGGTAGCCAGTAAGAATGGAATCATTTTGGAATTGAAACATGTAAGCATCAGAACATGTTGCATTGCTCCATAATTAGGGACTTATACGAAAGTTGTTAATGATGCAGGCAGTGGCGATTCGCGTCACAGACAAACAGATGAAGTGAATTAACATGGACATGGGGGGGCGAGGGGGGGAGGGGTGGGGGGGGGTTCTCAGAGGGTCACACACAAACACACCTGTCGTCCAACCAGAGGATTTGACTGACATTGTTCTTAAATATTCATTGATTCATCACTAAATGAATGTATGAAATAAACGTTCTTAAAGAGGCAGAATCACGTGTTGACTAATGACCTCATTAGCGTGCCGTGTACAGTAATGTTACAGAGGGGATGACTGCTAAGGATCTGACAGTAGGATGGCTTCTAACTGTGCACCAACCTCCATCTCCATCCACAGGACTTCAACACAGGCTCCCTTCCAGCGGCTGCATCCTGTGACCACAGCTGGTTTAACTGTGCGCACGTGCAGCAGGAAGAGGAGGATCTCGTTGTCATGTTGCCCAGATGTGGCGGGCACGGCCATGTGTACGTTCTGCTATGTCACAGACCGGTCCAGTGAAGTCCTTTAATGCTCTCAACCTTGGGCTTAGCATTCGGCTTAAACTGTATTAACTCTTATTCCTTTCAGTGGCGTCCCCGCTGTTACATACATAGGCCTAATCCTAACACTGTGGAAGGCAAGACAGGCTCTCCCACGTCTACAATCACCACACAATGAACACTGCTCAAAACAGACAATGAGACTTACACACACACACAAGCACACACACACACACAAGCCCACACACACAAAACAAGCATACACACACACACACACCGTTACACAGATGATAAACCCCTTCAAACTGAGTCAAATGTTCTAAACGCAACAATGTGATAGGACTCCCATTGCGCCCCATGGCCAAGACCACACCCCCTGAGCTGTCAATCAAGCCGAGTCAGACATGTTGACGTGTGTGAGGGGAGAAAGGATATAATCCTCGCCCCAGCAGGGTGCTGCAGTTACGTCAAACACCAGATTAAATTAGAGGGGAAAAGGGGGGAGGGCATGAGAGAAAGTGAGAAAGAGAGATATAGGAAGAGAGGACAGGAGACAGGAGTAACCATGTGCTCCAGATGGGGAATGGAAGATAGAGACTTTGTGCGTCTCAGTGCGAGTCAAAGAAACTACTGGAATAGGTCCACACTGGATACAGTAGTAGATAAACACACACACATACACAAAGCTTTACGATGTGCTCTGTTTTCTCCCATGGCCAGAAATGGCAATAACTTACTTAAAACAATTCAATTGGAGCGAAATCCAATTGAAAACAGAGAGTAGGTGTGTAGGGGTCAAGGTGAAGTGAAAGTACACATGAAAGGATACGTCGATTCTATCGTTCTGACATTAAATCACCACAAGCGTTTTGGGTATTAACTTTCTCAGGGTTTTCCTGTCAGAACATCATTGCTGTTGTCAGGTCCCGTTCACTAAACAGCAGCTCCAGAACTTCTCCCGCTTCAAACAATCCCAAGATGGGAAAACATACAGGATGCAGATGACAAGCGACACTCGGAAAAACGTTCCGCTCCCCGACCACAGCAGGGACGAGGAACACCAATCGCCCTCCCAACGAAGGACAAAGACCACCTCCGACTAGATCGCCGCCAGCGCCGCAACAGGGTGCGAACGCGCGCTGCGGACGCCGCGTGGAGGGGCGGGTCCCGGGAGACCTCCGCCAGAGTCTCCTGTTCAGTCACATGTGAAGGGATCTCCGGTCGCCGGATGACATCGGCTGACGCGGACGTCGTGGGAAAACGACGCCTCAGTGACTTTGCCATAATGGAGTTTTATTGTTGACTTTGCCCGTCCTTTGTAAGGTGCTCATCAGCATGTGGTGAGCGGTGTGCGGTCGCCTACGTAGCGAGGGGGTATCTGAGATTAGATCACAAGAGTCAGGGGGTGAAAGCGGTGTTCGGTAGATGGAATTTATGTCTCTCTTTCTTGTGGAAATGTGAAAAGGAAGGTGAAAAGGTGAATATTCCTGCTTTGTGAGGCCTGTTCTAACGCACACATACACACACACACACAAGGATGTGCACTCACACACAACACACACTATACAGAGATGTAACTTAATGAAATATATAGTCACGAGTTAGAGAACCTTTGGCTAGATTTTCCTCAAGGTTTCAAAGTCGTAGCAAACGGGGCTACAGTAAATGAATTACACTGGTCTTTCAGGCACCCCTGAAGGGAACCCTATTTTGGTGGATCCAATTCTGTATTCTTACCCCTGGAAAAGGCTTCAAGTTCCCCTAGACAAGCCTCTGGTCTCCTGTGTTTCCTCAGTGAAGTGTGGATAATGCCATTTCTGTGGTTGACCTAACAGAACGGCTCTCCAACTTAAACGAACTTGCTCGCAGTCGAACAGGAACAGAGAATCAAACGCAGCATTAGAAGTCAAGAATAGGTAAGCCACACAATTAGCCAGCCTCAATCACCGTCCAAGGTCAGCCATTGCCAATCCACAGATTAATTATCTTTTGTTGCATTGTTGTCAAGCCTTGGTCACTCTATAGCTAATTAGCATTCCATTATCAGCTCAATTAAGCCTAATTAATTCGCAGCACTGCTGGAACAAACGATGGTGTGGCGAGCTCAATACGGAAAACTCAACACCGGAGACGCAGAGACCAATCGGAGTTCATGTTTTTCCGCGGCGTCTCCCTCGAGGCCTCGTTTTTTTTATCTCGTTTCAAATGGCGCCGCGTGGTAAAGACTCATTAAGAGACAAAAGGTTCCCTCAAAGGCGAGGTTCACAAAGTTAGAACATTGTAACGACCTACCTACTTTTCCGTTCCTAGGGATTCTGCTGCGACGATGAAAGAGTGATTGAGGAATTGAGTGTTTCGGGAAGTAGAACTGAATACTAAAAGGGCTTTATTTCGCTGACAAGTATTGTACTTAACTGTCTCCTTGCCCTGACTATAAAAGACTATGTGAACGATGTTAAGAGAATGGACCTGTTGGAAAAGACTCTGTCACGGCTTCAGAAAATGGATGAGGGAATGGGAAACATATGACTTTGTTTGCCTGATTCTGTTTTGAAAACTACTATATACAGATAGGATAGCAACGTTTCTACAGAAACCCTGAAATGCAAACATTTGTGTAATTCTTTTTCCTGCAAGAATATATACACACACATACCAAGCCAAGCAGATAGAGTGGTCATTAATCTCATGTTGATGAAAGAGCCACCTATTTTGTGGCAAACAACATTTTTCAATTGCTGATGTCTAGTCAGATTCCTCCAAGAGCTAGCCAGTGTGTGCAAAGCATTCAGACAGATTCTAACATCACTGATCACCGATAACACCGTCAGAGTCTGGAATGGAAGGTGGGATGGGCCTCAGACTAGCCCACTGATCCCAGGCAAGATCAATCAAACGCAGATCCAAATGGCTACCATTTGCCATCCACCGTGCGATCCAAAACAATAACACCACACGACTCATAAATGTGGTCGTCATCGAATAATCGTAGCATGTGCTTGGCTCTAGGTATAACCAGGCCCCATCGCCTGGGCCAGGGCGCCCCAGTCTGCGTGTCCTAGTGGGGCCCCGGGGACTAGGCCAAGCAGACCCAGGAACCGCGGGCCTGAACGGAGCCCTGACAACAACCCCTGACTGCCTCTCTCTCTCCCTGGTCAGCACCGCTGGGACGGATGATGCCAGGGGAGAGATGGAAGAGGAGCAGACGGATGATTTACAGGGCGAGATGGAGGAGGGCGATGGTTCGTGTGGTCCCTCCCTCTCGCCGCTATCTCCTGCGCCAGGAGCCTTCCAGAGGGCCCGCGTCAGGGGAACATGGGGCCCTTCAGATTCTTCGAGAGCGTATTCTGCGTGGTTCTTGCTTCACTTGAGAGGCAGCATGTGCTTGCACTCTTTAAATGACTGTTTCGAGACAAAAGAAAAACCCATCTTCGGAGAATGGATAAGTGATGAATGGGAAACGTGTGACTTTGAGAGCCTTATTCTGTTTTCAAATAGACTACCAATATTCTACCTCGAATGATTGGCAACATCGTCAAGATAAAACCATCTTTTTTTTCAGAGATTTCAAGCATAGCAACATTGAACAACACTGGCAACATTGAATCAATGCCATTGATCTGTCAGTGAATGCTTCTGTCCCCAAAGAGGCGTAAATGCATCTTCCCAAGTGTCTCACCCAGCAGCTGAGGGATGGAAGTTGGGTTTTTGGAGTGTTTGTATGTGTCTTCTGCAAGTGTTTGTGTGCTTAGTGTGTTAATGTCTGTATCTGTATGTAGGTGTATCTGTATGTGTGTGTATCTGTATGTGTGTGTTTGTGTGCTTAGTGTGTGTGTATCTGTGTATGTGTGTGTGTGTGTGTGTGTGTGTGGTAGGGTAGGAGAATCAGAGGCTTGTCTCGGCACCTGTGTCTCTAAGGAGCCAGGAGGCAGCAGTAAATCCGTCCGGCTAGCTCAGTAGAAGGGGAGGAAAAGAGAACCTGATTCCACATGGAGAGGAAGGAGAAGCACAAGATCAGTCGAGAGGAATGTAATTAGCTCAGCACCAAGGTTCATTTGAGCCGGCCAATTACCCGTCTAATTATCAGGTGCAGGGAGGAAGGGATGGACGGAGGGGAGAGGGAGAGAGAGGGGTTGGAGATATATATGTATATATATATATATACGTATACATACATCATTATAGGTCATTATGGGAGCACCAACTACACCTTGAGGACGGACTGGTTTTAATGCTTGGACGTTTCTAAATCTAGTCTAGCGTGGTAAGCAACAGTTTGACCAAAACAAATGTTGAGAAACGTAAAAAAAACACAAGACATTTCATTCCTCAGTTCTAGACCTTCTGGACCCGTGGCAAGTATACAAGCCAGATAAGCGCATTGCCTTGTTTACGTAATCGTCTATTCCTTGTCTTCATCTACATCTGTGTCCTGCTGTGGTTTCTAGTGTTCAAACGGAATCACGCGCAGTAAATAGATCTAACATCGCTGACTGACAAATAGCCTCTGACGGCTGAAAGAAGTATAAGAAGAGAGTCGTCAAAAAAAGAGAACAGGGTTAATAGGATCTAATGGGATGTTCTTGAAATGCAGCCAAAGCCCTCCACACTGGCTGCCTGATTACTGTCATTAACAGCAGAAAGCTCCGTTTGCCTTAGTCGTTCCTCACAACACCGTGATATCTGCCCCCCCCCCTGCTCAGCCCTTCCTCCATCCTCTCCCATCCCTCTCTGATCCCCCCCATCATCCTTCCATCCCTCTCTCATCCCTCCATTCCTCTCTCATCCCTCCATCCCTCAAACATCCCTCCATACCTCTCTCATCCCTCCATCCCTAAAACATCCCTCCATCCCTCTCTCATCCCTCCATCCCTCTCTCCCTCACGTCCTTCCCTCCCCCAACGTCAGTTCACAGGCTACAGGAGAGCAGAGATCCTGAATCCAGACGTACTCTGTTTACTATGACTCTCTCTCTCTCCTTTCTCCCTCCCTCTTGCTCTCGATCTCTCTCCTTCTGCTTCTCGATCTCCCCTCTCTCCCTCCCTCCCTCTCCGCTCGCTCTTTTCCCTAACCCTACTCCACCTAAACCCCCCAACCCCCCTCCGTAGCCTGGATGCCGGAGCAGCATGCGTCACAGATGCCACAGAAACACAATGCTTGGAGGCAGAGCAGAAACAAACCCAGCTGGACGCTGGTTCCACCCCCTCACCCCCACTGCCCTGAGACACAGAGCTGGACACCCGCCACCAACTGAGATTTGAAAATGATTACTGCTTTTACAGTTGGGTAAAGGGATAAAACCTCTATCGCGACCCAACAACTCAAGTGAATAAAATTCCTTTTTTTTTTTGCATTTTCAGAGGGCAGAGGTGGTTTAGATGGAGCACATGCAGAAAAATGGTTGAAGTTGAGGTCAAACTTTCGAACCTTGCCAAGTCATTTGGTTGATCTGCTTAGGGGATTTCATGAAGTTATAAGTTAGTAAACAAATAGCTACTCTATTCTAATCTGATTCCTATCACTCTGCAGGTATATATTAAGAGTCCTGCGTTTCGCACAGTGAGAAAACCATGCTGTTACTTTTGCAACGTAACCAACTCAGGCCCCATTTGACTAACGTTCACCTTTTCCTCCTCCCTTCCTGGAGTTATTCTCCACACGGCAAATATCATCATCTTTCATATCTGCACGTGACGGTTAGGTTACGAGGGAACGATGTGGTAGAACAGATTATACATGGGATGGGTAGTGTCTTAGCGAGAACTCTGATTGAAAAACCGCAAGCAGGGATAAACTGCTACATGATCTGCGACTCCACAAGCACCACTCTAAGAAGGACTACTTAGGAACTAATGGCGCTCATGCGATAGAGAGCGAGGAGAGGGGATCGAGAAATTGCGCGCGCGCACAGCTGGGCTCAACCAAATGAACGCAAAGCAGAGGCTTAATGGTTTGTGTGTGTGTGTGTGTGTGGGGGGGGGTGATGTGCAGTTTTACCCATTTAAGAATGAATAGAGACGTACGTAATGACACCCACACCCACACACTTATAGCCAACCCTGCCGCACCAAGAACTCTTCTCTATAATCTCGATCTCCCGCATCTCTTCCTGTGCTAGCTCGTCATCCCTCCCTCCTTCGCTCTTTTACACACGCGCACAGAACACACAGCACTGTACACACAAACACATTTCCTTGCTCCCTTCCTCCTCCTCCCCGCGCAGCCCTCCCTTCCCCACCCACCCTCCCTCTCTCTCATGTGCAGAGGCTATCTAATCTCTTCAATGCTTTAGAGGCTGTCCTGGTGTGTCAGTAATGACAAAGTCCCAGCATTCCTTACAGCCAATTAGCCCAGGCATAATTACACAGACACATATGGAGCTGTCAATCAATAGAGCTCCACACAGGAGCTCTGCCCACCCAGGGTTGCCAGCAGACCCAGCACAGAAGCCCAACAGCTAGCGAAACAGCTAGCTCCCACTTCCAGCTACCGCACACCGACTGTGGCAGCACGCAAGCTGACGCGCACCAGATTGAATCGGAACGGCAACACCCACGTCGCTCGAATCGCGACAAAAAGGCCCAAATTATTACCATGCGGCACACGAGAAAGTTCAAAGAAAATTCGTAAAATGATAGATTTATCAGGACGAAAAAAGAAAACCGATGAACTATGACTGATGTAGACTACTGTGCCAACAGCAGGCATTTTTTCCCTGCGGCTAATAAATAAATCAAGTATTGGTTAAAAAAGTAAACAACATAAGAATGACATCAGCAGCCATCTGATAGAATGACTGAACAGTTGAGGGCAAACAGGCAAACTGAGGCTGATTAAAACAGGGGTTGAGCGGGACACATACACATCTGTTGCACACCATATGGCTGACTGTGTGGCACAGAACACAAGAAAGTTTGGGTTTTAAGTTTAAAAAAAAAAACGGTTTTGTTGTCACAACATTGCTATTTAATCTTCTCTTGTGATGAGATAGATCCGCCTGAGGCAAACATCACCTTTGGGCCACGAGAGCGTCTTCATGGTCTATCGGTAGGTGCTTACAGCTCTCCTTTTCAAACGCTACTTTGCGTGTAGGTGTACGCGTGCGCAAAAAAAGATCATTCGAAACTTGAGGGTATGTCATATGCATGTGGGTTCTTTGCATTGTAAGCCCATCATTCATTTATTATTGAGCGGTGAATTACACGGGGAATTATTGAATTACACGACGGAATAAATAACAGCCGCGACCACTGACTCGATCGATTCCTTTATTTCCCAGGAGCAGCTGGGCAACTTTGGCCAAGCTCATCTAATGAACTTCAAGATTGCTTTGCAGGGGGAAAAAAACCTGACTAAACAATTAGTCATTGTAAAGTCATTTACAAACACATGGCAGATATCTTTATTCAGACAACACACTGGGGTAATTATACTGGAACACACTTTTCACACAGCACAATGAATTTTTGTTTTGCTGAGGGATGTGTGTGTGTTTGTGTGTGCTTGTGTGTGAGTGTGTGTGTGTGTGTGTTCGGCAGTGTATTGTTTTGTGCAGAGGCTGGTAATGAAGCCCTCTGTAAAGCTGCTTGTTAGAAGCGCTACCCAAATGGACTGTTGGGATGTGCTTGCTGTTGGAGGCCAGCACAGCCCGCTCTGCTCTGCTGTCCTTAGCGCTGGACTGGACGTCAAGGGACAGGTGACCCACCCCCCCTCCCTCCATCCCCCCGCAGCTGGACTTACCTCTGGGACGTTTTCTTGTACTTCCTCCTGACAAACAGAGAACAGAGGCAGAGAGTGAGAGACTGGAGGGAGAAGGGCTCCTCGTAGACACTGTTACAACACCGTCCATCCACTCCCACAATGCACCGGGTCAAACGCACGCGTGCACACACACGCTCAAACACAGGCGCGTGCACTCAGTCACCGCTCGGTCTTTCTTCCTAGATAGACAGGCTGTAGACTGCCAAAGCAGAGAGGAGGGGGGGGGGTAGTAAGGAGATGTTGGCTCATGACAAAAACATTAAAGATTGACCCTCCATTCGGGCAGAATTCGGAGCACTTAGCTTAATTCGTTCCCATAGCATACAGATCGATCGATCCAAATGAGGAATGCCATGCAAAAGTGCAAGATAAGGATGACTTCTTAGATAAATGCTCCCAGCTAAAACTCATTTGGTAAGTGATAAAGAACAATCTTGGAGGCCAAATATACATAAAACCCTAACCCTATCACATAGCCATGGCTAGAAAGCCATGCGTGGACAGCCAACTCAACATGTTTGAGGCATTGATTAGTAGGGTGGGTCGAGTCAGTTTTGAAAGGAAGGCCGAATGAGGGAGAGAGACAGAGAGACAGAAAGAGAAAGACAGAGAGAGAGAATATTGAAAAATAAGAGAATATGTGAGATTAAGGAGGCATTTTCTCATTCAAACAGTCTCCCTCTGTCTCTGCCTTAGTGGCAAACTGAGTTGAAGTAAAGTCCACAGTAGAGTCCACAGACGGCTCCTACAGGAAGGGCCGACATCCACAACAATCATGACGTTTGCTCAGACATCGTGGGACTGAAGGAACTTTATTAAGCACTAAATAGGAAACAGGGAGTGACAGCCCTCATGGTATAAAACAACAAGCTTGTGTTTTCTGATTTTGCCATCTTCGCCATTTCTTCACATTTCCATTGGCAGTTGAAAATGGCCGTCTCTCTTGATACAACATTAAGGCACTCTGATTAATTCTTACAAAACGGATACATCAATCCATTGATTTCCGTTAATGCGGTATTGGTAGGAACAAGAGGCAGGCACTGCCGCAGTGATCTCATTTAGCAATGCTAACTCAATAACAACCATTACCGATGCAAGAACAGAAGGACAATTTGTCAATGTTAAGTAATAAAACCACAGCTTGTCATTCATACATCCATCAATGGCTGACAAGGGCTTTTACACGCTGTCTGAAACATACTGCTCGAAAGCCGGCAGGAGACAAATTAATATCATAAACACTTTCTATTAGGGGCCTGATTTTACATGTCTGATCTGAGATGTCTCTATCTGCCATTACTGCATGCGAACGAGGTAGAGACGAATAAAAAGAGAGAGAGAAGAGTAATCTACTATGCTCCCTCTTGATTCCCCGTCTCTCTCTCTCTTTCTCACGCTCTCTCTTTCCTGCTCTATCTGGGGATGATTGGTGAGACCATGGTGTGTATTCATCACTAAAAGTACACGGAGAGAGAGAGAGAGAGAGAGAGGGAGAGGGAGAGAGTGAGAGTGAGAGAGGGAGAGGGAGAGAGTGAGAGTGAGAGAGGGAGAGAGTGAGAGAGGGAGAGGGAGAAAGTGAGAGAGAGTGAGAGAGAGAGACAGGGAGAGAGAGAGAGAGACAGGGAGGGAGAGAGAGAGAGAGAGAAAGAGAAGGAGCGAGAGAGAGAGAAAGAAAGACAGGGTGAGAGAGAGAAAAGGGCATATAAAGTGGGGGAGTGAAGTGAGAATGAGCCAGTATTACACCCTGATCCCTACACTGCCACCAAACAATCTCTCTGCTAAGCTGCCGGTGCACATCGGAAAAACACAAACACAAACGCCCATACAGGCACGGAAAACACACTCTCGGCCGCACGCACGGAAGCACGTACGTGAAAACCACCAATCCGACTGCATGTAAACCTGGGCCACAAATGAACACACCACCATACCCTGCCCCCCCCGCTCCCCCCTCCCCCACACCATACATAAAAAAACACCCGCACACACCAGCGACCACCCTGACGACGATACAACGCGCTGGATGAGTGCTCGTCACAGGAGTGGACAGCTGTAGCAGCTGCCAGTCAAAGCCCACGGATGAAGCGCTGTAGAGGCCAGATTAAAGGCTGATGTTTCCCAGTATACAGAGGGGCTCTCCAGTCGACCAATCAAGCCCCTGAACAGACATCAACATGCATCGCATACCCGAACAGCAGTGAAACGTTAATACCACGCTGTACTGCACTAACGCACATCAACATCGCAGTGCGTGACATAGTCGTTGTGTGAAATATTAAACTGAGTATTGTGGACAGGACGTAGTGTTCTGTTTGTGTCCAAAAAGACACACGTAAACCCACATAAGAAGCAATACACACACACACACACCGTAGTATGATTTTATAAATAAGCAGTGACTCTGAGACCAAATTGGCATGATGGAACATAGAATAGAGGAGCTGCAGTTGTAAACTTCAGGAAGAGAGTAAGTGTGCGAACAGGCTGATTGCTAAACTCCAGGAGACACTGCCAGCTCTCCTTCTCAGGGCTATGCATGCGCTCGGAATCTGCACTGTTCTTTTCATCTTCTGGATAGAGGAAATTGCATTTCATTCAGACCCGAAGCAATAACAGAACTGCAAAGAAGTCCTCCCCTCTTCCCCTCCCCTACTCTCCACCCTGCCCTCCCCTCCACCCTGCCCTCCCCTCCACCCTGCCCTCCCCTCCACGCACCTGCCACCCCTCCCCTCCACCCTGCCCACGACACGCCACCCCACCCCCTCCCCTCCCCTCCACCCCGGCCCAGCCCGTCCCGCCCCACCCCGCCCCACTCCACCCCTTCCCTCCCCCCCTTCCTCCCCTCCCTTGATTGGCTGGCTGGCAGGCAGAGAAAGGTCAAGCTAAACACTGGGAGTCTGAGTAGAACTTTCTTATTTCCATGTATATTTTTTCTCCCTGTAAGGAAAAGGATTGTGGAAAAGAAATTATCCTAAAGGGAGAAGGAGCTCCCTGTCTAGGAACCTGTCTGTCTGTCCCTGTCTGGGAACCTGTCTGTCTGTCCCTGTCTGGGAACCTGTCTGTCTGTCCCTGTCTGGGCTGTGACGGATGGTTGTTCCAAGTTCCAATAATGTGCTAATCTAAACGGATTCCAGATATGCATCCCTCTGTCTCTGGCTCTCTCTGGGAATACGAGAAGAGATAGAGAGACACATCTTTTCTGACCAATCGGATCCACTCTGTCCGCATCTTTTGGAGGCAGAGGAAGCCAGTCGCATTCTGAAGGTGGACTTTGAACTCCACCACATAAACTATAAAGCTGTCAAACATCATCAGTCTCAAGACATCTAAAGCCCTGTGGCTCCTCCCTGCTAGATGTCTCTGTCAGTTCAGAGTGCTTGGGATCTAAGTTTTGACAGCAAGCACGCCAATGAAACATAAAGGATTTAGCACAGACACATGCACGCACGCAAATACATATGAATATTAAACAAGTGCATAAATGCATTTGGATGCCAAATCAGCATTTATGCTAAATACATGAAGCAGAAAAACATAGCGAAACTAACATGACAGTGCATACAACCACACAAATACAGAAAAAAAACTTTGCCCCACACAAACTGTCACACTTGCACGCGTCAGATTTAAGGTCGGTACTCACAGTCCTCGGAGCCGGAGCCAGATCTTCTCGATCTGGTCTGGTTGGAGATACTTCAGCGAGGTGCTCTCAAACTCCTCAATCTCTTTGGTAGGAGACTCCATCTCTGAGACGGTGGCCGTTGCCAAAATAGTAAAGTTGAATCCTCCTTAAGTGGCGAGCCGGGAGCGCACCCTCCTGTCTGGAGGCTGGACGTGTTGTGAGGCTAGAAGGACTGTCTCTTCTCTCCTGCCAGTCCCATTCACAGCTGCGGCGCACCACCCTTCACCCTCCTCATCTCTCTCTTTCTCTCTCTCTCTCTCTTTCTCTGCCTCCTCTTCCCTCTCTCTCGCCCTCCTCTGCGTGTGTGTGTGTGTTTGAGAGCGAGCGCGCGCGTGTGTGACCGGGCGGAGCGCGCAGCCGCGGCGATGTGCGCAGTGGCGGCAGTGGTGGCAGCAGCGAGCGGTATGTCTCTGTCACTGCTCTGCTGCTCGGAGCGCCGGGTGAGAGCCGCGCGCAGGGTGAAGTGGCTGTGCCATGTCAAAGGGGAGACAGGACGCAGGCAGGGGGAGGCGGTAGGGAGGAAGGGGGGGGGGAGAGGGGAGGAAGGAGAGAGAGGGGAGGGAGGGATAACATACACACCGGGATTAGCAAAGACTATTGAGCTCAGAGAGAGCGGGGAGAGGGAGAGTGACAGGGAGAGAGAGAAAGAGAGCTGGAGAGAGAGAAAGGAAGTGAGTGACAGGCAGAGAGGGATACCAAGACAGCGAGAGAGAAAAGAGAGTGATAGAGCGATAGAGAGGGAGCAAGTGAGTGACAGGGAGAGAGAGAGAGGGAAGAAACGCAAGAGAGAGAGAGGAGAGAGATGAGGGGATGGCAGAGAACGAGAGGAGGGAAGAAGAGAGGGGAAAGAGAGGGAGATAGAGAGATTGTGCTCATCCACTCAGAGGGAGGAGTCTCCTGATGGTGACAAATGATGGGTTTCTTTTATCCACCGAGAACCAGAAGAGGGGGCGGATGGGAGAGAGTGAGCGAGCGAGGATGGAAGAGGGAGGGATGGTGGAACAGAGGGGTGACGAGGGGGGCAGGGTTGACTTTGGGGAGCAAAGTTGCTTGCTGCTTTCTCTGCTCAACGTTTTAACATTTGCGACTCCATCAGACCCACTTAGGCATGTAATCTCCACGTGACATTAATCGCTTCTAGATACCTTGTACCGATTCATTAACACTAGAAAACGGTATGCGTTTGTGCCGTCACACACACATAAAGGCACTCCACTCAACACACACACACACTACTAATTTCTGTGAAATAATCTACCACACAGTGGCTGAACGACACTTCAGATGCTCTTTAAAGCCCCAGAGTAAAAGCAAAGATTCCCCCCCCCCCCTTCCTCTTTTCAAGTTACTTGTTCTTTTGTTCGTTCCTCTCTTCATGATCGCTACAATAGGAGAACCTGAATGCAAAAAGGAGCCCTGACAGGCAATAATGCAATCATGCTGAAAGCAGGTGGTTTAGACCCAAAGTGCCTTACATGCTCTCCATCACAACAGACCTTTTTCAGAGAACTCAATGTACATTATCCCGGCCCCAACGGGCCGATTCACCATGCCAGTATCTTGTGCAATTGATCCGCTAAGTGGCTTCCTTCGCTGACTGATATTCAAATTGCGAAGGACAAGGAACCAAGTTGGAGGAGCTCTCCCGCCTCGCGACCCCTGACGGCTCCGCTCACGCCGGCTTCGGTTTCCCTCAAGTCTCTCTCTCTCTCGCTCTCTCCTTCTACACCAGCTCTCGCTGTCTTCCCCTTTCCTCTCCCTCCCCTTCTCCCCTTCCCCCCCAGCCTCTATTATCCGACGTCTGTTTACAAAGATGTGCTGTAGCGGCTGCTGCTGTGTGTGGCAGAGCGAGGAGGTGGGGAGGGGGGGGGGGGGGGGGGGGGGATGAATCAGACTCCTCCCAGCCTTCCAATCACTTGATGCAGGATGCAGGGATAATGCCAGTGTGTCCCCTCTGAGACCCCGCTTTCATCTGCTCAGGTGGGCCCTCTCAGGGCCTGGGTGGAGGGTGGAGGGCAGCGCTCCGGAGGGGGGCTCCGGAGGGGGGCTCTGGAGGAGGCGGCGTGTGGACCACCTCCTCCCCCCCACCTCCTCCTGCCTCCGCTGGGCTCTTCAAAGCTGCACTCACCCTGGCTCTCTTCTCTAATCTCCCTCCAATTCGCCTCCATATTTTTCAAGGTGTTCTTTTTGGCTTTTTAAAAGGCTGCTGTGTGTCAGCGTGCGCGTGTCAGCTGGAGTGCGTGTATCCAAGTGTGGCTGCCCTGAGCGGAGGGTGTGTGCACTTTGTGCGTATATAAGTTTGAACGTGTGTAATATGTACAAGTGTATGTGTGTATGCATCGTGCGTGGAAGTGTAAGTGTGTGTATGTATTGTGTGTATAAAGGTAAGTGTGTGTACGTATTGTGTGTATAAAGGTAAGTGTGTGTACGTATTGTGTATATAAAGGTAAGTCTGTACGTATTGTGTGTATAAACTGTCCCTGCATCTGATGGCTGAACTTTGGTATCACCTTCAGACGTGTGCGATATTATCTAGACCTCAGATCAACCTCACACAATAGATGGCACACGTCTTTTGAACTTGTGAGAGCGAACTCTCCTTTAACCCATTCATACTTCGAACAGGATTTCGAAATGGGGTGAATTTGAGTGTTTGATGCTAAACGTTTGGTTGCATGTTACTACGACGATAGCCCAGCCCTGATCAAGCGCTGAAAAGTGTGTGATTCACCAGTCACTTTGTAAAGCACAATTCAACAGCCATCTGAGATGTGATTGGCCAATGTGATTGGCCAGGAAACCAACTCCTTTTTTCCCCCCCGTAGCGTGACACAGGGTGATGTGCAGTTAAGTCGATCTAAAGCCTGTCGTTGGATCTATGCAGACATCCATGATTAAACCATGCACGGTACAGTGGTCATGTCAAACAGGTCTCGCTGCCTACGTCAAATGCATCTCTGAGCTCCAAACGTCTACTAAGCTCACACGGACTACATTAGTCAAAAGAAAACCTTAAAAAGCTTTCAGAAATGTGACAAGCCTGATCTCTCAACAAGCCCAAATTCCACTCTGAAAATAGCTGGAACAAGAATGTGGATAAGGAGATACGCAGTGAGAGCCCCTCTGAATGCCGTGGTGAACTGTTTTCAATGTTATAGCCAAAAAAGGTAACCAACATCCCCTGCTGTGGTCATGCTGTTTAATTAAAACGGATGTGGAGCGCAGGCCTCAGGGGCAGTGACAGAGCAGAATGTACTCATTATCCAGCAGCAACATTTCCAAATAGTTGGAATACTAGGCCTTTCAAAGCACATTTTCTGGTTCCATTATCGGATGACATCTGAGGCACATTTGCAAATGAAAAGGGGAGTCTGGCGAAATGCGAGACAGGAAAGTCAAACACAGATGTACTTCGACAAAGACAGACAAAGACACGCAAAAGACACGCTTGATCGTCTGCCTACTTTTGAAAAGCTGGCCCAGGATCAAACGAGCGCGTTTGCGATTGTGTTTGTGGCGTGTGAGGTACGTCCAGGAACGAGTCGAGGAAATGATATATCCAACGTCTCACTTGACAAGTCTGTTTCAGAAAGCCAGAGTCTGATTGATCGCATTTAATCATATTTTTTCGTGAGGCAGCATCGTTGCGCGAGTCACAAGCGCCATGGATGGACTGAACCGCTGATCTGCTGGCGACAGGATGACCAATGTCTTCCTATCAGTGATTCAAGAACTGTCCAATCAGAAGAGAACCAGAGACTTTGTTCCAGCCATTTGGAGCCGCATAAAAAATTCAAATCTCATTTGAATTTGCACGCCATTCGATACAGCGGGCTATGCATCAACATAGCAATTCAGTCCAAGGTAATGACCGCATTTTCAAGACGTCATCTATCACCTAATATGACTTCCTCTTTCACGGGGGTAGGGAACGGGCCACGGGGGATAAGGACTCTCATTCCCATCCACTCCAGGAAGATCCCCTGGGAGGGCAAAGGTCACTAATTCACCTGGACTGGAGTGATTGAGTTGTGGACGGGTCCAATAGGGGTTTGCAGAGTCTGGTAAAGTGTATTTACATGACGGTCAGATGACACCCCAGTCAGTTCTGTGTCTGCTTCCAGGGATGAATGGATCCTATCATCATCTTCATCATCTCCATCAGTTTTGCCTCCGGGTTCAGAAAGAGGTCGCCGTTCTGGATTAGCTCAATGACAGTTTCCCCCCCAGAGCGAGACATATTCTGAAGTGTCTGCGAGGCGTCTCTGGCTGTCAAGCGACTGCGCTGTGTCTCTAGGTGATCATAGGGGGGCTGTTTCCCATCGCCACTCTGAACCCTCGATCGGGTCAGAAGTAATTCGTTGTTATGGAACACAAACTGGAGTGTTTGAGACGTAAGGCAAAGGTTCATTGTCATAAAGTGATTTTACATCCAAACACTAATACAGATTAATGTTAGTGATATAATAGGTTCATGTAGCAGAAGTTATTTCAGACTCTCTTGTAGGGGTGGTAGTATTACATTACATTATATACTATAATAATATTACATTATTATGTCAAACCTTACATCCTCAGTTGGTTGCAAATAGATCTTAACTTAGACCTTTGTCTGAGTCATTATTGAGTAATCTACTTGGCCCTAATACAGCATGACAAAGCAAATCCGGTCCCCCCCTTCAACAGCACTGATTGAGAGCCCATCCTGAAGCGACAGTACCTGACTGATCAGAGGGCACCAAGCTGCCATGATATGGCTGCCTAACACGATCATGGCGGAGGGACGCTTTTTATCATGTTGATGAATCATTCTGCTGTGTGGCCTTTCCACCTGGTTGCAGTGGGTAGTGGGACCTCATTACATCCAAAACATTGGTGTGTGTGTGTGTGTGTGTGTGTGTGTGTGTGGAGGTGGGTAGGTGGGGGGGAAGGGGAGGGGGGTAGCACCACAGAAGTGATGACCGTCTCCGTGCCTGATCTGGACGGAGGGCGGTCGGCCTTGCTAAACATTAGCCGACTAACAACGGATGGGAGCCTATTAATCAAGAAACGAGTTCATCACAGCGCATGACATCCAATTAACTTAGAGATAAATCACTGTGCCAGAGTTGATGAATGCCGGTGTGTCTTTGAGTGTATCTGCGTGCGTTGTGTGTGCGTGTGTCTGCGTGACCACGAGTGCGTGTCTGTGTGCGTGCACATGCACGCATGATGCTAGGCCACGGAGTTAGTGCACGTGCAACAAAACACAATTAGCTGCTTAATGAACATGAGCAGAGCCGTTGACAATGCGGTAGGTGTGTGCTCCGTTAAACTGCTGGTGCTGCATGCACCTTTTGTAGGAAAGCAAGCTCATTCATTAGCTGTCGATGCTTTCTATCTATACAAGCAAGCGCTAATGAGCTTCACCGACAGCATGACTCCACCAGCGTCACATATCAGCGGGTATTTACATCGCTAATGGCTTCATGTTGTTTTCTGTCACTGTACAACTAGGGACATTGTCAACGGCAACAGCAAAGCAAGCTGTTTACCTGAAACCACCCCCTTGACAACAGGGTAGCCATAGCGGAAGTACCCAAGCACAACTGCGATTTCAACGAGCCAAAGTCGCAGGTCCGTATCATAGTGTCGTTCACAGCACGCCCTTCGAGCGGAACACGGGAAGCAAAAACAAATTCTTTCCAAAACACTTTGTTACTCTGTAGCTGTTCTGATTGAACGGTTGTTCAATTAGCGCTACCTCTGTCTCTCCTGGGCCTTACTGGGCCACAGCAGAGAGTCTGTCTCTCAAATGATCTAATTACCAGAGGCTGGATGAGCGCGACCACCGCTGGCTTCTGTGATGACAGGGAGGGAGAAGGGTTTCTGGTCATAGCATCACCCTGCCTCGTGACCCAGGCAAGACTTTCCAACCTCCTCCCTTTCCTTGATTAAGACATGCAGGTTAATATCCAGGCTCATACTAAGATAATCAACTGTCTACACACAGCCACACACACACATCCTTTTGTTTTTGTGTTCCTCTGTGTGTGTATGTGTGTGTGTGAGAGTGTGTGTGTGTGTGTGTGCAGGTTTCCTGTCTAAAAGCAACAGCCATTCTTCAAAACCAAAAGCCAGGTCAAGTTTATCAGAATGTCTGTGTTGCAAACAGGAAGTAACCGTCTCCTTGGTTACCGCTCTGACGTGCGACTGAATTTCATTCAAACTATTCAATCATGAGGTCATGTTTTTCCGTTCATCCCTCTGTTAACGCTCTTACATGAAGGAGCCAAGCTGCCTCCAGTCAACTGGAAAATGACTTCCCATCATCCCCCTCTACAGGAAACAAACCTGCGTTCTTAGCGACAGTGAGATGGATCAAAGGAGCTCTATCATCTGAAAGATCAGCGAGAGCAAAGATATCAAAAGGCAGTTGTAATAACTGAACTATGTTGCGAGTCTGTGTCGGAATGTGGGGAGCAATATTCCGGAGATGAATGAGATGAATCAATGAATCAAAACGGTTATCTAAACAAGAAGAGGTCTGACAAGTTGCAGGTTGTAAACCTCCGAATTCAGTTTGCCATCGTTTTACGAGTGCCACACGCTCACAAACTGACTCTAATCGCAGTCTTGGAAAGACAACATGAATCTCTCAGTGCAATTATCTGGTGCCGTTAACAATACTACAGTATGCACACATGATGGCATGAAACTATCTTTTGAAGTCCCACTTACACCGAGACGACCTCTTTAATAACTCAGAATGTTGAAGGTTTGTTCTTTGCTTTTCGAAAATTGCTTCCTCTCCCACTCTCTCCCACCTGCCCCACCAGTGACCTCGTCTTTAGCATAATGACTCTCTGTTTACGCCTTTCGCATCTTTAGTTTCCCCTCGTCAACATGTTTTACATGTGACACCGCTGGCATTTTTATCTGTCACCAAGGTTCTCGCAGGTTAATTGGTCTTATGTGTATCTTGACATACAATATTCCAAAAGTGACAACACATTATGGTAATTCTAGTGGCGAATCCTCATTATCTAGCGTAATCAATCAGACCTGTGTCCCTCGAGTACCTTGTCCAGAGCTGGCACTGCAATGTACCATGGACAGTTTGCGTACGGTGTGTGTGTGTTCACGTGTGTGCGTTTGTTTACAGTTTAGAGTGCTACATGCAGGAGAGAGGAGGCAGGACACAGGACACATGATAGAAGAGACAGCACACAGGAGACAGAACACAGAAGAACACATGACACAGGAGAAAGGAGACAGGACACAGGAGAGAGGAGACATGAGAGAGGATACAGAAGAACACAGGACACAGAAGAAAGGAGACAGGACACAGGACACAGAAGAAAGGAGACAGGACACATGAGAGAGGACACAGGAGACAGGACACAGGAGACAGGACACAGAAGAACACAGAATATAGAAGAACACATGAGAGAGGACACAGGAGAGAGGACACAGGAGACAGGACACAGAAGAACGCAGAATATAGAAGAACACAGGAGAAAGGAGACAGGAGAGTGGACACAGGAGACAGGACACAGAAGAACACAGAATATAGAAGAACACAGGAGAAAGGAGACAGGAGAGTGGACACAGGAGAAAGGAGACAGGAGAGTGGACACAGGAGACTGGAGACCACAGGAGACCACAGGAGAGCAGCACCTGACCTGAGGGCAGTCTTCTCGGTGGCGTCGGGTCTGTCAGCAGGAGGGAGGTCATCAGCCAGGATCTCCTCCGCACTCCGAGGGTCGTTTAGGGCACCTGGGGCCTCTTCGTCTTTGATGCCCATCCCTGCTGTGATGGCGTTCCACAAAACACTTTGGGACTTGGAGCCTGCAATGTCACAGGACACACGTGGGAAGTCATCGAAAATGTCAGTTTGGACTGTAAGCACCTATTTATTCTCAAAGAGATGATACGAATTAAGAAATTGTACGTTACGGCTGAAAATGAATGATTGTACTATCAATATCCATTTTTGGTCTCGTCGAAGCTGTGATTAACCAGGGTCTTAGGTATTGCTGCCATCTTGTGGCCATAAAGTGTCATGTCTGTCATGATGATCCATGCAGTGAATCTTTAAACCCCGTTAAAACAGGATGAGAAACGAAAGAGCGACCCCACTCACGTGCAAACCTGGCCAGTGGTTTGGCAGAACTCTCTCCATCCTCGTTCGCCACTGGAGAAGAAAAAAACGAGAATGAAAGCGTAAATGTTCAATCAGAGACGTGGAGAATTGGTGTTAAAAGCAGATATCTGGCTCCAACGTGGCTTGGAAGCCACAGGGGTGTTTGCCAGACAATGCCGCTGTATTCTGTTTTCATGTTATTTCCATTCACGCAAGTACAAAAGCTGTCTCAAGCAGTTCTGTCAACTATACACTTCCTCCTGTTGCAAACCTGTCTTTACCATATCCTACATAAACAGGAAGCAGTGAATCACCTTTTATGTGTACAGAAGTTAAGTATATTAGAGGCGACAAAACAGGGACAGATGACCTGACAGGATGAAGTCATAGATGACAGCAAATGATTGACAAAGTGCTATAAAGGATGAATTCAGGCCCAGAGATAAATGGATTTCCTTGACATACTGATGTAGCCATGACAACAGATGCCACCCTGAAGCGAATGGTGATATGAGGTAAGGGATAAACCCAATAAACGTGTCTGTGCTCGACAGTAAGGCTTATGACATACAGTGGCAATCCGTAACACAATTTCACAACGTCAGCTGGGTCAGTTGGAATAAGTCGTTACACCCTGAGTTGGCTTGCAAAATCATGGTGATTTGATGAGCACTCAAACTATGTCGATCACTCTCCAACATAGGGTTTAAAACCTTTCAAACTCACGCAGTGTAGTCCTTGTCCTCTATCCTATACATCTCAGGCAATCATCTCACTTGTTCTCTCTCTCTCTCTTTCTCTCTCTCTCTCTCTCTCTCTCTCTCTCCACTGCACTCACCTATTGTGATGTTGAAGCCGTCAATGCTGAACGTGGCACTCCTGCCCTTCTTAAACCTCTGCTTCTTGGATAAAGCTTCCATTGCCGCTAGACCGACTGTCTCCTCTCCCCTCCGCTGCTTTGTAAGGTCGCACACTCGGCTTCTCTTCGCGAGTCAATAAGTGAAGAAGCGTCTTTTCTCTCACACTAGTTACGGGTTTAGCTCGCCGCCGCTCGTGTTGTTAGCGACTTCAGCTCGACCTCGCAAGTCGAGCAGCAAAACTGACTTCTGCGTCTCTTCCTTTCTGCTCTTCGCGTCTCAAATCGCTTCCCCAGCCAGCCAGCCAGCGTCTCTCTATCCTTCTCTTTGTATCCCTGTAGCTCTGGCGAACAGCTCTCCGTCCACATATCCTGCGCTTCCCTAGAGACTCTAGTGAGTGTAGGTGTGCAGGGGAAAGGTAGAGGTGGGCGGTTCATCGGTGACATGAGTCAAAGTGACTTCTTTGGCAGGCGAGCACTTAACATCAGCTCACTGGTAACAACACGCGGACTACTCCAGCCCGCCAACTTTAGGACATGTTCAATTCGGCATTTTTGTAGATACAGCCTAGCTTAGTGGGGCTCCACAGGTCGAAACCTAGATTGAGGTTCATCCAACTGTCAAAGGTCTCATCGAACATCATTCAAATCAAATGTTGCGTTTACGATAGCATTTCTTTTTTTTCTTTCTGCTGTCATTTCATTGATTTAGTTGCGGTAATTGTCTCCGGTCATTTACATGTCGGATTATCCTCTGAGAATAGCTCTGCTCTTTAGCTAAGGTATAGTACACTAAGGACTGGGCAGAGCCGAGGTCTCCTTATTAGCGCCGGCTGACATTTAAAGTGTGACATTTTTCCATGTTTCATGTTTCCGAACGCCCCTCTAATTATAAGGAGGTTTAGAGCGCTGTTCGTTTCTGACGGCATGGCTTGTTTCCGAGCTGAGCTCGGAGACATGACACATATTGACCGTTAACCTTTGTCATCGTTAAAATATCTCAAAAGGAAATACTTGTAGAAAGTGATTTGGTGTGGTTAAATAAGCAAAACAAAAAAACGTTAAGATAATTTTTTATGAACATATTCTGGGTGTATTACTAAGAATGCAGTTGTTTGCGGTCCAGTCAAGGAGTCCCTTCAGTCCAGACTCAAAATATGAATGACCTGTTGTAAGACCTGAGTGTTTCTTTCTCCCGCTGCTTCCAAAACAAGACATCATATTCTCAAATCATCACTAATTCATCCAAGGCACGTACAATAAATTTACCGTAGCAAAGCAGCGCTTTGGCAGGAAGCTAAAGCTTAAGATATCAGAGTAAACATGACTCCGTGAGGTTCTGCCATTCCAGAAACTTCGATTTAAGCATATGACCTAAAATTGGTTTGTTTGGTGTCGTGGGCTCTATCACTTGCAAGTCTCAAATTAAAAAATGGCTCAGGTTGGCAACTTGACTGTGTGGAGGGGAATTAGGGTTCTTATTTTCATATACTTCAACTCCAGATTCACAACAAGCCCTCTGGTGGATTTCAAAGGAGAATGAGAGAGACAGAGGTTCTGCCACAGATCAGTCTATGGATAATAGGCTTATTAAAGTGACAGGAATGTGACTCGTTAACACTGATAGAGCACACAGGTGGGGCTACTTATAGTGGAACTGTCCACTGATGATGTCTGGTTGTGTGAGGAGGAGATAGACCATCTCTTCACTGGCTCAGAGTTGAGGGAGAAAGGGAGGCCAATTAAGCAGAACAAGGAGGCAGCACCAGTTAACATCCTGCCCACTTGGGAGATGAAACGCTGGTCAAGAAAAAAAATCATTGATACTGTTAGTTGCACCCTGCTGTATACATTAAGTGTTTGTACAGACATCAGACACTCGTTTGTATATATGTATGTACACTGGGATTGGCAATGGATGACAGAAGCTGTTGAGAAGTACTACAGGTCATGCAGAACATTCAGTTCAAGAGCCATTACCTTGAGGGGTTACTGTCATGGAGATGTAATTGTAACCAGGCAACCAGGAAACCTTTCAGTCACGTTGTGGAGATTACATACATTGTACCGAGGGACGTGAAGGGGTTAAACAGGAACAGTCTAATTCTTTTCTATCTTTTTCCTTTGAACATCTCATCCTCTGTCCTACTTCACCTCAACATGCGCTCACCCATCCATTATTTGAGCATTTGCTGGAAGGCTTACAATCTTTTCTTTTTTTACCATGATTGATTTGTTTCTACAACTACTTTTCAAACATGGCAAAGGTAAAATACGTGGTTCAAATATTCCGGCTAGAATGTTGCGACTGTGGATAGTCGTTGTAGGTCTTCTTTTGCTGTTACAGTAGCAGAGTGTTGCAGAGACATAAACACACCAGCAGCCCCCTATCATGTCTGTGAAGAACTGCCTTTCACCTTTGATCAGGAGATGAAAAAGAAAAAGCTCAACGGACACACATTTACTTCAAGAGGAGCTCACAGTGGCCACACGTAGATGAATACGAACTGGCAGTAAACTACTGAAATGAGCCTCAGGCTTTTACAACAATAAAAAAAAGTATATTATTGCGCTGCGATACAATCCCCCACGCAACAAGCCGGGAAACAAACAAACTAATTATAGTCTCCCTTAGAACACGAGACGGTGGAACGAGACAACATCACCAGAACTGTGTAGTCCTCCCCTGTGCCCTCACAGTGACACATGCAGGTAATTAAGCAGCACTGGGAGACAGGGAACCCATGTATTTCCCACTGAAGAACCCATTAGGGAACTATTGAAAGCTACATACTGTGTGTTGGTCTTTGTAAGCGGTCCTTATAGACATAACATGGCAAAACATTGACAAGCAATGAGCAAATATTCTACCGACAAACAAAGAAAGTAATAATTAGGTTCTGTAACATAGCATGTCACACAAAACACAACTTTTAAGCGATAATGTTTGGGTTCCCAGTCATGCTGTAGTCTACAGCTTCTTGCTGATACGTCAGAATGAATGAGATCTATCAACATTGTGGATTAGGTTGAAACATTCTCCAGACTCGGTAATGAAAATGACCAGCCACAAGCCCTGGACACCAAATAGGCATTGATTCATTTTCACCCAAACGCAGGGACTTGAGCTAATTACAGTGGTAAAGGAGCCCTGACCTAAGGCATGTGGAGAACTCGGCTCAACTCCCACGCCTGGACTAAAATAAACACTGTGGGGGAAGAAAGTAACAACATCAAGTAATCAAACCAAATACATGAAGAAGGATTAGCGAAACCATTTCTTGAGTTCGTCAGAACACGACACCCAAGGGAAACTTAATTAGTTGGTATTGCTCGTTAGTCAATTTACTGTCCTAAAGTACATAGACAACAACACAATTAGCGTATTTAACAAGGACTTCTCTATGAAAGGGTACGATCTACCGAAAGAGATTCGAGCCGCAGTCTCGTCTACCGTCCAATCACATTTGAGCGGAGAGAAATGGATCCCCTTTTCATTCCATTTCAGGGACACCCTCTCCATCTAACCTACTTCCCTTCTACGCCAAGAACACAATCAACGCCGGAATAATTGCAGCTCTTCAACAACATGGCTATTACAGCATCTCCAGTGTCCTATATTTACACCTGGCTGTCTCTCAACGAGGAGGGAAACAGAGGCAGCCACACAGAGGGGAGTAAGCTGTGCTCCCAGCCGTGCTAGGGAGAGCAGGAACACCACACTTGTCACAGCAACACATGCAAAGCCCACTGCTTTCACTGCAAGGCTGTTTGGTGTAGGAGTGGAGTTGTACTACAGGAGCACTTGCAGGGCTCTGTCTCTGGGTGGTGGGCCGGCACGTACAAACACACCCACGATTAAGTCGTGGAGTCCTCGAAAGAAAGTCCTTGAAACTCGGTAAATACAAACACACGTAAAAGCTTTTGATGTCCTATTGACAAATATCCATCAAAACCTCCCTCGGACTATACTGGTGACGTGTTCTTTTCCCCCCTCAGCGGTAGAGGGGGCAAGCAGTATCAGCCGGTGTGTGCCTCCCTGGGCGGGGGCAGAGGAGAGAGCAGCTGAGGATGGAGGGCAGAGCCGCTCTGGGATGTGGAGGTGAGGCACAGCTCAGGTGCTCCTCACCTGGGACAGAGCAGGAAATTCTGTGTGAGGCATCGCTGTCCGGTGGCCATGGTAACCGGTGAACATGGGGTATTTTAGGAGCCAACGAGGGACATATTATGCTCCACTGAGACTGATGAGAGAGAGTCTGAAAGACAGAGGCAGAGAGAAAGAGAGAGAGTGACACAAAGAGAGAGAAACAGAGAGAGACAGGAGAAAGAGACAGAGAGACACAAGAGAAAGAGATAGCAAGAGAGAGAAACAGAGAGACACAAAGAGAAAGAGACAGACAGACAGACACAGAAAGAACACAGAAAGAAAGACTATGTGGAGAGGAGAGTGGGACTAAATATTGCAAAATGCTACAAAACACCTTGACTCATTCAAGTGCATGTTAAAAAACGCTGTACATACGGCTAATAAAGATCACTTGAGAAATTATACTCTTGAACATTTCTGGTGGGAGTGGGGGCACTACAGTACACACGCATCAAAGAGATGCTTCTGTAGTTGAGACACTCACATGCATTGATATCCCCCAGATCGGCCTTCAAAGCTTTTCCACCTATTCATTACCAGTATGACACTGTTGAGTCGCTTTCAGGATATTCCTATGAAGCTTTTTTTAGGTAGACAAAACAACGCTCACATCTGCAGACAACATGTTGTGTGTGTATGGCTGTGTGTGTGTGTGTGTGTGTGTGTGTGTGTGTGTGTGTGTGTGTGTGTGTGTGTGTGTGTGTGTGTGTGTGTGTTTGTGTGAGTGAGTGAGCGAGTAAGTGAGTGAGTGAGTCTACATTATATATAAGTATACATGACAGTATATATACATATATGTACAGGTTGACAATAGTGGGCGCGTTTTATCAACTTCGTCCTTTACAGAGAGTACATGAACTGTTCCCTATACAGATTTTTACTGAAGGCAAATACTGTTGAGAATAGAAACATTTTACGTTAACAGAAATCTGTGAAAAAATATGAAAAAGATATCATTGATATTATTGCATGAATATGAAATAGTACTTTATCTTTTTTATCGTTATTTGTTGTCTGATGGTTTTTAGGAGTCTTAACTTACCACTCTGTCGACTTCCACCGCTCTGTCGACTTCCACCGCTCTGTCGACTTTCTCGAACAGTTATTTGTGTCCCGTCGCAGCCCTGTCCGATCAGGACCTCGGAGAGCGACTGGTGGGTGCTCTGACGCCCAATTTGGTTTGAACGTGTATTCAAGAGCATGCTTCTTGATTTTGCCGTCTCAGGTACCGATTGGTTTCGCCCAGAATCATGATCCGGTTCTGAACCCACTTTGACAAATGCGTTTCTTGTTCTCCTTGTAAAAGCGGATGTCACAGAGCCCATTCCAAATATTTGAATGCTACTCAGTGTAGGTTTGTGTCATGTTCTGTTGAACCATAGCCAACTCTGATTTTTAAAGAAGCAGTCTCTTACCATTCAATTCATTAATTCGCCGAAATATTCTCATCGTGTAAACAGCCTACCGTATTCCCAAAGTACACCCTTAAATAGTTTGCAATTGCCAAGACAAGTTCATGTTTCGAGAAACTATTCCAATCAGGTGGCTGCTCGAGCAGCCTGTTCTCCCCGCGCGCAGCCTCCTCGACTACGTCACGCGCAGAAAGTTGTTCTTTTTGGCAGACAGAAGGAACTCTCGAGGGCAAAGGCTAGCAACAACAAGCGACACTAATTAGGTTGCTAAAAGCCCCGGTTTATCAAAACGAGGAGAAAATAGTTGTGGTTAAATTAAAGCAGGTTTGCCTGTAGAACATGAACGTGGTTTTAACCTTCTGCCTATTATTGTTCATATCATTGTTGACCGCTGCCGTGAATTGTATAATCACACGATAAAAAAAACAACTTTTCAAACATAACGTTGAACTGTAGATGTCAGTCAAAATTAGCCATGTGCTAAATACTATCCTAGTCGCTTTAAGACAGTATTCTAATCTAAATCAAACTCACTGTATGGTAGCAGGTCCTCTCTGAGTATCTAACCTTGCCCGTCGTTATCTTACCAGACCAGGTCATTCTAACTGTATCAACCATCAGAAAGCGCCATGGATATTTTAAGGCAACTTAGGCAGTTGATTGCTTTACACAGCCATTGAATACATCAGGTGGAATGCAAAGAAAGAAAGCCACTCAAAACCAACGGGTACCTTTTCAAAATGGTTTATTAATGCTATAAGGGAATCTGAATGTTTTTCTTGCCATAAAACATACAGGTGCGGACAGAGGGAGCAAAGTGCTGCTTTGCAAACATCTGCTAAGGTTTTGGTAACATTTAATTATTTTGTACAGACCATAGAAAGTCTACAGAGAGTGTATAGCTGCTGGCCAGTGTTGTTATTTTTAAAGTAACATGATTATAATTTGTCAACTGAAAGCTTTTTTTGTCTAAGTATAGGGAGGTTCTGTTGACAGCCCATTCATCTTACGGAATAAATATCCGGTGCCCAGATATTTCGGAGAGGTTTTGTTTTACTTGAAGGGAAATGCTTTTATTTCATGTTGCCACTGGTCTTAAGGCAATGGAGACACAATGTGGAGATCACTCCAAGTCGTCATGGTTCTGGGTAGACTCATTGATCACCTGTGGATGACAAAAAATTGAGTAAGATGTCATTATTAATTACAAAATAATTGGATCAAATTACAGACTCACAGTTGGAAACCTGGTGTGTGCACCCCAAACAAAACAAGGACTTTGTGGCAAGTATCAAAAGTACGAAAGAGTGATAACATGTATATGTATCTTCAATACCGACATAGCAAAGTCGTCTCTGTCATGTTGGTTTGAACTGAGGTCATACCTGACCATCCCTGGTCTCGATGGTTTTAATGAGGACCCTCTTAGTGCTTGTACTCTCCACGTGGGGTCTGGACTCCACAACCATAGTTTCTGGTGAACATGAAGAGTGTGTCACGTCGAGAACTCAGCGGTCGTCGTCGATTCATTTGATTACGTAGGATTTTTACTTTGAAGAAGAACTAAACCTACCTCTCTGGTTTATGGAGGAGAAGTTCGGCAGCGGAGTGGAAATCCTGTGAAACAGCACGTTTGCATCACAACACAGAAGCGCATTTGTCTTTTACAGAATATTTGAAAGCGAATAAGTCAACTGTAACAGTGCTCCATCTCACCTGCTCTCTTCTCCTTCCAGAAGCTTCCTGTAGGTGGCGATCTCGATGTCCAACGCCATCTTGACGTTGAGCAGGTCCTGATACTCCCTCAAGTGACGGGCCATCTCGTCCTTCATGTTCCGGATGTCTTCCTCCAGACGCCCGATGGTATCCTGGCAACTTGTCGTCTCCAAGGAGAAGTTCTCTTCCATCTCCCTCGTCTGGCGTTCCAGTGACTCATTCTGTTTGTGTCAAGGAGGGGCAAATGGAGGGCAAACCCTAAAACAGTAGTCGTTCCTACGCAGGCATTCCCTACCGTGCTCCCTTGTCAACGTCCCTTTACATATCGAGTACAGATAAATATATGTTTCAACAACAAAGAAGAGGAAGAATTATTACTTAGACATCCTACCTGATGGCGTGAATTTAAAGAACACAGGAAGGTGGATCATTGTGAAATGGAACTTGTACTTCCTCCATCCCATCTCCATCCTGGTGATGTAAGCGAGAGAGGACGAGGCAGACTTACCATGCCTTTAAGGGAGTCCACCTCACAGGTGAGCGCCTGCACCTGGCGTCTGTAGTCGTTGGCCTCCTGCTTGGCCACTCGGAGGGCTTCGCTGTTGCGGCCTGCAGCCTCGGTCAAGTCAGCAAACTTCCATTCGCAGGCGCGAGGGGGAAAAAAAGAGCGAGAGAGACGATCTTTACTAGCTACGATCTGTGAGCTCAACTCACATTTCACACGTGACCATAGGAGCACAGGTTTACCCCTCTTTGGTTAAACCTCTTGTTGTTAAACCCCTGTCTAAAAAAACAACAACTAATGAAACACCGCTGCAGTCGGCACCTTGGACTTGTACCAGTCCTCGGACTCCTGGATGTTCTTGGTTGCCAGGTTCTCGTACTGTAGACGCACATCTCTCAGCGCCGCCGTCAGGTCGGGTTTGGCCACGTCCATGTCCACCTGCAGGTGCTGCTCCTGCAGCTGGCTCTGCAGCTCCAGCAGCTCCTGCGGGGTCAAGCACGTTAGCTACAGGCTCGGTGAGTTCAGTCCTCAACGAGCCTTTTTTTGGGAGGAGACACTTGATTTGATTGAGCGAGACGGCTCGGTTCTTAGCTGGCCCGAGTCGAATCCAACATGTTTGGGACCCAGTAGTTGAGCTGGGAAAGTGTGAGAGGTGTAAAAATTTTTTTAAGGTGCTTACTTCATCGTGAAGCTTTTTGAGGAAGTTGATTTCTTCCTGAAGAGACTCCGCCTTCCTCTCCAGGTCCAGTCTGGCGAGGGCAGCGTTGTCCACATCCTGTAAAAGCACATCTATCAGGAACAGGGTCCCTCGTTGTGGAAACAAACGACTCACACAGACCCTCGCAACTCAACCACACACCACCATTGTGTCAAATCTCAGTAATGGCAAGCTTTGGACAATGCCCTCCCCTTCAGGGCACACTAACTCTATGTTTGGCAGACGGGCACGCTCTGCTCTGTCAGATACAATGAGGATGTTGCCACTTCAGTTCACAGTGGTTCACAGTACAAACTGCACACACACATGCAGAGACAAAACCTTGGGCACTGACCCATAGGAACAATCGTGCACAAACACAATAACACAAACCACACACACAAAACCCCACAACAGCCAGTTTGGGCTGGGTGCTGCTGGTAATTGAGGAATTAGCGCGGATGCAGCTCTGCCCAACTCTAATGCCCCGGGTACAAAGTCTGCCATTCAGCAGTGTTCCTGGACTGAGAGCCTGACTGGCTCTGCCCTCTACGTGCTAGGCTGCTGCTCTGGCTAGCCAAACGGACTGCGTAGGTTTAGGGGAGGACAGTAGGGACGTGTCCCTGCCAATATCAAGAGACAATTAAAGCATCCCCACCGTTCATTTGGGGGAGGTGCTGGCATACGGGGTTGTTTTGTACCGCTACCAATCAATGTTTCAACTGAACCCTCCTGTCCTTGCTGTTGACTGATATTCAAGGTTGCAGCTATGCTGGCCTCAGCAGTGTAGCTGAACCTAGTCCAGTCCCTTGACAATGAAGGAAAATCCACAGCAAAGGAAAGGCACGTGTCACTGGCACTGACTGCATTGAAACTATTACAGCTCAAGGTAACCTCTTGTTTGCCCCACCTCCCCCCCATGTGTTATTCGAAGCCCTATAGATGAGCATCACTTCTGACCCTTCTTTATAAAGATGGCTCTGACCGATCGCGACGCGAGCCACAACTCATGTTTGAACCAGCCAGGTGCGTTTTAAACCAATCACATTTACTCTGTCAACAGTGCTCGTCTCCCAAACTCCAGCTTATGACACGGTGTTCTTTTCGCTCTGATAAACACTGGCGTCCAAACCTCTCTGGTCGTGTCCAAATCTACCAGCCATCCAGACAGACAGAGAAAGATCCCCCACTGCAGGGTTGACTTGGCACAGCAGACGCAGCTTGGCGCCAATGAGCCACGCTAGTGCAGAGGGCCCTACTTGAATGCTGTATCTGCTGTTTGGATATCCCCTGACTGCGATCCCCCCTTTCCGCTTGGCCAACTTAGATAGATTAGATACGGAAAAACAAGTTGAAGGGGTGAGGGGGGGGGGGGGGGGGGCGTTCAAACTACGTTTGTGTCTGAGTTGGCTGTTTTAAAGCTAGGGCCGGGATTGACTGTATTCTGTCATGAAAACGCTTTTGTCAGCGTGCAGTGTCTTTACAGGAATTAGCCAACAGTAGGTGTGGATCATACCTGTCTGAAGCTATGCATTGTGTTTTCAGCCTCCTCGCGCTGGACCATCTCTTCTTGCAACCTGCAAAGACAGACAAGTTTATCTCCCATTTTTTCTTCACGCCCCCATCCCACCCCAAACTTTTATGTCCACATGTATAGCCTAGCTTACTGTCCTCCGAAACTGAATACATTGATGTGCTTAGGGTCTACGTGTATTATGAATTAAACAACAAACGAATAAATAAAACTTTCTATTAATTTTGCATCTGGGCTTACTTCTCTCGGAGTCGCTCGATGTCGTCTCCTAGGTTGTCCCGGTGAACCTCGACACGGGCTTTTTCGTTTGTGAGTTGGTCGACTTGACGTCTGAGTTCCCGCATCTCTTCCTCGTAAAGGTCGCCAATGCGGGACGTACCTTTCCCACGCAACTGCTCCAACTCCGCCTGTAGAATCTTATTTTGCTGCTCCAAAAAACGTACCTTTTCGATGTAGCTAGCAAAACGGTCGTTCAGACTTTGCATCTGCGCTTTTTCATTGGTGCGGTTGGTTTTAAATTCGGTGTTGATCGCATCGGACAGGGAGAAGTCCAAGCTCTCAGATGACAACCGTGGCATCGGCGCACTGCTGCGAACCCTCTGAGTTTTAGAGGCACGGATAGTCGGTGCGGAGGACAGCCCGAAGGAGACCCGAGAACGCAGCGGGCTGGAGAACTGACGGCTTGAGTGGCTTGACCAGCTAGGTCTCTCCGCTCCTCCAAACATCCTTTCGTATGAGGAATGAGTTTTTCGAAAAGACATCGTGTATCCGTCTTTTACACGGTTAGCTGATGCAATGCTGTCCTGGAATTTGCTGCTGCTTTACTTGAGTGTCTCCGCAGAGGTCCCCAAACCAAGACTGTGTCCCGGGACGAGGTGGCATTTATAGTCCACTCCTTATGCAAATAACTGGCCTTGCGAATTTGAATGGCACCACTGGAATCCTATCAGAGAGTGTGAAAGCATTCAACTTGGAGCTTTTCTTCTTAAACTACAACCTCAGGAACACTATACCCCGTATGTGTCCAAGAATGACTGTTTCAGGAAACAGTCAGAAACTTAGTCTACTGAATCCAGCAGAGTGGACTGAACCAGATGCATGTTTTATGAGGGAGAGTGAGACAGGAAGACAGGTCTTTTCACTTTTAGACGTTAAGATTCCAAAAACGCATTCAATATTACTTCCTGTGAGCAAAACGTTTCACTATATTTTATTTACGATCAACAGCATAGTCAAGGCATAGGGAATGTTCATCAGTTTACGTGTGAGAAAGTTCTTGTACTTATAAGAAGCTATGAATTGTCCAGCGTGATTATGGGTCTGTCTAGGTGCGATTGTAATGAACTTTAATGAGTTATTGATTGTAATGTTTCTGCCCAGAGAGAAAACCGAACAGCGGTTTTACCATGACAGAGCACAAATGCACGTCCACACAGGTCAGTAGAAGCTCACGGGTCACAAATCAGGGAAAAAAAGGATTGATTTTGACTGTAGAAGTCAGCCAGAGTTACAGCCTTTGCTTTAGGCCTTATAGGGATGATCAATGCACCAAAGGCTTATCAAATACCCCATTAGCCGTTTTTTAAACTCTTTTGACGTCTCACTGTAAGATCAGAAAAAGCCACATCTGTGCAATTAGGTGACATGTTTTAGATTGCATCATTTCTCTCATTCTGCGCCTATGGCCATATACATGTGTGCTTGCGTGTACTGTACAGGTGTACTGGGCTATCTAAACGAACTTCCGTTGGGTACGTCACAGGCAGCGTGTAAAACTGAAGCCTGTTATTGTGCCAGTGAAGCTGCTGTGTTGGTCGAGAAGTGCTGATCTTCTGCGATTCCGATCGGAGAGAAAGGACAGCTGAGGTAATGAAATTGTAGCCCTGCATCCCAGTGGAACTGCAACTTGGAAGCTTGACATTCTGCGGATGGCCCTATCCACCTTATGCTTCCCTCGACCCCGATTAGAGTTTGTTTTTAATCTCCGTGCATAAACCCCACCTTTGCCAAAGGCATATTTCCATATTAGTTCTGACACAATGGATGTGTCACTCCACTAACAATTAACGATGGATTGTTTGGTAGTCTTGTCGCCGATGTGTTCGATCCTCCGTTAATTGTCGGTTGGGATGGAATCTTGGAGTCTTCGGTTTCATAAACATGCAGGGATTCGTTATATTAGGTTGTTGGAACAGTTTAACAAAGCTCTGCGGTGATGTTCGCATTGTAGCTCAGGGTTAGTGTTTACTGGGGCAGATTATGCGCTGTGTGTCAGTAACCTAGAGTGAACTCTCTTGTTTGATCTCGGCTGCATTAAGCTGGTGGAACCGTGGAATGTGGAAAATTGTAGACAGCCAATCAGATGACAGTTGAGAAGAGTGAACGGGAGAGACGTTTGATTGAACCGTTACATCAGGGGCACCGAACAGAAGCGGTGTGGCCTGAACTCTCCTGAACAGCCCGAGTGCTGTTCCTGGCTCCGCTTTTGTCTGTCGCTGCTGTCAATATGTTTAGTTCCTGTTCATCGCACTGCAGACCATCTGAGTTTTTATATGAAAAGTGTCACTCAATATTGTCGCAATAATTCTTTCAGATTAGTTGTCCTCTTTGAAATGTCCTCTCTCACCTATTGCACCACACATGCACACATACACACACGCATGCACACACGCGCACACAGACAAAGATCCAAGAAACAAGTACCAAGAGGTGATATTGTTTCTGCTGGTGCTTGTGTACCGCAAACAACAACCTTTACCTTCAGTGTTGGGTGTCTGCATGACAGTATATCATTTTATTAGGTACTAAAAAGTACCTAGTTCTTAAAGTTATGTAAGGTAGAGTGATTTTAGAGTTCTTCACATTTGGGAAAAAACTCCGAGACAGCAAATCGCTCATTTGTGAGAATCCTAAAATACTTAATACCTGAACCAATCAGATTAGGAGATCCAATTAAGAGAGCGAGGCAGCTCTGAATGCACAACGTCTCTGAAAGAGCCCGTATGCTATTCGAAGCTATTCTGGAGACGCAACTGCACCACTGTAACTAGCCACCTCCGGAGAGGATGATCAATTCATTTGATCTGTGATTGAACTGAAGGGACTAGACAGAGGTGTCTAACCCCCAACCCCGTCAGATCTGCGAGCAGGGCAGCACTAAGATCACCATCACTCATCAGCGTTTCGCTGCATGAAAGGTGGTCGATAGTCCATTCGCATTAATCCGTCTGGTAAAACGATGGTGACGATGGTGGCTTTACGTTTGAGAGGTTTGAGTCTCCAGTCTCCTGAAGAATCATGGACACTCAGGACTGATGGGGGGATTCAAAGCGTAGGAAAGGGCATAGACAGAGTGGGTTGGGATTAGATTCTATTGATTTGAATCAATACAGAGGACCAGTAGTGTTTTTTTTGGGCGCATGTTTCACATTGATCGATGGGGTGCAGACAGTGAGGTTGTAATAGTTGGGCGAGATTGTCAGTCAAAAGGCTATACACCATTTTATACTGGATTATATCTGTTGGACCTCGCTAGCATCAGAGAATGCCCCAAACGTACCTCCATCGCAGTACAAAGTTCAAATACGTGGGACAAAAATAAAAAAGAAACTTTGGCATTATGAACATGGTTTAACTGACAGTAACAAATTATTTCCTTCAAACAAAAGGACTTTGCAAGCTTACGTGTGCCAGTCAACTGCTCCCAAACCCATGAGAACTGGGAGAAGATAAGTGCTTCTGTTTTGGGATGTCATGGGCCCAGACCACAGGCACTGGAACGGAGAAAAGCTCCTCTGTTTCATCTCCCATGACTGTGAATCACAGGCCTGTGTGCCCAGTAGCCATGGTGATCCAGTCAAAACAGTCAGAGCCGTTCTCTGAGCCAGAGCGGCCTGTTTCGGTATCTCCTGTCTGGAGGTGAGCACTGGACAGCCTTTTGTTACTCTCTACCACGTTAGCAATGTAGGAGTTATGAGCAAAACCGTCCACACTTGGGACACAGTTTTGCACATTTCTATCAGTGATACGATTGTAAGCGTCAACAGACTTACTGTACTGTAAGATTCACTGTTTGCAGATGGCTGTATTTTCATGTGGTTCCATACTGTGACCTGCGATTAGGAATTAGGGTCGAATAAAAGTCCTTTCCTCAAGGTTCTGTCTGACAGGCTGTGTAGGCATATATCAGGCTGTGTAGGCATATATCAGGCTGTGTAGGCATCTATCAGGCTGTGTAGGCATCAATACTTTAGACAACACCAACAGCAGGTTACCAGTAAAGAGGTCTGAGGAAGCAAAGTCTTTTATGCAGGATGGAACTTGACTAAAGTCCAGAAGGACTGTAAAGCAGCACCTATTGTCCAAGTTGCCGTGACAACGTGTCCTGATTTTGGAAGATGTCCAGAGAGAGAAAACACTGTCTATAGGACTGCATTGTAGAAATGTTCTTTCTTTAAGCGCCTGTCTGTGTGTGCAGGTCTGTCTGTCTTTCTGCCATTTAAAATCAATTATTGTACGTATTCTTTCCTTTGTTCACAAACATTATCTCACACAAACAGCAATACCCAATGCTCCCCTCTTCATCTTGGGATTGGGCTCCTCCAGTATAAGGTTAATAGCATCCATCACACTAGGAGCCAGGAGCCAGGGTGTTGTCCCCCAGCACTCGAAGTGTCTGATACCCTCTCAGGTTCTGCCCTCCTGAGGCGGTCACCCAGCCAGTCTGACTTTAGCACACGACATGATTCATTCTCTCACGGCGCTCACACAGGGCTCACCCTCTCTCAGGTGTTAGATTCACTCAGGTGCAAGGTGATGACTGAATGACGGATGACTGAATGATTTATCGGACAGAGATAGATGTATCTCTTTTGTCTTATCTCAAAATTGACTGTATGTTTTGTTCCCCCACTGGGCTGTTTGAAGTAGGCTAACTTCATGAATCGAGCCATATCAACTGTGTGCATGCTTATTCAATGGAAGCATGCTACACCACTGTCCCTTAGGAAAGACAGATCAGTAGATAGCAGTGGGAGACGTGAATAGGGGCATTCGTAAACAATCCGGCTTGACAACTGGCGTCTTGTTATGCGAGAAATAGTGAATTTACGCCCAAATGATGTTTGTATGGTCAGGTGGAGAAATGATCAAGGCATGCGTCAATTGAATTGTCTTATGACAATAAGTTTGAACTCATATTAAGTAAATGCGGCTGTACTGTATGTACAATGTTGATCCAATTTTAGGATCCTGATTGAATGTCAGTATAAAGCTGGTATCATTGAATTTGATATTGGCTTGAGAAAACATGGGACAGCTTTGATTGGCAGCCTATTATGAATCTGTCAGGATGACGTCCACCACACAATTTAATGAAGTTTACAGGACAGAAGAGAACCTTGTATGTTTTGTACATATTGGCCTAGAAGCAGGCCTGCATTAAGGATGATGTGAGATAGGCATTGTTCTTCATCACAGACAAGCACATCTGGAACATGCAAAGCAGCCATTGTTCTGCATTGGACCAATCAAAGTGTTCCGTTCCATCCATTTGTGCCTCATTCGTAAACGGAAATTGTACAGTCCATGTCTTCTACTTTAAGCTGAATTATGTAAAGTTTTGGGAGAGCGTTTTTTTTAAGGAGGCATCCGAGTTAAACTGTACAACGACTTCCTGTTGTGAATTTGGGTAGTACTGTCCATTACCGCTAGATGACACTACAGAGTTACATTGTTAATTGAATTACTTCAGTCGGGAAAAAAACAGAACACTTTAAGGCTGATGTTGAGGTTGTTTATTAAATTCCGTATTTTCATAATCAAATGAGATGAGTATACAATTATTGACAAAAGCTGCCAGAAGGATATACTTTACATATAAAGTCTGGTGCTCTATGTTAGATTTCTCATACTGTGTATTGTGAATCTAATTAAGAGTTCTATAAATATTGCCTTTTTGCCTGAGGAAAAACAGTGCTCCAGACTGTATTTACAATTCACACCTTCAGGATACAAGACAAATATAGAACACTATCCCACCACGAACAAACATGAAAAGTAGACAATTCTACCTTCAAAGGTCAATCAGACATTATTTTCTTTGGCTTTGTAGACAGATTCAAACATGCTTTCCATCAGAGGACCTCGTAGTCCAATACAACATGGTAACATTATAGCTGTGCTGCACCATGTTATCCAACTTGTTGTTGTCTTACAAAAATAAATAAGCTGGATGAGTTCAGACATGATATATCTGGAAATAAAAATGAGGCACATCTCTCTTAAGCCACCACACACTGAGGAAACAAGATCGAGCAGCAGAACTGCAGAACACAAACACGTGCAAGACTGATTGTTTGCAGAGAGTCTAAGTCCTTATAAGGAGTACTATGACTTGAACCGTTTTTAAGACAACTACCGGCTAAAACCAGAATACTATGCCACTGCGACAGCCACAGCGTGCAATCGGGAATCGTCGTGCCGCGTCAAAGTATAGGACAGTACTGCCCGCATTTGACGTGCAGCGACTCCAGGGAGTCCTGCGAGGACAGAGCCCTCCTCACCACGTTCTGAGAGCGGCTTGGTTGTTCCACGGCCAAGCGTGCTCCCTCCGGGTGCACTTTGCCGTCGGCCATCTTGAACTCCACGGAGGCAAACGACGACACGCTGCCGTTTTTCTTGGCCCACGTCTTGGTGGTGTCGACGGTCGGCGACACCTTGACGTCTCTTTTCATCCGGGAGTCCACCCTCCTGCTGGCCACGCTCAGGTCGTCCTGGAACGGGTCCGAGTCGCTGCCGTGCGGCATGTTGTAGTAGGTGCAGTTGGGAGTCGTGGGCTTAGCCATCTCCTCCAGTTCCGAGGAGGAGATGACAGCAAGCAAGGAGTGCTGGTTGGCGCGGCGGTGGTGAGGAACGTCCTCGCTCGAGTTGCTGCGAACCTCGTCCGCCGACGTGTTGTCCAGATTGCTGTACATCCCCATGGCGACGGGAGGGGATTTGCGGATGAGGTGGTTCTCTTTGAGAAGCCACCGGCCCTGGTCTATCAGGACCCCTTCTCCAGAGTCGACGTCTGTCTGCAGAGGAATGCCCTGCGTGGGCTGTGGGTCAGGTCTGGATGGGCTACCAGCACTGTAATAAGACAAGTCTTCAGCTGAGGCCTTCGCGTTCGAGTCGTACGAGGTAAAACTCCCTCCGCTTTTTAGGTGGGGAATAAAAATTTCCGCTTGACTTCCTGTAGCTACTTTAGACGGTGTGAGCTCCCCGTTCAGGCCTCCGTTAGAGGTATAGAATGTCCGTTTCCCGTGGAAGGGAGGGTGGGCCTGCGGGAATTCCTCTCCGCTCTCGGTGGACAGGTCCGTCGATGCCTGGGACTTGTAGCCTCCGCTCTCAGAGGTCTCCGGTCTGTAATCCGAAAGGTCTGATGTGTTGGGACTTGGCAGTCGTTTCTTCCCATATTGACTATCCTCTCTCTTTTTGGGAATGAGCATTTCTTTTGTCGGTACGACCCGGGCACTGTCTGGTTCGATGCGAATGTTGCCTTTGGAGTCGTAGGTAAAGGTCAGGGAGGATGACATCAGGGCAGAGTTGACAAAGTCGAGAAGTTCCTGTGATATCTCCACCGGGTGGGGTACAGTACTGTGGTTATGCTCTTCATCATCCTCTTCAGCTTCCTCTCCTTCATCCGTTTTAAGCTCATTTGCAGTGTCTGTGGCCTGACAGCAGCCCTCATCCCCATCCAACTCTTTCATTTCAAGCGATGAGCTGTCTGAACCTGAATTTAAATCTCTGTTTTCAGACAGTTTCGTCTCTGCCTCTTCTATGCTATTTTTACCCTCTTCGCCGCTACTCTTCTCTTCCATGTAACTAGCCTCTTCAAGTATCTTTGTGATGGCACGTGCTTTGACTGAATTCTCTATATCAGATTCAGCTGAACATCTGCAGTCTTCATCCCTGTCTTCCTCATCCTTCTCGTTTTCGTGTGTCTCTCCTTCATGTTCCCCTATTCCCTCCTCATCCTCACATTCATTGTCCCTTTCTGGTCCCCCGCTTTGTCCCCCTCCCCTCTCCTCTTCGTCCTCTTCCTCTTTCTCCTCCATCTCCTCCACCTCTTGTCCGTCCTCCTGTGTCTCTGCGTTCCCTCCTTCGTCCTCCCCTCTCTCGTCCTCCTTCCATCTTTCCACCTCATCCTCCTCTTTAACATCCCCATCCTCCCATTCCTCCCCCTTGTCTTCGACTTCGCTCCCTGTCTCATTCACGTCTTCATCCTCTTCCTCCCCTTTCTTTTCCATCTCATTTTCTTCCATTCCTTCCACCATGATCTCCTCCGTCTCCTCCCTCTCTCCCTCCCCGTTCTCCTCACTCTCTAACTCCTCGATCTCTCCTGTCTCCTCCCTCTCTTCCTCCCCGTTCTCCTCACTCTCTAACCCCTTGACTTCTCCTGTCTCCTCCCTCTCTCCCTCCCCGTTCTCCTCACTCTCTAACTCCTCGATCTCTCCTGTCTCCTCCCTCTCTTCCTTCCCATTCTCCTCACTCTCTAACTCCTCGATCTCTCCTGTCTCCTCCCTCTCTCCCTCCCCGTTCTCTTCACTCTCTAACCCCTCGATCTCTCCTATCTCTTCCCTCTCTCCCTCGCCGTTCTCCTCACTCTCTAGCAGCTCGATCTCTCCTGTCTCCTCCCTCTCTTCCTCCCCGTTCTCCTCACTCTCTAGCAGCTCGATCTCTCCTATCTCTTCCCTCTCTCCCTCGCCGTTCTCCTCACTCTCTAACCCCTCAATCTCTCCTGTCTCCTCCCTCTCTCCCTTCCCGTTCTCTTCACTCTCTAACCCCTCGATCTCTCCTATCTCTTCCCTCTCTCCCTCGCCGTTCTCCTCACTCTCTAACCCCTCGATCTCTCCTGTCTCCTCCCTCTCTTCCTCCCCATTCTCTTCACTCTCTAACCCCTCGACTTCTCCTGTCTCCTCCCTCTCTCCCTCCCCGTTCTGCTCACTCTCTAACTGCTCGATCTCTCCTGTCTCTTCCCTCTCTCCCTCGCCGTTCTCTTCCCGCTCTTCCTCCTCCTCCCCGTTTTCTTCACTCTCATCTTCCTCCCTCTTCCCTTCTCTCTCCTCCTCATCATCCTGTCTCTCTCCCCTTTCCTCCGCTTCGCCCCCGTTCCCCCGCATTTCCTCATCTTCCTCCATGTCCCTTTCTTCCTCCCTGTCTTCATCCTCCTCTATCTCCTTTGTCACTTCCTCCTCCACTGTTACCCTAAATGTTTCCTCCTCATCACCTTGCCCTTCCTCCATGTCCACATCCTCTTCCATCTGATTCATCTCTTCCTCTGCCTCCACCTGCAGTTGCATCATGTCCTCCACCTCATCTATCTCCACCCCCAAATCTTCATTTTTTTGCTCAACTCTTTCCTGCTCCACAACTTCACCCCCCTCTCCCTCATCTTCATGTTCCACATCTCCATCTCCGTCCTCTCCCTCCTCCTCCTCCGCCTCTCCCTCCTCCTGTGCCTCCTCCGGTGCCTCCTCTGCCTCTCCCTCCTCCTGTGCCTCCTCCGCCTCTTCCTCCTCCTCACGCTTGGATCCATCTAAGTCACAGACCTTGATGTCATCGCCTGACTGTCTAGCTGGGCTCTCGGCTTCCAGCTGACCTGTGTCTTCCTCACCCGAGTGTCCAGCTTCAGCTAAACTACCTACTTCTGCATCTGACTTGCCCTGGTCTGAACCTGACTTCATAGACAGTTTCTCTTGCCTGTCTGCTGTAGTCGACCTGCAGTCAGCGCTTTCTACTCTGTTCGATGCCGTCATGTCAGTTTCTGTTAATCCCCCGTCATCAGACTCTGTGCGATGTTTGGAATTTTGCACGGTTTCAGTGACACCTGCCTCTTTCTCAACCAAATCCTCATTGACATTGTGTGGATTGCTGCCCTCCTCAGGCTCAACACTATTCTGCTCTTTTCCCTCTTCCTCCTGCACAGCCTGGGCTGCATGCATGTCCTCAGGCCCTGCCTCAAGCTTGGATGTCTTATCACGTTCCCTGGCAAAGACTTCCAGATCTTCCTCTGACTCAGAGTGACGTCTGTGTTTCAGGGTTTCAGCACAGCTCACGTCAGTATCGCACAGAGGGTACATTTTTGGCCCGGCCCCCACCAAGGTTGTCAGCTGCTCTCGAAGTTCTTGGGGCATGTCCAGCTCGTTCATGAGCTCCTCCATCTCACACATCTGACTGCCATGATCCTCGCCCACTTCAGACATCACATCCAGGGCGAATTCCTGCTCCGAAAACTTGGGAGAGAGAGGTTGACTTTCAAGCATGTCCTGCCGCTCCTGGAAGTCCCTCCAGCTTTGCCTCAGCTGAGAGGACGTTCTGCTCCGGAGGTCAGAGAGGCTCGCCTTCAGCTGCTCCTCGTCTTCGATGGCGGAAATCTTCTGCAGGGATTCCATCACCAGCAGGGCCTCCGAGCCGCTTCGGGAGCCGCCCCCGTAGGAGTCGCCGCTCGAGCCCATCAAGCTCTCCTTGAGGGTCCTCACCGAGAGGAAGGAGAGGAGGGCTTTGGACGGAGAGCCGAACACGGAGGCCACCTGCGAGGAGAAGTCAGGCATGCTGCGGGACTTCTCCAGGCTGGTGAGGTTGTCAGGCACGGAGGTTCTCCTGAGGGACTGGATGGATGAACACAGCTGCCGTAAGACGGGCGTTATGGTCGCCGTGGGGCTCAGGTGGTTGGTGGTGGGAGGGGATTCGCTCTCGACTACGATGGCCGCCGCCGACTTGTGCATCCTCAGTTGGCTTTCCTGTTCTCTGGGGTCTATTCGGACGCTCGGCATTGAGGTACAAAGCCCCTTTCTCTGAGCACTCTGTGCATTTAGTGATTCTGAGGTGGGCGCCTCATAGCTAACAGGAATCGATAAACAGGACATGGATTTATGAACGTCTTCGTGCGGGAGACATTCATCTCCTGTGGAATCTTGGTTTTCCCCAGCCTTAACTTCAGACTCTGAATCAGCACCTATTTGGAAAACGACCTTAGTTCCGTGTTCCGGTTCGGCTAAAGCTAGGTCGTCTACGTAGGGCACAGGCTCTGCGGTGATTTTCTGAAGCCAGTTTTCCACATACTCGTGGGCATCTGATGGCGCAGAGGGAAGGGCTGGCATGGACACACTCTCACTCAACTCTGAATTCAGTTTTGGAGATGCTAGTCTGTTCTCGTTCATGGACTTTTGCTTTGTGATTTTCTTCTTGCCCTGTCTAAGGTGTTTGGGAGGTAGAATGTTTAACATGTTCTTCTTCATTACCGGTCTCACTCCTCCTGCATCGGGTGTATTTACGTTAAGCAAGCTCTCCCTAGCTCCCTTTTTATTCATATTAAGCTGTTTTTTTGAAGACTTCCCATTCACGTTCTCTATGTTTAGTGCTAAACCTTTATTTTTCGTGGTGGTCGTTTCATCTCCACTGGCTTTGTGTTTTTTCTTTGCCTTTTCCGTTTTAGGACTGTTCTTGTCACTTTCTGTTGCAGTCCCACTCTTCTTTCCAGAGGTACTGCTCTTGTCAGGCGAGGAGTTATTTCTAGTACTCTTTGAAGAGCTTGCCACGTTGTCCTTTTGTTTCTTATCTGAGCTAGAAGTCGTCGAAGTCGGACTCTTAAGCTTTGGCTTCGCCTTCACTGTCTTCTTCTTCTCTACTTTACCTGGCGTCTCTTCGGAGCCTGACTTCAGGCATTCCACGTCCTTGGGAGGAGAGCATGTCTGCGAGTCTGCCATGGTGTGGGCCTCATTGTCAGTAAAAGACGAGAGGTTATTGCTAATTTTCTGCGCGGGTGACGAGGGCTCCGACGACAGAGACAAGATCTCCTGTCTCCCTCTGTGCTGCGAGTCAGTGCTGGAGGACTGCCTGGTGAAGTCCACGTCGCAGTCATTGCTGGAGGAACGAGGCCCGGAGTCTGTGGATCCTGGTTTGCTCCGGGGCATGTTCTCAGAGCCGCCCTCCGTTGCGTACTGAGAATTAGCAAAATAGTTGTCGTAGCAGCCCTGCCCCTCGTAAATGTGCATCACGGTCTCCGTGATCTCCATTCCGTTCCCTTGTATCTGGAGCACTTCTGCGATCCCCGACGACTTGAGGGGGGACTGAGAGCCGTTACATCGGGGCCCGGCCGAAGCGGTTTGTCTGGGCTTGGGCACTGCTCTGCTGCTGCTAGTGTTCTGTCTGACCATGCAGTACCCCTCCGTCACCTCCCCGTCTGCGTTCCTCTCCGTGTAACAGTAGGTACCCGTGGTGCTCTCTTGAATGCCGTTCTCAGTCACCACCTTCACACTCTCCACCGAGGCTTTCTTCTTCTTGCTGGCGCCCGGCGTCGGGGTCCTCTTCCAGTTGGACTTGTCCACGGCGGCGGGGCATCTGTCGTAGCCTCCCTCCTTACTGAAGGCCACCCCCCTCGCTGTCCTGGCCGGTCGGTTGTCCTCTTTGGTTTCGTCGTCCCCGTCCTCGCCGGCGGCCGGGGCGTCTTTGGGCAGGGCGTTGTTCGAGTCAGGGGAGCTGTTGACCGACCCGGATTTGGAAGCGCACGCTGTCCTCTGGTTGCTGCTCAGGTTGGAGCGGCTCAGCGTGGTTGTCCAGTGAATCATCTCCTCCTCCTTGATGGTCAGCCGGACCTTCATCTCCACCGTCATGCTGCCGTCTTCGTTCACCCGGAAGGACTTCTCGATGTCATCGTCCTGCGGCACGATGGACGTGAGCTGTCTGCTCCCTGGCCTCGCGCATGTCTCCATGTCCACTGACCCCTGACTGTTGCGGTTGATGTCTGCCTCGATTGACCGCTGGGCCGGGCGACCGTTGGAACTTCCGTTCAGGGACTTGTTGATCTGATTCACAAAGCATCTCTCTGACGACAAGGAGAAGTTTCTCGACCTCGTTCCACTGGAAAACGATTTATTCTTGTCTGCAAATGAGAGCGAAAGAGAGCGACAAATGACACAAGGACTTCTGACCGGGATCCGCGACCACAATGTTCAACGTTCGCTTGTCGCTGCGTAATTACAGCACAGGTGAGCTCACACGTACCTGTCAGAGGCTGCAACCTGGAGGCTTCCACTGACTCGGAGTTGCTCTGCTGGGCCATCTGGGAGGATCTCTGAGGATCGTAGTTTCCAGGTCTGAAGTGCTCATTGCCTGATGCAACAATCACCCCGGAACATAGAATGAGTCCAGGGAGACCGTCAACCTGCAAGGTGAGAACACTGATCCTTAACCATCCCAGGCTCACAGGGTAAAAATACACTTTTTGAAGGAACCAAATGAAGATGGGAGGAGGCCAAGTACCCTTACTACTCCCTAATAACATTAATGACATTGTCCAATTAATTGCGAAATGCTAAACCATCAAACACAACACTCCATGATGTTGGAAACATCGGATGTTTTTGCCAAGGTTTCAGTCCGTCTAACCGGCTGTGCCAGGAGAGACTAGTCTATTTGTAGAATGCTGCACCAGACAGCGCAACTGACAAATCCTTGACCTAGTGAGCACTCGCGGAAAATAGGGTGGTTGATGTTTCTGATTTAGGGCCAACATAAACTGATCGTGACAGGCTTTCAAGCCAGTAGCTTCTTAATGTTGATCTACTGTACACCTACTGACCTCATTTTAAGGTAAGTTTTCAGACAACAACAATCTGTACTGATAACAGACTTATGATCCCAGCAAATCCCTCTGGCTCAAAACACTTACTCTCCTGCCATCCGGTGTGTACAGCTTGACAACACGGAACTGCAGAACCTGAGAGAGGTAATTCAGCAAGGCGTCGTACGAGGGGGCTGTTCTACTGTGCAGTATGATGGTGCGCCAGACATTAGGGTCCCTGTTCTTGAAGACCACAAGTCTCTTCGGCGTCCGCACGGCCGCCCTGCTCTCGGCCATCCTCGACGGCCTGTTAACCCCTTCGTTCCTCCTCCCCAGTGGCGCTGTGGGAACGCCCCTCTGCTTTCTCCGGCCGGCGCTCGTCGGCCTGGTCGTGTTCCAAGGCACCTGCCTCCGGTTCACCACGTTCAGGTTGAGGGGCTTGACCCGCTTCCGATCGGAACATACGTAGGAGCCGCCGTCGTGGAGGTCTTCCAGACTTTTAACCGGGTGAGTCCCGCGGGGCGTTGTGATGGTACGCACCCCGAAGGGCAAAGGCACTTTCTTGGACAATGTGTCCAAAAGGGCATCGAAGGTCTTGAAGGTGCGGCCGTTGATGACCATGCGATGCCCGCCGAACTGAGTGTCCCCGCTCTTGTAGAAGCAGACTCTTCTGGAGGCCGAAGGGTCTGCGGTGGGCTGGAGCAGGGTCCTGGAGGTCAGGGTGTGGACACTTGCGGAGGACGCGGCCTGTAAGGGCAGGTCCTGCAAGGGTGTGCTACTCATGTTGTCTGTGGATGTCTGTGGACACAACAGAGAGAGAAAAAGAGTCATTCACTTTTATATGACATCCATATTCAAGTAACAGGTTGATGTCTCCACCATGACGGGTTGCAGTTTGTGCTTGTTGCTACTTAGGAAGCGTAACTTGTGGTATACAGTGGTGTGGTGGTGTACAAGGTAGATTTGACACTGAATGCATCAGTAGCTAGTAGATGATCCTTGTTCCAAAACTGCACCAGCTGGAAAGGGATTAGCACCCTGTGGTGCTAAAGGACTGTTCAGAAGATTCTTAGAACCGGCAGGTTATTAAGGAACACAACAACACAACAGATGATCAGAAGTTAAGTCTTCGTCAAAGGATAATCTCCCTCCAATGGTGTAGTCATCAAAGGCTTTCATAGATAAATAATAAATGAATATCAATAGAATAATCATTTGTTACAATGAAGCTATAAAGATGTTTCCCATTTGAAAACCTGTTCAAGTGTTTCAAGGTTTACAAGATACACAATGAAAGCATATAATAGACGGAATGTAGCTCCACAATGATTTTTTTTGTTTCCAATATTTTGTACTAACTTGAAGATGGATTCATACAATCCATTCATACACTTTCACCTACTGTCAAGAACACCCCAATGTACATAATCTGTTCTTAAGAACGTCAGATAAAATTGAGGACATACAATAGTCTACCACCGCAATATTTATCACAGGTTCCCTTCCAACAGTTAACATGAACTTAGTAGGTTCCTCTAGTGCTACTTAAAGAAACGCTTTCTAAACACATCACATACGTGATCTAGCAACCCAGGCAACCCATGTTGCTAAGTAAAATATAACATTTTAAAATAAATGCAACTTACCTGATTTCACATTTTCAATGAGTTGTTAATGGTAAAAAAAAGTGTCCCAAACGAGCAAATCCAGTTTGCGGCTGTATTGGTCAAAGCTGCTCAACAGCAATTCGCTGGGCTATTCTGGGGACATGCGACATCACAGGCAATTTGCTTAATCTTTGCTCACAGTTAATCAGCATATCAACGTAAGGTAACGTGGGAAAGGTAACGATTCGAAGGGTCACTGAATATCTTTACCCCATGGAGTAGTTCTAATAGCATTAACACGTAACGCCACAGCAATTTAATAACACAACCATATTAATCTATTTCATTTCCCATAAGATATTTAAGACGATGGGAGTGTGGGAGGAAAAAATATCAATATTAAGAAAGTGTGTGATAAGGGCGAAATTAGGTCTATGTGAAAGGAGTGGATTAAAGTCATACCTGTCAAAGAGTTTATGTAGCGAAAGACGATATTTCTTTCAAAGACCTGAGATAAAATAAGGTGGAGAATGCTGCGTCTGATTTCCAAGCAGCCCAGTAATCAGATTCGAAGAGTCTTGGCTTAATAAGGATTAGGGGAGAGCTTTTACTTACAGTACTTGCTGACAGCGTGAGCAAGCTATAGGTTACGATAGAGGGTCCAAGGAGAGATTCTGTTTTTGCCTACCAACGGAGAGTGGACCGTAATTATTTTAGCCTATACTACACCTGAATGTGGTGACATTCAGAAAAATTAGGGAAATGTGTTCCCTCTGTGTGCTTAGTGAAAAAGACTGGTGTGCAGTCACTTAAGCGGAGCGCCATCTAGTGATCATTAGCCTGCGAATCCGTTTATGACTTTCAATGTTGTAGCCTTGAACTGTAAAAGCCAGAACAAATCCTTCATGTCGACTAATATTTGGTGAAAATGGACGTTTCAGTATCTATACATTTATAAATAAAGATCTCGATTAAATGTTGATCTGTACACTCTGCAATCTGCTAGTTGGGTCTGTTGCACAATAGGTTAGTGTATGATCAGTTTCTGTCCGCCAAGCACCGCTGTCGTCCGCTGGTCTTTGTCGAAAACACAATATTTTCCAGTTGTATTTTACACGTTTTATATCATATCATTCGGAATGGGAAAGAAAGAAGAAGATGAGATCATTAGAATCGCCAAAAAGATGGATAAAATGGCGCAGAAGAAAAGCGGGGTGAGGTTTTCTGACATGAATGAATGTCCACCAGCTCTACCTGTGATGGTGGTTTGTCTATGTAACTAGCCAAGCTAGCTAACATGCCGCTAGCTCAAGACAAATACCACCTACTTCTAGATAGCAAGACAGAGCTAGCTAGCTTCAACTATTTACACCGCTATGAAAACTGTTGTTATGTTAGCCTACCTATCTGTCTATTTAGCTATCGGAATATATTTAGTTCCAAAATATTGTAGTGAGTATAACTATGTTGACGTTGTTTAAGGATACATTTTCAGACAATAGAAGACAGTTGAAATTTATACGAGTACAGTAGCCACTGTAACTAGCTAGATAATTTGTACCAGCCTAGCTAATTCGATGGCTAGCTAGCAGGGCTAACAACAACAGTCAAACGATGTTTAGCCAGTCACTTAATAATAACAGTAATGGATAGACTACTCGATTATGTCTCAAATAACCAGTGATTATTGCGTTTGTTTGCTGGCTATGTGTCAGGGTGGTGTACTTAAGATACGATTTATCACTGAGCTCTAGGGACTCCCTCCAAACGTCTGCAATTACTACAGCGAGTTAGTTGATTAGCAACCTTGTCTTGTGATTATGGAGAAATAGTCTATTCGGTAACTTAGTAGCTAGTGCTAGGTAATGGGAAACGAAACTATATTGATATATTCTGGTCGAAAATGATGAGCTAGTTGCATCGGATGTATACATTATTATCCGTTCGCATCAAACTACCGAAACTACAACTTGTGCGGCGTCTGTTAACAATGAATGCCCCAGTCCTGTCATCACTCTTACATTAACCGTTTGTGGTTTACTTTGTGTTTGTTTGTTTTTACAGTCTGGGGCTTTGGATCTACTGAAGGAACTTAGAAGCGTCCCCATGACCCTTGAACTGCTTCAGGTATCTTTGCTAGCTCAACTAGCGTCTCATCCACACTGTGTGTAGAGGTGTTGAAGCGCTGAAGCCACGTCTCTTTCCGCAGTCCACCAGAATCGGGATGTCTGTGAACGCCATCCGCAAGCAGAGCACGGATGACGAGGTGACATCACTAGCCAAGGCGCTCATCAAGTCCTGGAAGAAGCTCTTGGGTTAGTGATCCCACATGTGCTTGTGTCATCCGCCTGCTGTTTGCTCAAACAAGGATTCCAGATTTTTTTTTTCCGTAGCGATTTGTTTACCATCTGCACACAGCCATGGATTGATCTGACACGGTGTTTTCTTTGGTATTCAGATGAGCCTGGGGGTGGAGACAAAACCACGGAGGACAAGAGGAGAGACTCCACCATGCCCGTTGTCTCTCCTTCACAAGGGAGTCCTGAGCCCAAAGAAGAAAGGTGCTTGTAAAGAAAGCCCATTTCGTACTTGTAGCACCGCTAGCTATGTGACAACCTCCCCCTTCGTATGAGATGAGTAAGACGGCTGTTCTGTTCTGTACCTGTGGTCAGCTCCAGCAGTAACTCCAGCAGTAAGAGCGAGCCTGTCGACCTCAACACCAACACACTCATCTCGACCTTCCCTCGGGCGCCCGGTACATCGGACTCGGTCAGACTTAAATGCAGGGAGATGCTGTCCAACGCACTGCAGACTGGAGGTAAACCCATCCGGTCATCGTCCCCTCAATGATCTCTGATGCTGAGGGAATTCAGTCCTGGATGAAGTCATTATGTTTTAGATGGGTTTATATGTTTGTGTAATTGACAGTTCATTTTCTGTTTTAGAGCAATGCTGATTGTTACACTCCTTTTATGATTAAGTAATACCCATCATTTCTCACCATCTTGCCTTGCTCTTCTGCAGATGACTATATTGCTATTGGTGCCGACTGCGATGAACTTGGGGCTCAGATTGAGGAATATATCCTTTATGTTTACTATTACGTTTAGGTATCTGTGAATGAACTCCTATACATGTCACAGTTAGTTAAGTAATATTAACTCCCTGAAGTCATCTGTATGTCACTCCTTTAAACGCATATCGGAGATATTTTCTTGAGGTGATGCCACCTGACAAAAGGCGTAAGACCCTTAACCAATCGCCACGCATCTTCCACGAGTTCAAGAACACCGACATGAAATACAAGAACCGTGTGCGGAGCCGGATCTCCAACCTAAAGGATGTGAAGAACCCCAACCTGAGGCGAACGGTGCTGTGTGGGAACGTGTCCCCGGAGCGCATGGCCAAGATGATCGCAGAGGTGGGACTGAGATCTTCCACCCTTGATCCCTGGAGAACTCCCTTCCTGGAGCCTCTCGCTTACTAGCTGGTTGATGTGTTGAATCAGTTTGGTTAAGACTGTGGTTGGAGCAATAAGCCACAGGCAGGTAGTTGTCCAGGAACAGGGTTGGAGACCACTGGGCCTCACTGTCCAACTGTCCAAGCTCCTCATTCTCACCATCAGTCCTCCTACTTCCTTGTTACCCTCAACCTTCATCACAGCAGTCACAGAGATGAAAACCCCCTGTCTCTAACAGTCGGTATTATAAATGTGTTTTGACAGGAAATGGCCAGTGACGAGCTGAAGGAGATGAGGAAGAACCTGACCAAAGAAGCTGTGAGGGATCACCAGATGGCCACGACCAGCGGCACCCAGACAGACCTGTTCACCTGTGGGAAGTGCAAGCAGAAGAAGTGTACCTATACCCAGGTGTGGGCCGGCAGCTGTCTGCAGTGGGCTGGGATGCAGTGGGGGCACCTGCTGTTCCCCCCCCCCCCCCCCGCTCTTTGGGTTGTATTTGTGGCTGTTTGATTTCCCTGGAGATTTAATGATACGATATAGCCTGGAGATGTTAGTAGACCCTGTTGTGCTGCTACGCTAAGTTCTTGGTGGTGTGATGTGGAACGTGACCGATGAAGCCACTGTGTTTGCGCCTGCTTACTGTCTAGGTCCAGACACGCAGTGCTGATGAACCCATGACCACGTTTGTCTTCTGTATGGACTGCGGAAATAGATGGAAGGTACGTTGTTCGACTGCACTTGACGTTGACTTGTGTGGCGAATTACTTATTTTATTTTTTTATTCGATGTATTAGAAGTGTTGATAACATAAAGATGACCTTTCTGTTCTCCTCATCTTTGTTCCCCAGTTCTGTTGAAGGAGGACATGAATTTCCTTTGGATTTAGAGACGTAGCTAAATGCCTGGACCAGGATTCTGTATCTACAACCAATAGAAACTTTGTATTCTGTGGTACCTGGTGCACAAATTGCCACAAAAGAAATCGCATCCGTTTTATTTGAATACCTTGTTCATAGACCCGATCCTTGTCAATACCAAGTCCTGTTTTAAAAGCTGCCCTCCAGCCAGAAAATGATCAATCTTGTTGTCTCCCAGTTTCTTTTACCATCAATTTTTATATGTAGTTTTAACATTTTGACAGCTATGATATACATTTACTACAATGTTTTCCTTTGCCCTCACAACAATGTTTTATTTAATTTCCCAATAAAATGTAATCCATTGGATTAAATAAAATAAAATGTTGCCTTTTCTTACAAATTAGATTCATTTGAATATTTTGCTGAGAAATCATTAAGGGTATAAAGTAATGTGGCACATGTTTTGAACAACGCTTGGTCTTTGGGATGTTGCATTACCAGGTTTTGACTTTTAAGAAAGTTTAATTTAGTATCAAACTTGATCCAATTTGCTGTCATTAATTGAAGAAAAGCACATGGACATGTTCCTCTTCCTGGTAACCTTGTGCATAGGAGGTCCTGATCTCTTCATCTGTCGACAGAATATGAGGTGTCATTAATGTAAATATACTTTCATGCATATTCATGTGGGCAGGGTTGCCATTGGTTAAGCGGCAGAAGAGACAATTGGGCCTGTTCCTTTGTGATGTGACCAGGTGCAGCCACTCCAGTGCTGAAGAGAGGACAGAGGCTGTCGCCCGCATGGCCTCAAGACCACAGACAACACGGTTTGTATTGGTTTGATGTTCACATGTGAGTTGTGGCACAGCAGTATTTGAGAAATATTTCGAATCTTTATATATATCTTTAGAAGTATACTTTTACCTATTTTGTTATGTTTGTACTGGAACTCAGGGTCAATTTTTTCAAGCCCATTGTGCTTTTAGGAATTGACGGTGCTATAAATGAAAAGGTACGACAATGCAGTGAAATTATTGTGCTTTATTTTACCGTAAAGAATCAAAATGCCCACAAATCATTATTTTCTTGGAGAAGAAACAATAAAAGGTATACTGTAAACATTATCACATTATTTGTTTGAAAAGTTTTCCTTTCGTAAACTTACTGCAAAATAACACGTTTCATATAGTAAACAAGAAAATGAACATATATAGGCAGTATCACTCCAAACCATTGGCTTCAAATGTGTTTGAGGTTGATCTACTTGGTGAATCCATCAGCTCAAATTGCACATATCAAGTAAGTTTACTCCTAAGACAAGTAGAATTTACCACCATGAAGCACAAACATGGGCAGACCAAGGCTCAAATGCAACCTTGCCGCCCTATTCATCACCCCACTTCAGTGTTCGTTTACAAACAAAGGCATGAGTTTTCATTTGTCTCCACAGATCACTCTACCAAAATGTACTGATGTATTCATTTGAAGGAAGGAGGATGAAACACATGCAATAAAACTAGTCAGCCAAGGAAAAAGACAAATCAGTTCACTTGACTTGGGGGTGCTTCAGCAGATATCATTCATGAAAGAGATGTCACTAAACTGAATGGCAAGGCACTTCCCAGGGAGGATTTTGTCTTTGAGTGAGGCAACAAAAACAATGGAAAAACAAAAACAAGATGATACATAAAATATCTCAACACTTGGCAACTCCAATTTGTTTCGTCAGAGAAATTATTTAAAAAGGATGTATGAACACAGTTTACTTGGTAGCTTTGGTGTCAATGTTAAACTGATCTGACCCTGGGGAATTTCAATCACTTACTGAAATCAGTCTTGCTTGTAAATCTAGCTCCTAAAACTTGGCAATCATATTAATAATATTGAGCCTCGTGAGTAGTTTATTACAAGGCATTTTCTCATCTCATTTACCGACCAGCTAAACAGGCTGTTACACAGACTGCCCTGGACTGCATGAATAAATAATTTCTTAATACTTAAACTGATATATGTCTTGCTGGTATATCAATAATGGCAATAGGAACAAAATACTCTTTTCTTTCATTCTAAATGTTCAATTGTACAAAGCTGATTTTATCGTCATGTTTTAACTATTTTTTATTTTTACATGAGCTCCTGTTTAAATCATTTAGAACTGATACAAGCTTTTAACGTCTTTTCCTCATTTCAAAATATTGCATTTTGCGTGAAAACTTAGACCCATTGCTCGTCACGCATCGTGTTTATCTTCACTTTTCCTAACATGTCGATCGTGATTTAAGATCTCACCTATTCCAGTTCTTACATGAAGTGGAGTTGCCAAGTCAGCGTTTCAGTATCCAAACTGCACGGTGAGCTGACAGAGATCAGGGTAAACTAAGGTAAATCAAACACTAATATACCCCACAAAGCTGCCTACAAGTACTGCTAGCATGTAGCTGTAACTTGATCTGATTTTCATACGCAGTAAATAGAACTGGGCATTTCTCACATTTACCCACAATTCCTTTTTTCTATTTACAAACTGATAAATATAACGCCTACATTAGGCGCAATTTCTCCTCCAAGTAATGATACAAAAAAACTAATAAAAAATAAACATAAATAAAATAGATTTTTTTCTCAAATAAATCGGACAGAAATGTTTCTTAATATTCCTTTGGAGTGAGTTGCTAAGCTGATCTGTAGCAGTACTTGTGGTGTTTGAGCCCTCGGGAGTTTTTGAGACCTGAGTGTCTTCCGTCAGGTGTAGATCGCTATAGCACTCCGATCCCTGGGAGAGCTGGCTTCCAAGGCCCTGGTCACTTAATCTACACTAACATACAAAAAAACAACAAAAAAATGAAAGGGAGGACAAGGGGTAAAATAGAGAAAAGGTCACAGGTCGTTGTTATCTAGGATTCAGGGGACTGCTCTGAAAGGGTGTTGAGCAGGTTTTTGTAGGCTTGGGAGTTCATGTAACGAGGGTAAGAGTCTCTTTGCATTAGTGTGTATATCTGCAGCTGGGCGTCATCAAACGTGTGGGAGTTGGGTTCCAGCATGTTCCGATTGATCACCTCTCGCACCCGGGAGTCCAAGCTCACCTGGGGATCAAACACAATGAGAAACAGGTCACATTTTGTCTTCACGTCTGACGTTGATCCTAGAGGAACCGAGTCCCCTCCGTGTGGATCAAACTCAATAGAACTGAGTGAGGCGGGCATGCAAGTTCACACCTCTTTGGGTGAAAGGATGGAGATGTAGTCTTCATAAATGAGTCGGGCTTTCTCCTCAATAGCGCTCTTATTGGTCTCTTTGCAGAACTCCTCGCACGCCAGCCAGAAAAGCATGTTCTCCTCGCTGAACTCGGTGCGCAGAAACTGCCGGAAGGCGCTCCTTCCCACAGGGCAGTCCATCAACTTGTCAAACGACTGCCCCCAGCATTGGACCTCTTCCAATGTGGGCATGGGGCTGAAGAACACACACATATATACCACTCAACAGGGCTGGCATTGTTCAGCTATTTACATACAGTCTAGGTGTAAAGTGTACACTTGTCAGGTTTTCGATGAATTATCATCACTAGCCAAAGCTAAACCGGATACTAATGGCTTTTAGCGTAAGCTGGTCTGTCATTTTGTTGTGTTACGGTTCATTAAGGTGCAGTATGATGGTGTGACAAACCTGTCATCACAATCAGTGCTCCCCTCAGCTTTGACATCATACGAGGCCCTCCGATTCCTCTCCTCTCTGTCTTCGTTCCTAAGAGTGAGACTGTGAGGTAGTAAACACAGCACATCACACCCCTACAAACTAATACCCCACTGCCCACTCTCACTCAACGTGTTTTGAACAGTCGGTTTGTGACCAACTGTCAAAATGATGGCTTTGTTTTTTAAAATCGTATTTCCTTTGCTGCTTTTTCTGCTGCAGACGCTCGGATGGCTGCTGGCTCCTCGCAGACTTCACTGCTGGCATGTCGCTAAGACAGTGCTAGCATGTAGCCTCGCAAAGGAGCTCTGCTACAGTGCGTGCGGTTATGTTACCCCCACTGGGTGTGCGCTGTGCGGACGAGAGGGGAACAGAGGGGAGAGAGAGAGAGAAGGGGCATCCTACCAGGAGCAGCTACAGCAGCAGCACCAGCAGAAGCAGCAGGCGTTGGAGGCTTGGTTCCCCTGACCCTGCTGGTCCTGCTGGGCCGGTGCAACGCCCCCCGCCGTCGTCTCCTGCTGCACCGACATCTGCCGCTTTCGCATCTCCATCCGCTCTGATCCCATGGGCTGAGGACAGAGAGGGAAAGAGAGAGAGAGAGAGAGGGGAGAGAGGGGGAAGAGAGTGTGAGAGAGAGAGTGTGTGTGAGAGAGAAAGAGAGGTGGAGAAAGAGAGAGAGTGAGAGAGAAAGAGAGGTGGAGAGAGAGAGAGGGAATGAAAGAGATAGATAGAGAGAGGGAGAGAATGAAATAGAAAGGGGCCAGAATGAGAGAGATGAGAGGACAGTGTTCACACTGGAGCATGAGATCATGAGGGTCCCAGAGAGAATTTGCACTAGCTTGAATTCTCTCATCCGCTGCAGGTGAGACAGTGCATGCCAACCAGGACTAATACGCGTTAAAACCTCAAGACTCTACAAGCAATTACTCCCCTTCATAAATTAACAACCGTTCCAATGTACAGTAATCTACTGTGTGGGCATTACAGTAAGTAATTACTTGCAGTGTCTCTGTTTAAAAACCTTCCTGGCCTCTTTAGCTTAGTAGGTTATGGTAGGCCTGGCGGTAACGTAAGTATCTTGACAGAGTTAGATGATTAAGCACCTTTTGCTGCTACAATCAATCTCACAAATTAGGTTAGGTGATCAAATTGGTTTTACATTGTAATTGTAAAAAAATACAAATAAAAAACAGATGTACCTTCTGAGTTACAGTTAACTGCAGGGTAATATATATAAACTTTTATTACAGGCTCTAGACCCAACAAGACCAACAACATAACGAAAGGAATAGATACATAACACATAAAAACACATTTAGATTGATGAGAGTCTTAACAGGCACCCATACCAATGTTTCCACAAATATGATTGATATCTAACCGAACTGCACCTAGGGGCTTGTGAGTATCATTATAATACAATTTTGAGACTCATCAAGTCGGGACATGAACTTAAACATTAGGTTCCTCAAGAGAGCCTGTAAAGTGCTCAGCCCCGAGTAGTTTTCTACACCCCCCAAAAAGAACAAAAAACTGGACTGCTGGCACTCCTCTTGTGCACAGGTTGTCCATCATTGCAAATTTAGACCCAAGTTGCAATAAAGTAGAGTTATAGAATTATTCATCAGGTACAGTGGTGATTTCAGTCGTTTCTTCCTCAGACAGTAATGCCTACAGAAAGCTACAGGCAATAGGATGGGCTGATAGGCCTCCTACTATGTCAATATACTGTAAACTATATATGGAAGCTTCGATTTGACCAGCAATATGGATTAACAGATGTAGGCTTAAGACTGTGAATTTTGTGTCGTTTGGACACCAGCAGAACGTCCTATAGAATATTGCAATAGTGTCACCCTCTGGGCTGACGCTTTCAACCCACGGCAACACTGCCAACCAACAAAATCCGATGCCTCTCCAGGCTGAAATGTCAGACGATTTGGCGCAGGCAGGTTGAGACCTGAAGGCACCATGTGAATCATCAACCGCGTTATCGTTTCATCGCATAATTTCATTGAGCAGTTCACAGAGCGATTTGTCCATTTCTAAAATGGATCCATATGAGGTGGGGAACGGTTACGCAGAGATTTACGTATACCATACTGTGGCGACTCGAGAAGCATTTTTGCGGCTTCTGTGATTGGATGGGTTTCTCAAAGCAGACACAAAATGCATTGCGATATGTGCTGTACAGGATAAATCGGGGGTGGATGTAGTGGTACTCGTTATATAGGCAAAATGATTATAGGCACTGCTTGATGCTAAATAGTTTTCCTTTTGTAGATTGTGGTGGAAAATTGATAGTTAATGAAACGGTAAATGAGTGGTCCTGCGTGAATAAAACATGATGAAATCCTCTGCTTTATACTGCACATCTCATCAAGGGAAAGTGCCACCATGAAAAACAGCTACCATACAGCTTCATCACCCTGGACAACCACCGAAAAGACATAGCCTATCTGTAAGAAGCTCACTGGAGCCAGATAGTGACATGCGATTTTAGACGCCAGCAAACGATCTGACACACTCCACTCAATAACGGTTCGTGAAAATAAACATAATTGGTAGGCAATACTTACAATTTCACCATGTATGCCCAGAGAGAAGAGGTAATTCTTTGCCTCTATTACATCCGTTGGCATAGGGCTTTTTTCCGACCGGCTGCTTCGTGTCAATGCGCATGCGTATCGTCTCGAAGTAGTAGTAGTGGAAGCGTAAAACCCCTTGCTAGATGTCACAGATTTATTGTGCGCCTCAAATTTCAGCTTGGCGCTTATGTTCGTGTAGAGAATATCTTGCAAAAGCAATTGTCCAATTAAGCACGGATGATATGTTCATACAGTGAAAGGAGTCAACAATACACGTGAAATAATCTCGGTTAAAACTATCTTAAGTTTTTCATCAACCATAATTAAATTCCACCTAAAAGTCTCTCAATGAACGATCGATATCAGGATTCTGTAGCGCCTACTTAATCACAAAGTCACTGCACATGATCACTATTGATGATTTAATTTATTGAGAGCCTTAGACTCAAACACACGAACATCAGCGACATGAAGACATGCAAATGAAAGAGATGCATCTAAAAGTGTCGCTGTCCGTGGTTCTGAACGGAGCTTTGGGCAATACATCTCCTGTGTCCGAATCAGCCAAAAGTCCAAAGTCAGAGGCATACAGATCTGGGGCGTGTAGCGACTCCGCGAACAGTTAAATAAACTGAAAACAAACAAACAAGAAAAACGATCTATGCACGTATGGTATTTCATTCGGCAAATGTGTTACATGTTAGTCAAACCTGTTCATCTTGTAATACTGGTTTTGAAATTCACAGGTGTTTCTCAGAAATTATCATTTCAGACAGACACACAATACCCAAATTTATAGTTGTAGAATATGTTTTTTATAGAAGAGAATAGGATAGGCTTACTTATTTTGTCACAACGATGTGTAAATATGTACAGGAGAGCCAAAACACAACTGTTTATTGTATCACATTGTGAGCATCACCTTATTGTTCCGTGAACACTAGGTGGCACTCTAAGCTCAAACTCTAGGGTCCAACAGAGACTCTTCCATGGTCGGAAAAAATAACTAATAATGATGAAAAAAGTCAAACGAATACATTTATTTATTCTGTCCGTTTTTCAGTTAAATGCCCTTGGGCAAATCTGCGCAAACTCTAGCCTGTCCTTGAGGTCTCTTGAAGCTCCTGTTGATTACTGTCACTGAGAAGTGACTCTGTACCGAGCATGATGACTATTTGCACAGGGAAATTGAGTTAACCTGGATCACAGCAAAATTGTACTTCATATGGACAACATCCAGACTCCAAACAGGCGCATCTGTGTTTATCCATTTTCACACTCAGATGGCTCCACATTAGAAGAACTGATCTGCATAAATGGGACAGACCCCAAGTGACCACTCGGTCCCTCAGAGACAAGTGTGACCTTCTCTTTGTCACTTGTCATCCCCTTCCCAGTATTTACTCAAACCGACAAACCGCACACATTACTTGACATACAGTCCTCACAGCGAGCAAAGATACTTATTCCAGTGTCTGCAAGGCACAAGCAAAAAAACAACATATGTTCTGCAGGGGCTTGAAGACAAGGCACAGATTTCTTCAAGTTTCCTGAGTGGTATTTTGAGGCAGTTAGAGTTTGGGCCATAATAGAGCCGATTCTGATTGAAAGAGTGCATTCAGAAGCAGGAGCTATTTCATGCGTAATTGGTATTTAAAGTGCTGCTTCGCCTTGAGATGGCTCAGAAATCCCACAAGATAACCAAGCACACGGATATAGATACAAGAGATGGAAGTGGACCACAGTAAACTATTTCCCAGAAAGAAAAATGTGAATTCCATGCCAAGATGACAGTAGACATCACATTGTTATGTGGAGTTGTGTTTCGACACTGAGTTTCAAATGTAGTTTTCTTATCGTGGGAGTTTGAGTCCACATATGTTCCCTTGTATAGTTTAATCAATGTTAATATCAGCCTATTGAGTTTGACATGTACATTAAACACAGTGTCATTTTTATCTGGAATGATCTGAGTAGGGGTTCTCTAAACATGTAGGCTTTTGTATGTCACAGTCTTTAACATACAAGATTCCTGGGGTCAATGTCCTTGAACAACCTAGACACAACCAAGCATGTGATCCATTTTGTTTGGTGTCAAAACCACTTTTTTGTGGCGCCTGTCAGGTGTTTTCCTTCAGCAGTTCCATGATTAAACACTATCGTTGCGAGTGTTACTCTTTTACCATCACATGACACATGACTTCGACACTCTGAATTCTAAAACCTAAATCAACTTCCTTGTCTTTCAGAAGCAGCAGAATGTCATCCAAATCGTGATTACACTGAAGACACCTCCATAAATAGTTAAGCAGCCCTACTCACTACACAAAGCCAACGGATATCTTCATTTATCCATTTACCTAGAAGTAATCAGGCTCCAACCCACTGAAGAGCACGTTCCCCAAAGACAGCTCAGCTATTCTCGGATGCCACGATGCAAACAGCCAAGAGGCTAACAGCCAAGATGCTAACAGTCAAGTAATAGTTCTTCCTAAAACGAAAATCTTCTGTGGAGATGTATATCTTATTGCTGTGGTTCCATAATGTTGAAGGTGGCAACAGCAAACCTCTCTATATGTACCGTATATATGTATTAAGTATATCTATTTGTGGTCACAACATTCAAGTCAACTGCATTTAATCTTCTTAGTGGTGTTCAGACAGGAAACGCTGCCATAAATAGTGTTTCGACTACCAAGAAACTAAAATGGCTGGAGTCATCGACGCTTTTAGACATGGTAATCCAGGGTTACTCAAAACAAATGTCAGTGCAGTATACAATGTACTGATATTAATATGAGAGCACAGCAATCACATCTGTATCAACGTGTGTGTTAATATTTGTATGTACAATCTTCCTAAACTTTAAATTGTTATCCTCTTATCCATAACTCAAATACACGCTACATGTGAAAAAGCTGTTGGCCTATGACTATACAGCATTAATACACAATTGAGAAGTACATCTTTTGTGTAGCTATCTGCTTGACAGAAACAAAATAACCATGATGACTGAATACAGTTAATTTGAATGTTGCAGTCCATGCATGTAAATGGAATAAAACATGAGAATACAGTTGATGTAAACCACCTAGTCTAATAGAAATTCAACATGTGTACAATATGTGTCATCACAACAGGACAAAGAATGGGAGTCAGTCAGCATCTGATTTCCTACCCTTACCTGAAAGGACACCGTGTCCTCCGCTGCGCCCTCTTCCTGGTTGTTGTCATACGTCCCTGGGGCTTGGTAGCCCTCGCCATGCCGACAGGCCTGCAGTAGTTTCCGGACTCTGTGCCACATGAAGGCCGGAGCGTGGCGAACCCTCCGGAAAGCGGACAAGGGCCAGTAACGCCAGCGTCTAACCGCTCTAACGCATGGCATGCTCTGACTGCAGAGGCCTGGCTCTCGTCTGGACCCGGTCCTTAACCATGGGAAATCCGCTCTGAACTGCCGGCGACACCTAAGTTCCACTCTTTCTTTTGTCCGGCACTGCCTTAAAACACTGCGGCATTGTGTCAGAACCAATGCGGTGGTGCGATGACCCCACCGGGCAGATAGTGTTTACAGTGAAGAGGGCAGAAGGGGATTATGGCTGTGTTCCCACTGAATGCAATCCTGATTCCCCAGTGGTTTAGTGCATCTCACCAGCTTAGAACAGATTAAGGCAGGAGGTCTTAGTGTCCAAGGGAGTTGGATGGGTACTAATGACAGCTAGTATATTCATTTGTATGACTGGGTGCTCTGCTGCTTGATAAATCCACAGCCAACACCGATACAAGCAATACAATGGATTAAAACACGTGTGTGTTTAGTAATCAAGAGAGAGAGAAAAGAATTAGACTTGTGCGATAAGATGGTCTTCCAAAGTCTTTGTAAAAAGACAAGTTGAAGGCTTTTATATCAGTACAATGTTCAGCACTATATTATCAACACAATGTCAACATGACATTACAAATTGTACTTTTATTACACTTCAATTGGTTTACTCTGTTAAGTGAAAAATCAATCATGACAGATTTATCTGTTGACTTTATTGACAATAATATCCCATGGCATGTATATCATGATATTCCTGTCAGTTTTATACAACAGTAACCTGCTTGTTACCGTCCAGTTTACGTTGGGTAAGAGACTAAGACAGCAATGGATGGGGCAGGATTGGAGGTCTGACCTGAGTCATTGTTGTCACTGTCATACCCGGCTGCACTTGATTTGTTTCATCCACTGAAACCGAAAACAATGGATTACCCCAACGAAGACGGTTATTGAATAGGATTTCAAGTGCCGCAATTTTAATCGCAATGTAGATCTCTGCTATTGAACTAGGTTTGACTAAAGTCATAAATCTCTAATTACCATCTAACTAATATTATTTGCCTGCTTTGCTGTTGTTGTTTTTTTTTTTGTTTTTTTACTATTTGAACATTAAAACACATGTGCATGTTCACCTGCAAATGGTAATCAAGCGATCACTATCGTTCTCTGCCAGCCCAAGGAATTGTGCTTGATGATTGCGCAACGCACAAACAACGTAATACCATACTGTTCAGCTGTAAGACAATTTCCACGCAGAGAACGTATTTTGTTAAAACACTGGTTGATTGTATAATGCATTAGGGTGCATTTCTGCGAAGGTATTGCTATAAAAAAAATACAGTACACAGCCAACAAGCTAATTTAGTGATGTAGTGTTCCTTATGCATCAAACGTAACATTTTCATGTGACTGCCTGGCTGTATCATGTGACGATATCGTGATATCGTGACGTCTTGTTGTAGTCTGTCAGCTGAGCGCTTCCAGGTGAGTCAAAGCAACGGGTTTTTGTTGGTCCTGCCTGTATACAAAATGTAATAACATATTTATTTGTCATTGTATCAATAATAGTCCACCTAGATTATTGTCTAATGTTTGAAGCTAGTTTGGTTCGGATATTTTTGATGTGTGACGCTACTAAACGTCGCTACTATCGAGCTACTGTAGCTAGCCGTTTACTAGCTAGCCAGTTCCTTTAAACGTACTGTATGACATTGCAACAGAGCTAGCAGCACTAGCGCGATCTAACTGGCTACTGTAATGTGTTGGCTAGCACTTGGCTAGTAGAAATAACCCACAGCTGTTTTGTGTTAGTTAGATAGCCAGTGTTTTGTTTTCTTAGTAAGTTTGTAAGCCTTAAGAGTCAATCTGACATTAATGTCTGTCGTGCCACCAAAGGTAGCCTACTGACTTTGCTGCAAATCAAGATAGCTATGAGCTGGTTAGTTTCATCACAATGCTAGCTAACTAGCTACATGACATGTTGCTCAAAGCGTCGTTTGTGTGCGCGGACATCGAATAGGACGCATGCACAAATGAGAGATAATGGATTCAGGTTCAAAGACAGTCAAATACTCCGTCAAACAAGCTGTATTTCATCCCAACCCGTTTGTCTGTCCGTCCAGGAGTACCTAATCGTGTCAAAGTCGGAACATCAAGATGGATATACGCGGTGCTGTGGATGCTGCGGTCCCCACCAACATAATTGCTGCCAAGGCAGCAGAGGTTCGTGCCAACAAGGTTAATTGGCAGTCCTACCTTCAGTAAGTACATGTTAGCACCCAGTGCGTGATCGGTCACACACGGACATTTTCTTATTGTATTCAGAATCAAAAACGCTTTCATTGCCAAGTCTGATTTCATCTATGAGGAATATTATATATATATATGTGTAGGTTGTTGGGTAAAAGCTCACTCTTGTGTTAAAATGCATGCCTTATGACTCCAAAACAGATTGCGGGTGTGAAGTGGAGACCGTTATAGAAATGCCTCACTGTAGTGATAGGTGGAGCCTTGCCTAAGGCACCAAGGCTTTGTTTTGCACTATGGTCATAAAAACCAGGAACCTATCCCTCCTCCTCCATTGTATTTCCTGCTCTGACAGTCAGAGGCTGGCTTGCTAGTCACTTGTCACGTGAGGGGTAGTTCCTCTTGCAGTCTTGCAGTCAGTCAATCGTGTCCAGTTGTCATCCTGTAGGCTTCCATCTGGCTGAGGTTCAATCAAACCGACACTGCTGTATTTCTGAACGCTTTTGCCTGTTGTTCAAGCTGGCTACCCTCTGTTGGTGCTCAAACAACTCATCACAGCTGGTTCTTTGATATAGACTGGCTCATGAGAAGTGCCTACACTTGTTAAATGTCCGACGCGAATGCAGCTGTTGTGTAAACAGCCGCTGTAATCAGGAAATAGATCATAAAAGTGGAATTGGTAACCGGAGAAAGATTTAGTCTTGACAAACTTGATGTGAATGTGTCTGATCTGTGAGGAAAATCAACAGCGATGACTGTTCTTTTGGCTCCAACTCTTTGTAAATTCACATTTCTGTGATATTGTTTCCCAGGGGTCAGATGATATCAGGGGAGGACTGTGAGTTCATCAAGAAGTTTGAAGTTGCAAACACTGATGACAAACAGGCCATTCTGACCAATGAGGGACATCAGGTATCACGTCTAAAGTCTTATCATCCCTATTTTGAGGTTGTACGGTGCCCATCTCTCTTGACTAGGCTACGTGAAGCTAGGTCTGAAGACCAATTGCTTTGCATATTGAGTTCACCAGATGTTCTCTTGCGTTCTGCTCGTTTTCAGTGCGCAAAGACCTTTCTCAACCTGATGGCCCACATCTCCAAGGAGCAGACAGTCCAGTACATCCTGACTCTGATTGATGATACTCTGCAGGTACACACACACACACACACACTGCCCATGCCCAGAGGAAATGTGACATCTGAGAATTAGCATATACCCTTTAGCAATATCATATCTGTATTCACTGGAATAACATTTTTCCTCCACCTAGTTTAAAAAAAATACATCTTATTGTGTTTTTGCTCCATGAGAATATAAAGGCCTGTCTCTCCCTCATAAGTACTCTGTTGATCCCTTTACTGCTCTGTCAACTGTCGTTCAGGAGAACCACCAGAGGGTGAACATCTTCTTTGACTACGCCAAGAAAACCAAGAATACTGCCTGGTCTTACTTCCTGCCCATGCTGAACAGACAGGATCTGTTTACTGTCCACATGGTGAGTACAGACAAACAGACAGACACCTCAGTCTGCTCATGGGGAGCACAGACAGACAGACAGACAGACTCCCCAGTCTGATCCTGGGTAGCATGGGGGATAGATGCTCCAGTCTGATCCTGGGTAGCATGGGGGGATAGAAGCTTCAGTCTGCTCATATGGCCTCTCATGATGAAGTACTTCCCAGGTCTTGTAGGAGAGCAAGCAGGCAGGCTTGTGTTGTGAGACTGAACAGACACAGATCCTGTCGAGCGTCTGCTCCCCTTCACGCACACGAGGCCAGGCTGCTGTCAAGACTTCTCTAAACCTACTTATCCTTGTTTCTGCAAGCGTCACCTGCTAAGAAGGATGCTAGCATTGTGCCCTTGGAAAAATAACGCACAAGCCTTTGGTATGAGTCTTCTACACGTGACTCGTTAAAACCAAACTTGTTTACTGATCATTTATTCCACAGATCCACGTCATTAATCATGTCAGAAACCCCTTTTAAAGAGGCAATTAGAAATGTACCGATCGATGCCACAATCTTTCTCAATCAAGGACATTCAATGAACAACAAAGCCAACATGTGGGTCACTATAGTTGATAAGGCCCCCCCCACACACACACACACACACACACACACACAGCACATGCTGACAGAAGGATACTGCAGTACTGCAGACTGGTCCGAGTGACGCAGGACTCCTGCGAGTCCTAGACACCTTGAGGAAGTTTTGGATCCTAATTACACTTCCACATTCCTCCACCTGCCAGTTGACAAGGCAGCGCTGGGTAAATACTAGTTGAGCCAACTAGAGTTGGAAAGCGATTGCACAAATCTCGAAAAGTGAAATGGTTTCGAAGGATTTGCAGGGGAGAGAAATAGAAATGGAAGGTCGTGTGTGTTCAAGGGCAAATTGCTTTGCAGGTATTTTGAATGACCCAAAGGTTCTTCGTGTTTGCTTGGGTGTGAAGGGGATTTTACTTGTAACGTTCTTATGCTTGAAACGCTTGCTTTTCCTTGTGGTCGATCGGAGCTAAACAAATTGGAAATACATCATACATCGTGAACAAGCAATTAAAAATGAGGTTTCATTCTGTATAATTCCAGCATCCAGCATCTTATAATTCAAGTGTGCTTCTGCGAATGTTCAAAATTGGTTTGGCGTCTCTATAGTTTCACATAGACAATCTCAGTATTAAAAGGCATCCTCTGTCCAAGAACTGTTGGCTAGAAGTGAAGAATTGGTTCCCATTGTCAAAGTCTAGTTAACTGCATGGGTCCCAATCACTTCTTTTTCCATGACAAACCTGCTAGAATCTATTGACACCCCTCGTATGTCTCCTTGCCTATCTTTGTGTGCATGATTCAAACACAAGGTTTTCCAAAGCACGTGTTGAAGGCTGACCTACTTGCTTCTTCCCTAGGCTGCCAGGATCATCGCTAAGCTTGCAGCCTGGGGTCGCGACCTGATGGAGGGATCTGACCTGAACTACTACTTCAACTGGATCAAGACCCAGCTCAGCTCGCAGGTACAGCGCGCCGCGACGCCGTGCAGATAGTCTGTGAGTCTGCATCAAGGGCCCGAGCCATTTGATGTGGCTTGTGTAATAGCATAGGCTGTTTTTCCTCTGATGGGAAAGATGGAGTCTATTATAGGCTGTCTCTGTAGGTACAGTGCAAGCACTTTTGCTTTTGTGTGTCGTCTTCTCATCTTCCACCTGTTGTGAAGGCAATGTCTTTTAAAGACTGCTCTGATGTTAATGCAATGTCTTTAAAGACTGCTCTGATGTGAAGGCAATGTCTTTAAAGACTGCTCTGATGTTAATGCAATGTCTTTAAAGACTGCTCTGATGTGAAGACAATGTCTTTAAAGACTGCTTTGATGTGAAGGCAATGTCTTCAAAGACTGCTCTGATGCCAAATGTTTCGATACGTTCACAGTGCCACATACACGACCAACAACCCCTTGTGTCTTTCCTCTACCAATTTACTTTCCTATTCTCTAGGTAGACAGGCAGCCTTTAGATACACTTTAGACAGTACAGGTATAAACAGGTAGAAAATACATTTTGAAAGGGCCATTTATTTTGTTCTCTCCAGTGCTATACTTAACCAGGAGAACTTACCTTAGAACAGGATCTGGTAGGACGTGCCACTGTGATTTCTTTCACGGACGACCATCGACTTTTTACTTAAGGAAGCCCAATATGAGGAGCACTTCCCCCCTGCCCCCCCCCCCCTTCCACCACCAAAATGGTTTGATTTGGCATTTAGTATGTATCCTGCATCAGTACCTCAGCTCAGCACCCGTAAGCTGTTGCTGAATACAAAACAGTTTCCCTGTTCTCACCTTGAAAACGTTGTCAACGGTGAATATCTTGATTCATGCTGTGGGGAAATTGAGCAGACTTTTAGGACCTTGAGATGGTTTTGATAAGGGGTCTGGGGGGGGGGGTAGGAGGTTAGGGGTAGAGGGGTTAGGGGGGGTGGGGATGTCGATTTAAGAGCCAGCCCGTGCTGTTGGACTGCTCAGAGGGGAGAGAAGAAACAGCAGCAGCAACAACAGTATTGATCCTTACTCCTTCCTGTATGTCTTGTCCTCTTTCAACTCCCAATTGGTCACTGGCCCTCCGAATCCACATAGGCCCCTTGTTCAGTCTTCCTGGAGGGAGGGGGGGGGGGGGGTTGGGGGGGGCTGTTAAGTCGGCCTGCACGGTCTCATCTGCCTGCCACATGTGCTTTGTCTACAAGTGACAAAACACCTACCATC
>BROE01000001.1:11557978-11780432 GCA_036571765.1 Plecoglossus altivelis
GGGGGGGGTTGGGGGGGGGCTGTTAAGTCGGCCTGCACGGTCTCATCTGCTGCCACATGTGCTTTGTCTAACTACCATCCCCAAGGAAAGGCAAAGGGGCTTTACTGAGTGACAAACTGGAATGTCACGAGGAAGAATGCCCACCCTGAATGACATTCACATTCTAATGAGAATGTGGGGAACCAACCCCAGTCCAACGCCGAAGCCGGATGTGTGGCGCTTGTTTTCTTTTGTTTTATATTGTTTTGTTTTTTTTATTATTAGAAGCTACATGGTACAGGGACAGACACAGGGACAGGAGCAGGAACTATGTCCCCAAGTGAAGTGAGTATGAGCGAGTGCATCTTCTAAACCACCTCTGGTTCTTCCTCCTCCTCCTCCCCTCCCCCATGCTTCTCAGCGGGGAGTTTGTGCAACCTGGCTTTCCGTCGCCTATCGCTGGACACTCACATCTTTTCTTTCCTGCCAGACGTTAGATCTTTAACCCCCCCCCCAAAAAACATGGCACCTCTACTTTTTTTTTGGTTGTTGTTGCTTTTTGCATCTTCCTCTTTCTCGTTTCATACCGTTTGGCGCTCCAGTTGTGTCGTGAATGTCTTGGCTACCCTGCGACTACAGAGGTGTGCGGTACAGGGTTCTTCTAAGGGGGGACTATTGTCTTGCGGCGTCCGGCATCAGCATGGGGTTGAGATGCTGAGAGGACTGAGATGGGAGGAACGTGCATGCTAACAGCAGCCGACCCTGCCACACGCTGGAAGAAGCGTGCGCAAAGAGAAGCACCTTCCCTCTCACGAGGGGGGCGGAGGCGGAGGCGTCGGACAGGCCGCCGCGCACGCTGGAGACGTTAGCCTCCTCCTGGAACTCTATCGTAGGCGCCGTCTCTGTTTCCGAGAAGCGAACATACAGAACGCATGGAGGATGTCTCGACCTCGTCCACTGACTGGATGACTCTGCCCTGTCGTCCTTGTTTGGCAGCTTCCGAGCTTCTCTCCTCTCCTGTCTCGTCACGTTGCCGCTCCTCACTGTTCGCTCCTGCGTCCTGCCTGTAGTCATCATGGACCTCTCTCTAACTCTCTCTCTCTCTAACTCTCTCTCTCTCTCTAACTCTCTCTCTCTCGCTTTAACGCACCTCCTCCTCTTTTTAACAGATTCATTCGATCGATTCCTTCCTCTCGTGACCTCTGCTCTAATCTCATCTTAGTTCACTTCTCTTTCTGCTCAGGATGATTGGGGCACCCACTCCCCCACTCCCCGCCCCCTCTCTCTCTACGTACCGGACAGCGTTTCAGTGATTCTAGCATGTTCTTCTAGGCTGCATGTGCATTCAGTGTGTGCCAGGCAGGGTGTGTTTTTTCCCGATGCAAGTCGAGATTGTTTCTAATCACCTGTTATGTTGCCTCTGCTTGTTATTCCGCATCCTTCAGATTGCGCGGGTCAATTTAATAACCTACCATCTCACACTCCTCACTTGTTTGTTTGCACCTGGAGCTATAATTGTAGTGCGTGTCTGTCTGTCTGTCTGTCTTTCATTTTTGTTTTTCAACTCCAGAGCTCCCAGTACGTCCAGTGTGTCGCTGGCTGTCTTCAGCTGATGCTGAGGGTCAATGAGTACAGGTTTGCTTGGGTCGAAGCTGACGGAGTGAACTGGTGAGTAAGTCTTTCTTTCACGTTCCTCCTTGTCCAAAAACAAAAGACCAGTAGAGCACACGAGGTTGGTCTTTGCAGACACAGATGGAGAGGATCATCTTTGCAGGCGTCTATGATTGGACATTGATTGTCTTTCCTGGCTCAGCTCACCTCCCAGACACCAGCTGTTGAATCAAATGGATATTGAAACATCAAAACAAATGTATTCATTAATAGCTGAATTACTTATTCAGGTTGTTGTTTACGCGGTAGCAAGCCATTTGATTTCAGGAAACACTCCAGTTTAACTAGCAAACACTGAATATTCCTCTTATTTTTACTTGAATGGGTTTTATTTTTACAGCCCAAATAGTAACTGGCACTTGACTGATATTGTCCCTCCTTTTCTTTGGCTCTGTGGTCCCCCCCTCCTTTCTTGCCTCCCCCCCTCCTTTCTTGCCTCCCCCTCCTCTCTCTTGCCTCCCCCTCCTCCCCTCTCTTGCCTCCCCCTCCTCCTCTCTCTTGCCTCCCCCCCTGTCCTTCAGCATCACCACCGTGCTCAGCAACAAGTGTGGCTTCCAGCTGCAGTACCAGATGATCTTCTGTGTGTGGCTGCTGGCGTTCAGCCCTCAGCTTTGTGAGCAGCTGCGCCGCTACAATGTGGTGCCGGCCCTGTCCGACATCCTCCAGGAGTCTGTCAAGGAGAAGGTGACCCGGATCATCCTGGCTGCCTTCAGGGTAGGTAGAGGAGAGGCCGGGCCCAGGTAGTCTGCTGGCGCTAGAGCTTGGATGTCCTTCCCCATCCTCAGCCCACCAACCAGCCCAAGTGGAGTCCATCAGGATGTGGGTTTTATTTACATATGTGGGTTGATTTTTGTTCAAAATTTTTTGTTTTTGTTTTTATAACTGAAGATGCAGCAAATAATGTGTTTGTTTTTTTTGCCTGCGCGCCACAAAGTCCCAATTCTAGACATACCCACTGATGGATGTAGGAAGTTGCAGTGATAACAAACAAATACACATCACAAATACACAAATATGATGAATGAACATAGAAAAATGGATTTGGGATGCACTATGCATACAATTAATGGCTTTGCTGCCCTTTCACATTCCCTTTGCTGTTTCACAACATCCATTATATTGGATATTTGATTTGGCTTTAAGAGCAGCGCTCTGGTCTCCTCTGTTGTCTGCATTAGTGGCTGGTAATGAATTCCTCATCCTTGTTTCTGGCTGGATTCAATTAGAGCTCCTGTCTCCATTCGTCAGCCTTTCTGAAGGCCCCGCTAAGCACTACTTTCTGCCTCCAGAAAATATCAGCTTAAGCTCTTCCTGGTTTTCTAACGCAAAGGGCCGTTGAGTTTTGATGTTGTTCACATCAGCAAAATGACCTTCACGTCCAAGATTGGTTTTCTCACCATATGAGAAGCCTTTTGTCAGGCAGTCTGCTTGAGGCATCTCATCTGCTATGGATCAGCACTAGTATCAACAGGAAATGTACTTTGGTTATGCTGTTAACACCCCAAATTAGCTTGCATCAGAAAGGCATCATCATTTCGTACACATACTGTAGAACGTGTGGTCAGAGTTTAAACGAAGCTGTCTTGCCTGATTGATTTCTAATACCAACACAATTCCCTCAGTTGAGTTTTTTCCCCCCCCTCCCTTTGACAGTTTTCTAAAGTAAATGTCATGGCAACAAATGTATAACAGGTTTTGCGGATGTGTCGCCATGGTTTCACACGGTCTATTTAGAGACATGTGACCTTGGAAAGAGTAGAGTGTTCCCGTTCCTAACAATCTGAGTTGATGCACTGCAAGCTCGTTCTACCATCAGTCTGTCCATGTAAAATATGTAGTCTGAGGGGGTCTTTCACAGCTCTGTTAAGTCACCCCCCAATCCAGCCAGTGTGTTCTTCTATCCAGTCTACCAGAGCTGAACTGGCCAATGGCTCCCTGCTTTAAGCATGTTGTTGTCAGTGGTGGCAGGTTCAAAGCCTGTATGAAAACCACCAGATATGTGGGGCTCAGGGGAATCCCTTGGCTGTCGATGTACAGAATCCTCCAGTCCAATCTTGATCTAACCCTAGAAAATGACATCCCACTGAATAAGTCATTCAGGCCAAGAACACCAGGATGCAGAAGATGAACGGGGGATGTTTCTAACGTTCCCCTGCTTTTTGTTATCCATTCCAGAACCTTCTGGAGAAGTCTGCGGAGAAGGAGACCCGGCAGGAGTACGCTCTGGCCATGATCCAGTGTAAAGTCCTGAAGCAGCTGGAGAACCTGGAACAGCAGAAGTACGACGACGAGGACATCTCTGAGGACATCAAGTTCCTCCTGGAGAGGCTGGGCGAGAGCGTGCAGGACCTCAGGTACAGACTGGAGGAGGAACCGCTCCTCAGGCGGGAAGAGGGAACGGAAGGAAGGTTAAGGAGATCCACAGACGGGAAGGATGAGGGACGTTAGATAGAGAGGGAGAGAGAGATAGAGAGAGGGAGAAGGAGAGAGGGGGGGAGAGGAAGTAAGAGGGAGAGAGAGAGAGAGAGATAGAGAGGAAGGAGAGTGAGAGAGGGAGAAGGGGAGGAGGGAAGAGAGAGGGGGGAGAGAGAGAGGGAGGAATGGGACAGAAAGTCAGTCGCTTTGATCAACCTTTTGAGAGAGTTGGACAGGTTTAACCAGTGTTGTGTTTCCCCCCCAGTATAAATTCAGTCTCTATGCAAATTGAGGTTTCTACTTGTGAAAACACAGAAATCCCAATTCAATCATTTTCGAATGGACATTAGCTCTGGCATTAGTGAAATAGAAATGAAGACTGACTGACAAATACGATTGAAACAGTTCCTGCCGTACAGGTCGTTTCTGGCTTGCCAACTTGGACAGAACTCAGGTACCACACAATCAGTAGCCTTCCCAGTGCTGCACTGCAAGTGGAGAGTGAAGAGCGAAGTGTGTCTTTCACACTTCTCTCTATGAAGAGAAGGCCAGGAAAAAAGATCATCCTTGAGCTGTTATAGCTTTCATATTCATGTCACACAGATTCATAACTGTCCTTCCCTTCTCTTTTTCTCTCCCCTTTTCTGTTCCCTCTCTTCCTCTCCCACTCTCTTCTCTCTCTCTCTCTCTCTCTCTCTCTCTCTCTCTCTCTCTCTCCCTATCTCTCTGTCTCTGTCTCTCTCTCTCTCTGTCTCTCTCTCTCTCTCTGTGGACCAGTTCGTTTGATGAGTACAGCTCGGAGCTGAAGTCTGGCCGTCTGGAGTGGAGCCCTGTGCACAAGTCAGAGAAGTTCTGGCGCGAGAACGCGGTCCGCTTGAACGAGAAGAACTACGAACTCCTCAAGTAAGGAACCTCGGTAGCCCGACAGGAGAACGTTCTGCTTTGTTCCATGTCTAAAATATAAGCAGTTTGGTCGACGCTCGCACCTGGGATATTGCAACAGCTGCATCATAAACACATGGATCTCCATACAATTTTTGCAAAAAAGCGTATTTCGACGAAAAGGACAATACATTGTCTGCTATTTCATTTGCATGCATCATGAAAAAACCCGTAATAATTCCAATTCTTTTTCTTCATACCTCTGTCACCTTTCATGAGTGCACCCAATCAGCAGGCCAGTACCTTGGCAATAAAACAATGATTCATATCATTGTTGTTTGTGATTTTGGTCACGCTCACAGCGAGTCCTTTTGACATTCGGTTTAAAGCTTAATCTACTCATCTCATTTTCTCATCAAGCTCATCTTTGTAATCAGTGGCCGCTTCCCGTCTGCGCTGAATGACTGTTTCATTCTCTCAGGGTCTTTCTTCCCACCTGGGAGGGCCAATGAGGCGGCGAGAGAGAGTCACTCGCTTCAAACCTCCAATTATGTGCTGAAGAGGGTGTTAGTCGTTTCCCACGCGCCTGGGATTCTTCAGTTGTCCTCGGCCTCATCTGTGGCCTTTTGTCTGCTACCTGTTCCTTTGTTTGTTTGTGTGTGGAAGTCCTTTTAAATAAGCCCTTTTTACATGGAAGTGGAGCTGTTGTTTTGGTTGGTTCATATTTAGACAAGGGATGTTAATGAGCAAATGAGGCTGTGCGCAGGTCTCTGCTGGCAGGATGGAGGATTACTCTGACGCCATGTTTAATACAGACTTTTCAACAAAGAATTGGAATCTGCACGGTGACACAAAGAATGCTAATGAAATAATCGCTCCTACATCATGCCATCAAAGCACCTTTAGAAGTTGGAAAAATCTGTTCATCTCCAACACCGCGCATCCCTGACATTTCTGATGGGGTGTCATGGCGTTTCTGTGGGAGCGGAAGTTATGTGTGTGTGTGTGTTCACGTGCCTCTCCTTCCTGCTCTTGCAAGGATCCTCACCAGACTGCTGGAGGTGTCCGACGACCCCCAGGTCATCGCCGTGGCGGCTCACGATGTGGGCGAGTACGTGCGACACTACCCACGAGGGAAACGGTAGGAACAGACCTTTTTTTTTTTTTTTTTTTTTTTTTTTTTTACCTGCTTGCGTCTGTTTATACTCAGCCAGAACACTCACGGCTAACAAAAGAAATGTCCCCTTTGTGGGTGTGTTGTTCATAGGTACGTAAGCAACCAGTGGCTGTGCTCCATTAGGCTGTAAGAGGCAGAAGGTGCTTAGGCGGCAGCGTGCTTTTGTAACTGATTTCCAACCCAGCGAAGAGCAGCCGTGCGTGTGCCAAGTGTACATCAGAGCAGAGTGGTCAGGTCCTGCCTGGACGTCTCAGATCACCGCTCGCTTTCACCAACACTTTTCAAGCGGAAAGAATCAACTTAGAGTTTAAAAGCCCACCGCCGGGGCGGTATGCTTTGATATCTGGTATTTAATCATTTCAGGCAGCGTGCGTGCGTGTATGTATGTGCGCGTACGTGTATGTATGTGCGCGTACGTGTATGTATGTGCGCGTGCGTGTATGTATGTGCGCGTGCGTGTATGTATGTGCGCGTGCGTGTATGTATGTGCGCGTGCGTGTATGTGCCCGTGCGTGTATGTGTGCGTGCATGTATGTGTGAGTGCGTGCGTATATGTGCGCGTGCGTGTGCGTGCGGCGTGCATGTGTGCGTGCGTGTATGTGTGCGTGCGGCGTATGTGCGTGCGTGTATGTGTGCGCGCGGCGTGCGTGTATGTGCGTGCGTGCGTGTGCGTGCGGCACACAGCGTTTTGAACTGCAGGGAAATGAGACCTACTATTTCCTGGCTCCTATCAGATTTACCGTCTCCGTCCTCCTCCTCTCATCCTCTCTGCCGCCTCTCCCAAGTGTACGCACACTACCTAGGACTTGGCCTGACTGACAGCGTAATAACCGATGTCTTGTCTCTCCATCGTCACGGCAACCGATTGAGCCTCTAGTGAAGATCGGCGGTGTGAATTACTCCCCCTCCATCCCCGCCCCCCCCACCACCTTCTGTCCGTCCCCCAGCCTGCCCCGGCTCTGCAATTAAACCACTCCAAAAACATTTATCCCTAGCAGATCAGTTAACACCGAGAAGAAGATAGCTCTCATTTCACGAGGCTATGTGTTAATTGGAAGCCATTGCTCCTGTTTAGAACACTCATCGGAGACTCGCCTTTTCACTCGATTGTCTCTTTTTGGATTCAGCCTTTATTTCTTTCATTTCTATGCCCCCCCCCCCCCCAGTGCGAAGACAACTTTGTAAGGCGTCCGACAGGGTCCAAATAGTCTCTCTGCTTGTGTTTCCTTCCTAGAGTCATCGAGCAACTGGGTGGGAAACAACTGGTGATGAACCACATGCACCACGAGGACCAGCTGGTCCGCTACAACGCCCTGCTGGCCGTGCAGAAGCTCATGGTCCATAACTGGTCAGTATGGGACAGCTCTCCTCATCACACCCCTGGGCTCCAGCTCAGGCTGCCAGGGGTCCTGTCCTCATAACACCTCATTATGCCTCTGCTCCTGGGAGTTTACCAACATTCGGAGGAGTGTGGCGAGCTGCATTTCAGCTGGGATCAAACTTATGAACACTCTCCCCCCCCCCCCCCCCCCCCCCCCCCCTCCCTCCCCCCCTACACTTCAGTAAGTTTTGGTCAGCGATCGAAGGGCTGTAATGAAAAGAGGCCAATGTTTGCGATTCACCTCACAATGTGTCTGGTCTCTATGGTAACATATACAGTAGCATTTGCAGTTTATCCCTACAGCTGTCTCGGCTCTTTCCATCCATTTGGTGTTTTTCTTTGGATTTCTTCCTCGATAAAGTAAAGTTTTGTACTTAGGCTTTACTTTGAAAAGACTCTTGACCAAGTCAAGGTTGTTCTTCAGTATTTCCAAGCTGTTATTCCTTGTCTACGCTGCCATCTCTGAAGGGTTTGGAGCAGGGGGGGTAACCATATTCTAGAATTCCACCACAGATCTCGTCTGGGTATTACAAGAAATTATGAAACGGACCGTCTGAAACCCAGTTTTATGAGGCTTCAGACAGAAAAGGTCAAGGGAGAATAAAGCGAATGGAGTCTGGGTCTACATTCCCAAGCAACAAATGAGACTTCAAGTTTACAACAAGTACAAACATACGTGCCTTGGAGTTATCAAGTAAATATGTGAATAGACTAAACCCATGCATTTGAAATACACTTCCAGTTGTGTAGAAAAAGCTATTATCAAAACATGCTGCCATTTAATACATTTAAGTATAGTCTTAAGAAAAAGTCTTATTTTTCTCTTTCACTTGCTTTATACTTCATTATCATACAGTTCTTCCTACTTCATCATACCTGGAAACAGGTTTCCTGAAGTTAGCTTCACCCTGAGGTGGGTCAGCCTTTGATTGGAGATGAGGGGCTCCAGTAATCAGATTAGCTTGATTCATGTAGAAGCCTCAAAAGGTCAAGTCACACATGTTCTTATGTCAACACAGGCACTACGACATGGAAATATACAATGGGACTATACCCCCCCCCTCTCTCTTGCTGTTTCTCTCTCCTCTCTCGCTCCTCTCTCTCTTTCTCTCTCTCACTGTTTCTCTCTCCTCTCTCGCTCCCCTCTCTCTCTCCTCTCTTACTCTCTCCCCCCTCTCTCTCATTGTTCCTCTCACTCCTCTCTCTCTCTCTCTCTCTCTCTCTCTCTCTCACTGTCTCTCTCTCTCTCTCTCTCACTGTCTCTCACTGTCTCTCGCTCTCCTCTCTCCCTCTCTCTCTCTATCTCTCTCTCTCTCTGTCCCTCTTGCTGTCCCTCAATACTCACACAGCCACATATACCTTAATACCATTTTTAAAACGGGCAAAAAGGAAAGGTTATAGATGAAGACATCAAAGCATCTTGATTAGAGATGTCCTTTGATGTTATGGTTGTTTTCCTTTCATGTCCTCATCCCTTATTTAGTGGCAGGATCATCAGGGTGCACTTCTCACATAGCAAACCCAAACTTGATGATTTGGTGTATCCGGTTGTTTTTACAATCTGACAGCGATATTATTGTGATCACAGCGCATTTGTTTTATTTGTTTTGGATGCATTCCAAGATTTGTGTCCCTCCCCAACCGTCGTAAACATCTGAGTGCGTCTCACTATTAATCTTCAATTATCTCATAAATGTCCCCAGTACCAAAGCACAGAACAGTTTTATGCTGGTTTTAATATTTCCACAAGGGCTTTGTCCAATGGTATTTCGATGAGAGCAGAAAGCTAATGCCAATCTCAGAATATTCAACTCAGGCTTCTTGAAGTGGCGAATAGCAAGAAAATGTTATAGGTTATTATAGTATGAGATGACATATAAAAGGTTGCCTCTCTAGGTCACTTCCTCAAAGATCTGTCTGACATGACAGCTATTTAGGAATTTTCCACCACTATAAAAAAACACTTATTTTAGATTCATATTATTATTTTACTTTTGGCCTCAATTATTCTTTATTCTATATCCTGTTTCCATAACAATGAGCTGGAGCTACCGAAGGAACAAATGACATTGTGGTGTTAAAACAATTGACACGTCAGTGTGAATGGAAGGTGAATTAAGATGTCATTTTGGACATCATGATGCAAATGAATAGAGCTCAAGGCTGTACTGGACGATCTGCTTATCAGTTTTTTCAAAGTAAAAAAAAAAGAAAAAAAAAAGACAAGGACAAATTACTTCTTGTTATTCGAAACATTACAGAAGACCAAGGGTATGTCCCTTATTGTGTTTGTTGTGTGCTTGGATTTCAGGGAGTACCTGGGAAAACAGCTGCAGTCCACAGAACAAACCCAAGCTGTAGCTGCCAGGAGCTGAACACTCTCCCTAGCACGTGCACTGTATGTTTAAGTATCATGGTGTGTCTGAGTGTCTGTCGTACGCCTGTATGCTTGCCATACGTCGCAGTCACAAGAATCAACTGTCCATTTCTTACGTTAAGTACCACTGAAAGGTTAGGCTCCTCCCATCGGTCCTCAGCTTCCTGTATTATTGCTGTGGTTTCCTCTTTGTGCAACGTGGCATGTCCTCACAGCTACAGTGATGAACAGTGATTTGAGTAACGTTTTTTTGTTTGTGTTTGTTGTAAAATTGCTATTTATGTCTTACCTGTAAAGCGTTGGAGAAATCATTCCAATAAAGTATACTAAGTAACTTATCTTCAGCGATTTATCCACACTTTCTTTATTTACTAAATCAGCACGGATGGATTTAGACCAAATCTTCCTAAAGAACACGTCAAGCAACAATATTTTGTATTTAATTTGATTGTAAAGTTAGTAAATACATCACAACCTTAGAAAGACATCAGCTTTGAATTTGACATGCAAAAGTAAAATAACATCACATACGCAGAACACAAATGAGTGGATGTTATTAGCTGGAAATGTACCTGAGATTCTTGGCCAGTGTTAAGTTAGATTATGGAGGCGTCAGAAAGATCAGGCAATGTAACTGGATGGAAACAAGGTTGTGTGTTCCTATCAGGCTTTTAAATTGGATCTCAGTTTTTCTACAGCTTTTTCAGATGACCTTGATTTAACATGAATATATTCATTTTTTTCTTTATATCTCCTGGCAATAGGATATATTGCAAGACAGGAGATGGTGTGAATTTGTACTACAGTGTTCATCTGTTATTTGCAAACCTTAGTATAGACTCTTCCACTGTTTTCTTTTAAATTAGTGATATATACTAGGGAACTGAACCGAAACTAGAATGTTAACACTTTCTATCAGTGCACATCTAGTTCTAGTCTAGCTTTTTGTTAAATAAAGTACATCCCCCCCCAAAAGTGTAAATTGAATTATTTGGAGCTGAACAATACAGACAATAGAACGTCTTTATTACAACTCTCATCCTTGAAATGACAGCCTTCAAAATTCCAAACGCGCTCCCCCCCGCTATCCCCAGGAGTAAATGAAAAGCTCTTTCCTAACGACCAAGATATTGATGGTCATAGATGAGACAGTATTGTTAGTGCCATTAGTGTCTTTGAGTCCTCCTTTGTGTGACCAGGCTCTGGGGTACAGCAGTCCACCTCGGGATCATCTGCGTCCAGATGTCTGCTGCCTAGAGCGTCTTAGGTTCCTCTTAGAAAAAGAAAACCTTTGAGTGTCTCCAGAAGATTCACAGCTAGGAAAACACATCACTTCCTTCTCTTAACTCCTTGTGTGTTGTTCATATGCACCGTATCTTCTTGCATTCTATTTCCTGTAAAGGAGGCATAACCTCACCTGTTGTGGAAGAGGATTGGAGTATGTGGTCAACATCAATGTACAACACCTGTGCTTTGTGGTATTCACATGGGCTTAGACTTCTGTATGCATCCCTTGTTATGAGTGAATGAACCCTGGACTTTGTAACAGATGGTTTGTAGGTCATCTCTGCCTTTTTATTGTGCCACCTGTGTTCTGATTGGACACGAGGCAGGAAGTCAGAGGTGCAGCAGGTGGTGCACACTCACCAACCCTGGATTGGATGAAAAGGAAAAAGCAATGCATTCTCTAGTTAGGAGTCTGAGGTTCTACCATGTGAATAACACCCTGAAGGACGGTTTTGAAAACAAACAAACATTGGCTTTCAATAATGTGTTTAAACAAGTGTTTGGTTGTTTAAATGGGTGAGAGTTAATTATGCTGTTTGACTTTCAACACACTTTCACCAAAATGTAACTTGTGAATAAATCCTCTGCAGTAACCAGAAAGTGAAACATGAAAGGAAGCAATAAAATGATGTCTGCGGGGCGTGTACTTGTACCTTGGTTATGTCGGCATGAAGAAAAGTATCATCGACTCGTTCTATTGACTGAATCCCTTTTGTAGTCATGGGTCGGAGATGGCCTGTTCCCATAGTGACAATCAAAGTAAGAGGCGGTCAGAGACGGTACAGCTCGATTTCCTTCTGTAGGCTACTTGAGGAGAATCGTAAACTAGAGTCCATGATATTCACATCTCTGCCCCTAACTAACCCATCAAACCACGGTAGAAGGGTCGGAGTTACTCAGTTCCAAATCCTGAACATCATGATCAAATAGAAATCCTGACATCCATTGAACATACACAGAATCGTTTTAAGCCATCACACTGTCCACATCTCCCTCCATTTTGGCCAGTTTCTTTCCATGTTTATTTCTTTTAAAGTGTCTCCTTCATTTTCTTCAAGAAGCGATGAATCTGCTTGTTAACTGAATAATGACCTTCGTCCGAGTAAAGATGAGTCTCTTACGTATCCAATCACTGAATTTGTGCAAATTAAAACCTTGTTTTCACAAACTGTCATGCCTACACATTCTTCCACAACAGAAACACCCACTAAATATATGACGCTCAAGCACTTGGCCTTTGAAGGTCTCTAAGCAACAAGTAGTTAGTGGAGAAGAAAAACGTGTGAAAATCACCTTTGAGACAGTAAAAGAAGCAGTGATGAAAGTGTAGTTGGGATGTCTTGGCTTTGGATCTTAATGACCAGGACTGGTTTTTGTGTCAGAACTGGACTCTCCCCTTTAAAATCCAGTCAAATACATTCACTTCTTAATCCAGTCAAATACATTCACTTCTTAATCCAGTCAAAGAAAATCCTGCTCTGCAGTGACATCTAGCAGTGATGTAAAAACCAGCTCATCATTAAATAACGTAGCCTATTACATCTTGCAAATTACTTTTTTGACCTACATTTCTGCGTAAAACGTAGTAAGTCAGTCAGTACATTGTCGCTTTTTCGCGTACTTGTTGCTATCACACACTTTGAGAAGGAAAACCTAGCTTTACACTTTCTGCGAGTAATTACAGTGAATGTCAAATAAATTACTACGAAGTATTCAAAATGTACACCGCTGACTTTCCAAAGATGTAATATTTGCCCTGAAGACAAAGGTAACTCCTCGTGCCTGTGCATGTACTTTCAATCAACTGAAGATGGATACGAACATTTTTCCAGTGGAGCTTTCCGGATATAACCGTTGGCATGGACATCTTCTTTTGGGTGTATATTGTCATAGTTCTGAGCTCTGATGTCATTCAGCGCGAACAGCAGAGCAAACGGCAGAATCATCAGCCTTGTCCACTCGGACGGTGAATTTTCTGCAAGTGTCGTAAGTGAAACAAGCCATTTTATAGACGCATTTTCTGAGTTTTTCAATCGCGTATGGTGGTGACAGCAATTATATATTTACTCGTAAACTTTTTGTGGGGGGAAAAAATCTAAAGGTAAGGTGAACATTGTTCTTCATTCTCTCAGCTGAATACAGGCGGATCAGAATGTCCGAGTCTATGTATTTTACGAACACTATTTAGAATAAACTACATCTTTGGGATGCATAAACCATATTGAATGTATTTGCAAAAGATGCACCTACATAATACGTGCAGTAATCAATATAATAACAGGTCTGTGTTAAATGAATTCAACAACGCCCCATCACTCGCCTCACAATTTCAGCACCATGGACAGCGGTGTGGTGCACATATTCAAGGAGGACAAGTGTGCCTCTGGACACCCGGAGGAGTGCCTTCCGAACTTCACCTGGCAACCTGGCCTCCCGGACATGTTTAACTTCACAGCCAACGACAGCTGGGTGACCGAGGACCCCGAACCCATGTCGCCCATTATACCAATTATTGCAGCAGTGTATTCTGTGGTGTTCGTTGTGGGATTGGTGGGCAACTGCTTGGTCATGTATGTCATAATAAGGTGCGTTTTACTTTTTGTTTGTTTGTCATATAATCGTTTCACAGAAATACCATGCTGATGTTATTAATGAATTCACTCAACATACGTATTAACCAAGGCTGTCTGCTCACATTTTCTCTGGTGACTTTTATTAAGAGTAAAAATTACTCTTTTTTTTAATTAAGGAAATTTATTTTCAAAATTTATTTTCCCTGTGTGGATCCAACTGTTTAATTTGGCGACTTCTATTCCGTGGCACACATAATTGATGTATTTTTTCGTCTTTTTCTGTTGCGGCAAATTGGCAGTTTGCCTAATGCAAGATCACGTTGGCGTTCCAAGTGCCTCTGCGCCCCCACGTGGAAAAAAAGGCTCGGGAAATAGATAGTGACAGATAGAGAGACATAGAGAGACACATTGATGTATTGATGTGGGAGAGTCAGTGAGCGATAGAGAGAGGGGGGGGGGAGAGAGAGAGAGAGAGAGAGAGCGAGCGAGTGTGTTTGCATGAGTTTGATCCTTCAACAGCCTGGTCCCAAGATTAGAGGTGTGGAGATTGGAGTAGTGTGATTATATGCTCCCGACACGGTTCACCTAACATATTCTGTAAGCCCTTAAAGAGCATATCTATAATGAGAAGGGAAGAACCTGCATTAAGGGGAAAGCTGGAGGTTGGGCAAGATAAGAAAATAGTCACATGATCGTACCGACAGATGTTGGAAAGCCTCCTTTTGTTTCAACTGACATCTCCTTCATACCCTATTTCTGTGAGCATAGTAGGGCTATTACCTGGAACGATCCCATTCCTTATGTTATGAAGCCTTTGTGTATATGGGTGTGTGGTTCAAGTGCAGGTCAGTCAAGGAGAAAATATGGATTCACAGAGAAAAATCTCAAGCCATTACATCATGTCATCCTTACACTGTTTTTCCAACTTCTCCTTTCCAGATACACTAAAATGAAAACAGCCACCAACATCTACATCTTCAACTTAGCCGTAGCCGACGCCCTTGTCACCACCACCATGCCCTTCCAGAGCACAGACTACCTGTTAAACTCGTGGCCCTTTGGCGAGGTGGTGTGTAAGGTCTTCATCTCCATAGATTACTACAACATGTTCACCAGCATCCTCACTCTCACCATGATGAGTGTGGACCGCTACGTGGCCGTGTGCCACCCAGTCAAAGCCCTGGACTTCCGCACCCCGTTCAAGGCCAAGGTCATCAACGTGTTCATCTGGGTCCTGTCGTCTGCTGCGGGCATCCCTGCTATGGTCCTTGGCAGCACTCAGACCAACAATGGTACTTACTACACATCTGTGATTCATCCTCAATTCATTGCCAGGCAGTCACATACTTTGACACCACTATCGTATGTGTTTTTTAATTGGTCATTTGTTCTTGAATTGTTCTCAATAGAAACCATGATGAAGATCGTTATATGACGTGCATTAGAAGACATGTGAACTGATTGGAATGGTGACGTGTAATTTCTGAAAGAACCTCTTCTTTGAGAACCGGTTGTATAGAAGCTAGGCGCCAGGAGACAATTCTGTGTTGGTCACTAAATGTATTAGATTGTGACAAGCTGAGATCTTTAAAGAGCCACAGAGAGATTTCTCAATTAGTTAATCCTTGTGTCTGAGATTCCAAGAAAAGGATTTGATTGATGGCTGCTAAGCATATTAAGACGTGCTTGGATAGGATAAGTCTGCTTCTACTGTTGTTTGTCTATAGCATGGTGACATTTCCTCCATCAATATAACCCTGTACCCTCCATGTTTGCCTACTTTGCCAGGTACTACAGAGTGTGCCTTACAGTTCCCAGACCCTTACATGTACTGGGACACCCTCATGAAGATCTGTGTCTTCATCTTTGCTTTCGTGGCTCCCCTCATCATCATCATCGTCTGCTACACCCTGATGGTCCTGAGACTGAAGAGTGTAAGGCTGTTCTCTGGTTCCCGGGAGAAGGACCGCAACCTGCGTCGGATCACACGCCTGGTGCTGGTGGTGGTGGCCGTGTTCGTGGTGTGCTGGACGCCCATCCACATCTTCATCCTAGTCAAGGCGCTGTCGCCCGGCGTTCCCGAAACTACAGCCGTGATGGCTGCCTACTTCTTCTGCGTGGCACTGGGTTACACCAACAGCAGCCTCAACCCCATCCTCTACGCTTTCCTTGACGAAAACTTTAAGAGGTGCTTCAGGGACTTCTGCTGCCACGGGGGCCGGGGGCATGGGGAGAGGCAGGGCGTGAGCAGGGTGAGGAGTACCCTGCGGGATCACTCCTGCCCTGTGGAAGGTGCCGGGGGGGAGGGAGGGCGGGGCAGGCCGGTATGACTAGCAGTAGAGCTGTCCTCCTTCCGTTACCAGTGCGGGGATGATTCTAATGATCTGGGCTTGACTCAGATCACCTCTGCCATCTGAATGAGGCCGGTCAATGAAAAAAAAATTAACAGCAAACAGTGACATTCTTGCCACTGTGCAATCCATTATAGCTGTAGTTTATACAAATTTGTGGCATAGTGACGAACATGTTTTAGTTGATTATGAGTTAGTATAGTTTAAAACTATAATAAACATAAATATAGCAGCCAGCAGCACTAAATGCATAAAGTAAGCAACCATGGTAAGCATCAAAACAAACTGTAGAAAATAGTCATTTAAAACATTGACCTTTGTATATGAATGTAGGCTAAATATTTTACAAGACACTGATACAAACTATTATTAAATGATGTAATTGCTTATAATGTTTGACCAATAGCCAACGCTATGACCATAAAGTTATTTGTGTAAACGCACCTCCAACTTGACCTATTGGTGGCGCTAGAGTGCTCAAGTGGTGGACGTGAAACTTTCTGACAAGAACCAGGAGACCTCAAGGAGTCTGCCAAATGTCACTTTACCACACGTTTCTATGGGCTGCCATAGACTCCTATGATAGAATAATAATAATAATAATAATAATGGAACTAACAAAAACAATAGGTGCCTTCGCAGGTTTTCTGCTTGGTCCCTAAATGTATTCACCAGTAGAGAGGAAATGCCAACCATAGAAAATAAAACCAAAACTAATTTATGTGAAAAGCTCACTGTATCCTAGTTGATTTTATATCAAATCATTTAAAGCATAAAGATTGTATTTGAACTTAACACATAAAGGTATAAAAAAAAGTCTAATAACTGGAATCATTTTAGGAAGCTCGTGATTGGTTTCTGCTCATGTGGTGTGTATGTGTGTGTTTTTCTGCAACGTTTCCCTGAGTGTGTCTGTTTACCGTATGCTTCTGTGCGTGGAACTGAGTGAGCTCTGTGTAGTCTGGTTTTAGTCTGAGGAGTCGTCTTCTCAAAACACATTCAGGGAACATCTGTTAGATTATTGCACTAGCTGTAAATATATACCTTGGTTAGACATCTAAGTGCAGTTGTACGACTATATTGTAGATATAATGCTTTCACATTGCAGTACTGTAGCTTCAAATGCTGTTCTTTTGATACATGAATGTATTTGCAAAATGCTGATGTGGATTCAGCTTAGTGTTACAGCTATGATGTGAATCAATTTGATATCATGTTAGCACACTTCCCAGTGTTTCAAAACAAATGTCTTGGATCAGGATATTGTGCAAATTGGGCAGAGGGCTATCGTAAGTCAAGTTGTGAAATGTAACCTTTTTTTTGGTATTGTTAATATTCTTGAATATGGTACTATATAGATTTTAAGGTTAAGTTTGCCTGCTTCTATTACAAAGAAATGTTGACTATAATCCATTACAATTTACCATGTGTGTGAAGTGTATTCAAATGTAAAGTAGTTAGTTATCTTAATGTTATTATGGGTACATTTATTAATTTATACAGAACAAATGTACTCATGAATGTATTCTGTATGAATATGAATGTGTTATGAAATCTTATAAATGTAACATTAAATGTATTGTATAATTTTTCAACCATTTTGATCAGAAATGTATCTGCTCTTTCACAAGTTTGTCTACTATCTGTCTAATACTAGGGTTCATCAATATATCTAATACATACGTTCCCTGGGGGTATTTTGGAACCAGATGCTGAATTTGTAATTTGATGGTAATGCCAGTTTGTGATGTGCTTCATGGAGGATTCAGCTGTTAGAAATAGAAATCCAACTCAAATCTCCAGACAGCAGTAGACAGATAAACATGAGAGCACCTGGAACAGAGCCTGTTTTTAGGCCATATGATCACTTCCTTAAACTAATCACAATCGCTATACATTATTTGATAACAATTCAGAGGGCTTTCAGATTAAGCTCCTCCTGTCTAAGTGGTTATTTTCATGTGTTATGTGATTCTCTTCATATGTGAACATTCTCCAAATTACTCTGACATCACTGTAGCATGATTAAAGATCGGACAACATTTACAGAACGTAATACAAACGTAATTACAGTGCATAAAGTCAGATTAGAAATCCAACAAAAAAAATCATTTATTATATTTTATCCTTTGCCTGCAAGGAATGTCGCACCTTATCTTTTGTGATCCAACACACATAGTCTGTTTATGATTTGAGCTAAACTGATTACTTTCTGCTCATGTTCAATATTTTAATTACTTGTATGCTTTTGATGTGAATGAATAGTTCCATACACAATATATTTTAAAAAAATGATTTTTTTTGTTTTAAATCAAGGTTTTTAAATCCTAATTGGCTCGGAAGCTCGCACTCTTTCAAGTCACACACATTACCTTCTTCCTATAGTCACTGCAATGCAACATAGGCTTAACCACCAGAAACACAGTGAAAAAAATCGTTCTTCATCCATCCCCCCACTCTCTGGTCTGCAGCAGTCTAGCAAATCTTTTTTGAATCCTGCAACATCTGTTGGATTCACACATTCTTTTGTATTGAGAATTAGTGTTACCATGGTGAAACTCACTGATGATAGGCGCTGGAGAATAGCCAGCGCGAGCAGTGAAAACACGTTTGTCATTGTGGCCTTGGTAAGAAAATCTGATTCGGATTCTTTCACAGCTCCCTTTCTATAATATATCTGACGGTGCGTGGTTGAAGAATTGACCATATTAGTCCATTTCAATACACAATTTGTCAACTGAAAAATACTCAATTAAATATAACGTACACAGCCTCTTGAATATCAGTTATGTCACTGACACAGAATACACTATATGAAATCAAGGCAAAAAAAAAAAACACGTTCAAAATTATACAGAAACATTCAGACAGAATGTCCCGTGCATGAAATCTAATGCTCTCCATTTATTTTGAGTGCTGTCAGACCTCAAATATCATTGGTGAATTAGCGGCCAATAGGATAGTGTTTTGGTTAGCGTTTTCCGGGTGTTGTCAGTAGCAGAGGACTGGCTTTGGGCTGGCTTTTTGATGAATTGTGAAAAGGAATTAAAAGGTTCCTGGATTGTATAAATTATCAAAATGAATAGAATCTTTGGACGTGGAAAACCAAAAGCCCCTCCTCCAAATCTGTCCGATTGCATCGGAAACGTAAGTGCTGTTCATCTATAGCTATTGTCTGAACGTTAGCTAGCTTTCTAGCTGTAGCAAGCTGCTTGTTCTGGATAACTCGAACTTGTCAAGCTTCTCTAATTCTTGTCAAATCAGACATGGAATCACTCTGTTGTTTTGCCATTATCAAATCCCCATTCATGTTCACTTATCAGCTTCTCACATTCTTTCTGTAGGCTAGGAAATAAATGCGTTGACTCGTTTAATTACAGCTGATTTCTTGCTAAACAGCTATAAAATACTGCCTTTCCTAGAAGTCACGCTGATAAGCTTCTTAGATTGTTTAACAAACAATAATTATAGTACGTGTTCCTTCAAGTTGATTCGTAGGTCAGTATAATCGAACTCTTAAATGTCAAGGCATGAGCATTTATGTTTCCTTCAGTGGAGTGGCGAGGCATACCTAAACACTGATTTAGCTAACCTATGATTCATCACCCATTTTCCACTTTCGGGACATAGGTGGATGCGAGGGCGGAGTCCATCGACAAGAAAATTTCCCGACTTGACGCTGAGCTCATGAAGTACAAAGACCAAATGAAAAAGATGAGAGAAGGTCCCGCAAAGGTTAATACTGTGATGAAATATATTAATATACGAGATATTTGTATAAACCACTAATAAAACGACCTTATATGAACACATCATGCATGTGATTTATGTTCTCCCTCCAGAATATGGTGAAACAAAAAGCAATGAGGGTTCTTAAGCAAAAAAGAATGTGAGTCATATGGTTTGGAGACAACAGCATACACAAGTGCACTTTTAAATTACCCTTACATAGTTTTGTAACTATGTAAAATACAACATACTAGACTGATTCTGGATCTTTCCCTTCCTTATTGTATAGGTATGAAGGCCAGAGAGATCAATTAACCCAACAATCCTTCAACATGGAGCAGGCCAACTATACTATCCAGTCACTGAAGGATACCAAAACAACGGTAAGAAGAACACAGCATCCTTTCTAAAAGCATTTTTGTGTGTCCATGGCAAACCCAAACGGCTGTGTATTTGTTACACATTCAACACAATCGCCTCCGTTTGTATGTTGTCCTTAGGTAGAGGCTATGAAGATCGGTGCCAAAGAGATGAAGAAAGCCTACAAGAATGTGAAGATCGACCAGATTGAAGTAGGACATTTCATTCATTCCATTACTTCACCAACATTCATTACATGATAGTTCTAAGGTAACATTTTTAAGGCAATGGTGACAGAAAAGCATGGTGCTGTCAAAGTATGGCCATAACTGTGTGTGTGTTGTGTCTGTATGTTGTATCTGTGTGTTGTATCTGTGTGTGTGTGCGTGCATGCGTGTCTGTGTGTTGTATCTGTGTGCGCGCGTGTGTCTGTGTGTTGTGTATGTGTGTTTTTATGTGTGTGTGTCTGTGTGTTGTGTGTGTGTGTGTCACACACCATGTCCCCAGGACCTTCAGGACCAGCTGGAGGACATGATGGAGGATGCAAGTGAGGTCCAGGAGGCTCTGAGCCGTAGCTACGGCACCCCAGAGATAGACGAGGACGACCTGGAAGCAGGTACGACACCAGTGATCCTGTAGCAGTACCTGTAATAGTGCACCTATGTAGCAGCTTTTGGGATCTTTGGAGAGTCCGTTTGCAGACGTTTCTTGACTAAGATGATGCTGTTATTGTTGCACTGTGCCTGGATCACCAAAATACTGTTAGAACTAAGCATTTCTGATCCGGGATTCTTTGTACTGTACCATACTGGAAAAAGGCATCTGCTAAATGATTCAAACGTCATGGAAATATTCTCAGAGCTGGACGCACTTGGGGATGAGCTGCTCCTGGATGATGACAACTCTTATTTGGATGAAGCTTCATCTGCTCCTGCCATCCCAGAGGGCATGCCCAGCGACAGCAAAACAAACAAGGTATCACGAGGACTGTGGACAGTCTACAGGAGCCAATCACAGCTCAGAAATAACTTCCCTTCTATATTTTTCTCAGTATTACAGTTTACAGTTTTCCCTTCTCACTTTCTCCTTTCCTGATGATCTTTTTTATTTTTTAGGATGGTGTTCTTGTGGATGAATTTGGTCTGCCACAGATCCCGGCCACATAAAGGAAACAAAGAAAGAAAGCTAACTTCAAAACACTTTTGTATGTAGGATAACATTTATACATTCAAAGTGAGTTGACCTGAGAACACTACCATGTTAGGGGACTAACGCATCGTTGGTGTTGTTACTACTAAACCTGCATGTGGCCTTGGAATATAACATTTACCTCCTTATTTATCTCAAGCCCCCTTATGCCCCTCCCCCCTTCCTGCCACACTCAGTCTCAAGCTAACCCTCTGCCAGCCCTACCCGCTGTATCATGAAAACGATCAAAACAAGACATTAACATTTTGCTACCAAGCTCCCTTGAAATTGGAATTGATTTCCTCCTCGTCTGTTGAATATGTAAGGTGGTCGTTTGAAACGAGCAAAATAAATTGTGCATTTTAAGCAAGTTTTTGTCTTGTTTATTAGGGTTTTAAACGGCAGATTTGGGAATGTTTTAATTTGTATTTAAAATGTCTCATCTTTTCTTTTTTCTTTTTTTCTTCTTGCTTGTTAACTTCTTCTTGGTAGATGGTTTAGATTTCTTGATTTTGGGGGTCTTATTCTTTCCTGGTGATCGTTGAGGGTTGAACTCTACTCTCTGACCTTGGCAATTTTCCTGTCAGCCAGCAGAGAACAGGAGTGAACTCCAGTGTATAAATAGAAACTAGGAACATATTGTCAGAGGGGGTCTAGTTTACATATGTGATTTGGGATAAAAGCATATGCTCAACAAATAACACTTAAAATGTAAAATTAAACCTACCATGCTGTTTATCTTGTGATACCAACCTGAAAGCATTTGCGACATCTATCTGGTGACTTCATGGTCCCAACAAAGTCTCCCTTGAGACACACGGCACAGTAACGGGTGCCACACCACCTACACATATATGTCTGAAAGCACAGCAGATTACACCAGACTAAAAGTGTTAATTTAATGAAAACCATTATCGTTCAGTATTGTTTTCCTTACTGTGTCCACGGTCTGGCATCCCCATCGACACATTGTTTTCACAAGCCTTAGCAGAAAAGAGCTGAAATGCTACCCTCAAACCCAAAATACATTGTTCAATTTAGAGGATCTAAACATTTGACAGCTATTGTCACTGCTAACTTCCCTATGCTAATGCTTTTCTGTTGGTTTACTTTATGACTTTCTGGTGTGTATACTGTTTATTGTCAAGGTGACACCACTGAGTAGTTGCTGTGGGCAACATCTTTGCTGCTCTGTATTTGTGTGAACTGAAGTGTAATTAAAGGTATTAAAGGGTTGTAGTCCTTACACATTGCATTTACTAATCTGTGTCTATAACTTGGGCTTGTAAAAGAACGGTATGTTAATTTATTTTTGGTTGGTTGTACCAGCAATGTTTAATCTTTGATAACAAGACATTTGGATTTAGAAAAGAAGAAACGCAACATTATTCCCGAGTGCCAGTGACTGAAAGTTGAGGAACGGTGCCTTGTGAGGTATTGACGTAATCAATGTAAACATGACAGTTTCCTGCATGTTCCGGAAGTTTCATACTTTTAACAAGTGTGTACTGAAATTGCCGCTATCTGGTGTAAAAAAAAGGCTTGTGCTCCAAAGAAATGGATGGAAATACTATCACAGTGACTGTTGCTTATGGTAAATGACACGTCCTATGAAAAAAACTCGTCAGTTAATAGTGTTAAACTGTTTTGGCTCACTCAGACTAGTTTTACCAGACTAGCAGCCGCTAGCATTTACAGCTAGTCAGCTAGCTAGCTAACAAATTGCGGCCTTGCTAGGCTAGAGCTACTACAATAGTCGTATGCTGTAAAGAGGTATATATTTAGTTAAAACTAGCATTTATATACCACATAGTAAGCGTTGTTTGTTTGTTCGTTGCCTTAGTAAGTCAATATTTTGAGGCGCAAGAGAGACCGATGACATTATCCTCGTCTTTACCAGGGTCTACCAAGCACAGCATCACGTTGACAGGAGAGGGTGGCAATGAACCGCTCTTAAAAGACCTATCAGATGCCCTAACGGAAGTAACCGGAGTCCCAGCACCCGCACAGAAGCTCATATTTAAAGGTAGTCTCTAAGTAGAAAACACATGATACCTCGCCTGGATTGTGTTCATGTTATACCAGATCTACAACCTATCTACGTCAGTCAGGTGTATATGGAATGACGGTGTAGAAGCTGCGAGTGACACTATTGAGTTTCGTACTGTATGTTTGAGGATGTCCGCTTTCATTCACATTTGACATGGTCTTTGTATGGCATCACAGGGAAGTCATTGAAAGAAATGGAAGAAAATCTATCCAGCTTTGGTATAAAGCAAGGCTGTAAACTTATGATGATTGGAAAGAGGGTATGTTTTATTCGTTTTACTCTATCACCCGAACTAATACGCTGTCATCAAGTGCAAGTATCCAATGCCTTTCATTAGAGTTGTGATCCTATCAACAGAATAGCCCTGAAGAGGAGGCTGAGCTGAAGAAACTAAAGGAGATAGAGAAGTCTGTCGACCAGACAGCAAAGAAACTTGAGAGGGTGGACGAGGAGCTGACGGGATTGAAGAATGTAACAAACGTCATCGATAAAGTTTGGATTTCTTGACATTTCTTGAGCATCTAATAAGTACGATGGTTGGGAATAATGGTCTGTTCGTTTAACAGGGCTTCTTGGCTAAGGATCTACAGGCAGAAGCACTGGGGAAGTTGGACCACAGGGTGAAAATAGCATCTGAACAGTTCATGAAGATCCTGGAGCAGATAGACTCCATGGTGATGTTGTCTCTCTACCTTTGCTCGTTTGAACTTGATATTAACCCTGGAGCTGGCTAATATATAGCCTTTTATATGCTGAAAAACCTAAATAATTTCTCTGTCCAACAGACTGTGCCAGACAATTTCAGTGACTGCAGACTGAAGAAAAAGGGACTTGTGAATACAGTACAAGTAAGTATTTATCTGCTGCAACTAGCAGTGTTCTTGTGTACAATAATTGCAAATGTGATTTTATATGCAGTCTGTGGGTCTCAATGATCGAATGAGCATTTTTATTCTTTACTGTGTACAGGGATTCCTTGCACAGTGTGACAAGATTGAGGCTGGGATATCAGATCACCTGGTGAAGATTCAGTCTAAAAACCTTGCCTTGGCAGAGTAGAGGAAGCAAATACCATTTATACCACGTTTCCCTCTCATTCCCAAGTTCTATACATTGCTCTGTGAGCAACAACAAATTGTACTGTAAGCTTCAGTTGTTGGAGCTGGCTATTGTGTATTTATTATTGGCATGCCAGTGTGTGTTAGAGTGCCCTGTCAACTAATGTCTAGCGGACAGTTTGAAAAAGACGACCCCCGACCACGTTGCTCCAACAAATGACGACATCCCCTGTGTATCGTTCTCAGGGACATCTACTTGGTGCTTTGGAAGAGGTTTTAACTAGGAACACTGTCAAAGGGTCATCTCAATGACTTGGCACCTATCTTAATACTGTGCTTCGTGGCAGTGACGATTATGATATAAAACAACACTGTATGCTGTATGGAAGTAATACTCACTGATTCACCACAGTATCTTGTTCAAAGTGAAACAGTCACTCTAATTTATTGTTTGCTCTCCAACTCTATTATAGCTACAAATTCCTGTCTTATTTGATGAGCTCAGGACGTTGGGGATATAGAGCAGCTGATGTGTTAGTGTGTGTCTTCTAAGGTCAGTGACAAACCAGCATATTGTATTTTTGCCATCGACCATGAAATCAGTGCTGACCTACAGGGCATTCTAATAAATACTGAGCCTCTGGTGATTGTAGGAATCATTTTTTTATGTGGCGTGTGAGCTGCCGTGTAACATTTCTACTAAAATCTATATTGGGTGGTTTTATCACCTCATTCTCCATTATGACCTTTTAAATCTGGGAAATAATGAACCTGATGAGTTACATTGGTAATTGACAGTGGTTGTATTTCAAAAGCTTACAAACAGCAAAAAAAACACATCAGAACCAGATCGTTGACAAAAGTCATTTCCAAAGTTTGACTACAAGAATGGTTCACGCCATCTTCACAAGCATAAAGCTTTGATTGTGTCCTTTAAAGTGCAAATGTTCTACAGTATGAGCAATGTGAAGGATGATTGACCATGTATAGAGGTTGTCTACAAAATGACTTTTGCATCGTAAGGAAGACGACAGATGATCCAAACCAGAAGGAAACTCTAAATGGCACAGAACAGCACGAGACACACAGAGGCAGGTTAGCAGTTATCCTTCTATCCTTAATCATCCTTGTCCTTTGCCCCGTGTTTGAGAATGCGTGTGAAGGCCACATAATTGAAGTTCCCCTTCTTGTCAATAGGGGCCTCTCTGAAGAGCTCGTCCACCTCCTCGTCTGTGAACCTGTCTCCCATGGTGGTCAGCAAGTCTCGGAAGTAGTCCTCCTGAATGGTGCCTGGTAGGGGGGGGGGGGGGATCCTCTTTCAAATGATGCTTGAAACCTCAAGACCAGGACCAAGTTCATCGTCCTGCACGTATTGATATAGATTTACAGGGAGATGGTATTTCTCCCCCATCCAAACGTTTCTTACCCGTTCCGTCTTCGTCGAAGCAGACGAAAGCGTTGCGGATGACATCCTCCGGGTCTGTGCCGTTGAGTTTCTCTCCGAACATGGTGAGAAACATGGTGAAGTTGATGGGGCCGGGGGCTTCGTTCATCATCGCATCAAGGTATTCCTCAGAGGGATTCTTTCCTAGAAAAATCAGCAAGTTTGCAACCAAACGTGTTTAATAAATGATACAGAAGATGTTCCAGTTCTGTGAAAATACTGAATGTTCTGCGGTGAGATTAGTATTGAGAGGGAGGTTTTGGGGGGGCTACTGGATGGTATAGGTGGGTAACACCTTTTTAAGTCCAATCCTCCAAAACTAAAGAAATAATACGCTGGCTGTCATACAGTACCAAGTGAAGCTAGCATGTCATGTAGATCTTCTTTATCAATGAAGCCATCCCGATTCTGGTCAATCATGTTGAATGCTTCCTTGAATTCCTGTATCTGGGACTGATCAAACATGGCAAAAACATTGGAGGTGGCGCGCTGGGGACGCTTCTTAGTAGTCTTCCCCTTGGCCCTCTTACTTGACATCTTGTCGGGAGTTTTTTTTTTCTGTAAATGTAAAAGTGTTTCAAATGTTTGTATATTAATATTTAAGGTATTGCAGTATCAGTGTATATGAATAAAGTACAAGGAAATATAACATTGCAGGTCACATCAAGCGTTAGGCAAACTTTGAAACTTTTTTTTCTAATACGCTAACAAGTAGATCAACGGAATTAAATTATAAATATTACTCGATGATAGCTAGCCAATGAGCCAAGACTGTGTTGCACTTCAAGAATGTAATTCACATTAGCTTGCTATCGTAACAAAAACTTTAATGCACGGAAACGCGACTTTACCTACTAGACAATTATCGTTTGAACTATTTTCAAAGACATGAATATAGGACGTAGCAATTCTACATGCAAACTTCGTACCTGAAGAGAAATTTATCAATGTAGCCAGGTCAACTTGTCTGCTGTGGGCGGTGCTGCTAGTGGTGCTGTTGACGATAGCAGTCAGATGCTATGACCGTCAGCTTACCTACAAAAGCAGCGTCCAATCACAGCACAGGCTGGAACAAGAGGAAAACGACTGGAATATTCCATCATTCCCCATTTGACCTCTACGTTAACAATATTGGAAAACATTTTGTTCTTGAAATTAATATTAATGATAGCTAAATATTCGTCCTGATATTTATGCGACACATATGTTTTATGTAAAAACGCGAAATCATGATTTACTTTCAACTTTTTGTAGTTAGATATATATGTAATCATATAATGCCACCACTGGGTGGCAGTAAACGCTAAGCAAATTGTATACCGTAAACGGAAAGGCGCAAGACGATGGATAGTTACTGTACCAGGCCAAGACCACCTGTTCCAGCCTCCTGACTTGCTCCATGAATGATCCTAATCTTAAATAAGAGAAAATCAAAACAAACGTCGTTTGTTAGAATGTGTCCCTGGTGGTATTTTAGGCTTGCTTCAACACATTCGTTACTACCTCAACAATCGAAATAAATTAAAAATAACAAACAAATAAAGTTCCGTATGTAATAAAATATGGGGGTTCTAGTTATAGTCGTTGATGGTAGTGGTGGTGGTGTTCGCCCTGGTAAGAGCCATGTCTTCCTTCATGGGCTATATTTAAAGTCTTCCCAGCCTTAAAAGGTCGTGACGGTGTCTTCAACATTCTGCCGAGTGGCAGCCTTATTTTTGTTCAGTGGACTGTCGCTCTGTCCACTGCCCCGAGCCTCGCGTCTCTGCCTGGATTTGGACTTGCTTTTATTACTTTTGGTACTGGACTCCCCTTCACTTTGTTTTCAGCGATCAAGACATTATAGGATTTGGTGAGTGCGTATTTAAGTGTTTCACTTTGTTGTTCCATATGGTTAATGTAATTGAAAACAGTGCCACTGTAACAACTACTTCTCCACTACTTATCAAGAATTGCCTTACGTTTAGCCCCTCAAATGTTGTCATGCACATTTCTACTCCATTCCATCCCATTCCATTAGCAACTCATCCCATCTATTGCCATTATTAATCCTTTGAGTTTGATGAATGGCTTGTTGGCTATTCACTTGCATGTGTACCCCCCCCCCCCCCCCCCAAGTACACTATTGTACAACTAGCTAAGGACAATCGTGCATTGCCTGTACGTATACAGTTTGTGGTGCCTATGATCTATTTGTTTCTAACACTACTCATGGGTGGACGAGTAACAAAAGTAGTTATGTGGGCCTACTAGTCCAGCCTATATGTTAGCAAGACCATGCTATTACCTCACAAAAATAGAGACTATTAATCTAACATCAATACACGCCTAGGCTTTGTTATAAAAACGTACATTCTGGCATTGATGCTGTTTATGGAAAGTCTACAATCCGAGCATAAATATTGAATTGAATATTGAATAAATGAACATTCCATTCATCCGGATAGTGACAAGAATCATTTCAAGTGATAGGCCACACCTTGTGAAATGTAATGCCATTAGGAAAAAATAGTTGGTTACTTCTTTTTAAAATAATCGGTTTTTTTTCTGAGGCTAGGCTATATTATAGGTACAAATATGATGATACCCCTTAACATGCTTTTAATAGTAAAGCTAACTCTCTGTCTACACACAGTAGACTACTGTGTCTTAACAAGAACAAGCACAGCTACATACAAATAATATCATCCGCTATCCTCCACCGATCTGCAATAATATCTAACCTAAACTTGTAACCGTTAACATATCATCGCTCATTTAATTACGGTAATAACGGTGAGATTGATTTACAGCGTTCGTTCGCGGTGTGTTTTTGAAAGTGCGTTAAGAAAACAACAGCGCGGTCTAAGCTGCGGCTTGGAGGAACTCCTCTCAGGATGTCAGGATCCTCGTCACATCACCAGAAACATCAGCAGCACAAGCGCACCTATGAGACCAGCCGTCATCTCAGCAGCACCAGGCTAGAGACTTCCTCCGTTAGCCAGCTGTCTTACTCAGCTCACAGGAGCAGCCATGGGTAAGAGAGCCTGAGGGAGAGAGGATGGGAGCGATGGAGCAAACCATGGCCAAGGCAGAGCATGTGTGGACCATGTGTTCTATTGTGGAAGGCACAATGTGGACACCATGGCAACCATCTCTTAACCGTGGCATCAACTTTGCTGTGAATCCTCCATCCAGAAGTGTGATTCATCATAACTGCATACATAACACTGTTTATGAATGCAGTGACGTGCAGTTTAGGTCTAATACAACTAAAGATGATTACTGGCATTGTTCTAGTACTGTGGGTAGACTGTGTGACTGACTCACAGCTGATTCATCGATGCAGAGAAGAACTTTCATACGTAGTTTAGGATGAATGGGACATATTAGCGGTCGACTTATCAGAAAGGCTGCGTTTTAGCGCAATGGAAACAGAGCATCGTTATACACAATTGAAGACGTGCAAACAGATTTAGTAGAGGGATGGAGTTTGGGGTAGGAGAAGGTGGTCGAATGTACTTTTTCTTGTCAGGGTTAAGCTTTGCCTATGGATTTTATGACATCATTTTATTTCGTTTGTCTATCCAAATCCATGGCTCGTCTTTATGCAGTGTTCCAAACTTGAATTTGAGCTACCGTGGATAGCTGCCAGAGATATTCATAGAGAGCCAGGCTATTTCAAGTTGCCTGGGAAAGAGAGGTTCATCATTACTGTACTGACACTGTAAAGAGTTGGTACCACAGTTTAACCAGGCTTTGTTGGGATGGATCACAGTATTCTTCGCCAGTTTGTAGTTATTCACTTTATGGTTAGGGTTTAGGTTTAGGGCTAGGGTTTAGGGTTAGGGCTAGGCTGTAGGTTTAGGGTTAGGGCTAGGGTTTAGGGTTAGGGTGTAGGGTTAGGGCTAAGGTTTAAGGTTAGGGTTATTCTTTTAGAGTCCTTTGGTTTTCATTTAGTTTTGAATACTAGTAGGAGACAAAATAGTTTGGAGAGCCGCTTATCATTTCACGAGTGTTGAACACCTCAAAACGCGGTCTTTACAGTAAAGTTTACACACACACACGCATTACCATGTGTAAAGAAAAGTACACATCTTTTGTTGGACTCTTCAACCAATCAACCGTGATTGCTGCTTGGCATTGGTGCCGTTCTCTTGGCTGACATCTCACTGAGGCCTGCCATGCTACTGGTTCTCACAGGGCAGAAACACAGCCAAAGGATCCACCCTGCTTAGCAGATCGTGTGGACAAAAGCTCTAATGGGAATCTTCCTTCCATTCTGCTGTTGAACAGGCCCCCTGGTAGCTATATTTAACCCAAACCTACAATAGGTTGCCAGAGCTGTTTGGCTTTGTAGTAATGTGTGTCAGGGTCATTCTGATTCCAGGCTTAAGGGACCAGGTGTGAAACATAAACTTTAGGCTGTTAATTATGGCCAATTGTAGTAGAGGTTAGTTGTTAAGACCCGTACAAAGTGCTGTTCCTTGGCCTTCAGAGAGTTGTTTTATTTTTGTGTTTAGTGAACACTTTATGAGACTGTACCAATATCAAGGTTTTACCACTGGGAGTCCAAACCAAACCGTTGAAAGGACTAATTATAACCCCTCCCCCCCAAAAAAAGATGTGCTTAAACACCAGAGTGTCTGTGGTTCAATGTTACCCAACAGCAAATGAGCTTGTCTGATGTGATTCTGGAACTGACTGTTTGTCCGCTGGGCCAGACTGAGGAGCGCTGTGCAGACAGAGAAGGGGCAGGAGGTGATACAACTGAGCCCACTACCCACTCGAGCCAAACGCACTTACCTGGCCATGGACGCAGACCGAGAGCTCATCGGATACGTGGTGCCTCTCTTCAGAAGCAGGTGAGCGCGGCTGCGGCCGTGGCGACGACCTTGTGGAGAGTTGGGATGGTCGTTGTGTTGGTGGGAGTTCTGATACTGGGGTATAACATGCTGACGATGCGGAAAATGGTGATGGTGCTGACATCATGACAGCCATCGATTGTTTTGGTAGTGGTTAGCAGGAATTGCAACGAAGAAACGGATTCTGTATGGTGGTGCTTTGTTTAAAAAAAAAGTGTATATGGGAGTATAGTGTCCTTAATAGCGTATGGTTGTCTTGCTCCAGTCATGAATTTGCCCAGGGCTTGGTGGAATCCCAGGAAGAAGTGAAGGAAGAAGGGGTGAACTATGTGGCCATGAGGAACCTGTTTACCAGGGAGACCAGCGCAGCCATGGAGGTGAAGGTGGAAAAGAAGACCAGAAAGACGCACATCAGAGAGTCTGCAGACCGCCTCACTCTTACCAAAACGGTTAGTCCGGACCAAAGACTCTAGACAGATCGAACAGAGAGATTCTGTCGAATAGGATGAAGTCACAGTTGTAGCACAACTAACGATCCGCCATCCCCCACTTCCCCGTTATCCAATAGATGCAGGAAAGAGCCGAGTTCCGTAAAAAGATGAATTCGGACAGCCTGACTCACCCTCCAGAGTTCATCGTGAAGCCCCGCGGTCAGACCCTGTGGGAGGGAAAGACTGTGAAGCTGCACTGCACTGTGGCCGGCTGGCCTAAGCCACGTATCGCCTGGTACGGTTCGGAGCACCAGGGATACAGATTTCCGTGAAGGAACATTGAAGCTGTCTTCGGGAAGGGGTTTCTGAAGACCTCATTTTTTGGGGGGGGGCGATGTGGAAAATGTGCTTTGACACAGTCTTTCTTGTTTCTTTCTTTGTGTTTGACATTTAGGTACAAAAACAATGTGGTCATTGACGCCAAGGCCCACCCCGACAAGTACACTACGGAGAGCAACTACAACATGCACTCTCTGGAGATCAAGAAGTAGGTTTAACAAGGCCTGTGAGCCCTGCTCTGACGCTGCAAAGCTGGAAGTATAGAAGTTGCACGAAGTGTAATGCGTCTTCAAAAACCCCTGAACTGACCAGGCTACCTGTTGTGGTCATTTTCAGCTGCGACTTCCTCGACACTGCTAATTACCGTGTGTCCGCTCTCAATGTGAAGGGAGAACAGTCTTCCGTCGCCACGCTGGTTGTGAAAAGTAGGGCGTGCTCTCTTTTCTGACATGATCATTTTCTTTGTGTTTATGAGCAGAACTACGATTTAAGGACCACAGAATATGTGGTCCCTTGAAAGTAGTAGAGAGTGTCCACTAATGTAGTTGTGTAACGTGTGTGTGTAACGTGTGTGTAACGTGTGTTATGTTCATATCTTCATGTGATATGTTCATAACACACGTTACATAACTACATTAATGGACACTCTCTACTACTTTCAAGGGATTTGTGCTAATAGTTCCTTTGTGCTCTGTGCTCCTTTAAACTTAAACAGACAAGCTGTTGTTCTCAAAGTCTAAGGACTATTTGAGGACCTTAAAGGTATTCAGGGGTCAAATTGCATGACTGAGGCCTGCGACTCAGTAGAAGAGTTTACTGCTTCTAACTTCAGTATGAGCTGAGGAGTTATACTGTAGGTTGTGTGACCCACGGTCTCTGTAGCTGTGTCTTACGTTGTTTCGTCCTTTCAAGGGTTCCAAGATGGAGAAGAAGCGGGACCTCTCGATGCTAAACCACGTGAGTTAAATCATCAACTCCAGAACGACAACAATGGCTCTCGACGCCCCCCCCCCCCAAAAAAAATCAAATTCCATAGATGACATCATATTCACAATCCTTTAAAGAATTCATCCCCCGTGTCTCTTCCCTGTCTATTTCACCCAGATGGATTCTGCCCTGAGCATGGCGTCACCTTCGAGACCGCCATCATCGATTCCTTTGAAGTGGCTTTTGGCAGCGAAGATCAGACCATGAGCATCGGCTGCACTGTTATCGTTTACCCCAGCGTCAAGAAATACAAGCCCGAAGTTGTGTGGTACCGAGATGGTAGGTACTGATGTGGTCGCAATGACGTAACTGTCTAGTCCCCCACAGTAGAGTATCAACAACAGCATTGCTCCGGGATAGCGTTTGAACGCAAGATAAGCGTTCAAATGGCAAACACGAAACGGACGTCCAATCGCATTGCCTGGTCTGCATCTTGTGTTTTCGCCCTCCTTTCAGCTGTGGCCCTGAAGCCCTCTAAGTGGGTGCACATGCACTTCAGCGGAGAGCGTGCCACCCTCACCCTGACTCACCTGAACAAGGAGGACGAAGGGCTCTACACTCTGCGTGTAAACACCAAGTCTGGCTTTGAAACCCACTCCGCCTATGTGTTTGTTAAAGGTAAGACAGCACGATGAACATCCGCTCAAACTCGGGAATCTCCCGCCTTTCGTTTGGAACTGCAAATTGAATGCAAGCAGGACATTGGTGAAAAACTCCTTCCCAGTGACTTCCTTCTCCTCCCGAGTGCTCTGTGTCTTTAAGAGACTCGTTGTATCATGTGTCTCCCCTGCTATGCCTCTTCTATATCTGTCCACAGTCACCAACTCCCTCACAAAGTGTCCTCTTAGTTTTAGAAGTTTCAAAGTCATTTTCACAAGATAGTCAGGTGCTGCTTCCTGTTTTGCGACAACAGGTATTACAGTGAAAAGGTTAAGAAATGTGGTTTGACAGTTCCTAAGGTTACAGGCCCCATAGGTCATGAGTAGGTCACGGTGGAAAGTTTATTCTTAAGCAGCTATGTAATACATCTGCTCCATAATTAGAAACTCCACATATGTTGGAGTGTGTTCTCACAAGTGTGTGTCCCCGTGTGTGCATGGCTGTGTGTGCGTGCATGCGTGTCTCTCTGTGTGCGTGTGTTTGTGTGTCTCTGTGTGTGTGTCTCTGTGGATGTGTCTCTGTGTGTGAGTGTGTGTGTGTGTGTGTGTGTGTGCATGACTGTGTGTGTATGTCTCTGTGTGCATGTGTGTCTGTGTGTGTTTCTGTGTGTGTGTGTGTGTGTGTGTCTGTGTGTCTGTGTGTGTGTGTGTCAGATGGTGACGTGGAGGTGGAAGGTGCACCAGTGGCCCCCCTGGATGTCCGTTGTCATGACGCCAACAAGGATTACGTGGTGGTAACCTGGAAGCAGCCAGCTGTGGAAGGCAGCAGCCACATCCTGGGGTACTTCATCGACAGGTACTGTTACTTCTTCTTCTGTGGTTTTTAACACTCCAGAAAGGTCTGCGTTTTCTTCCTCTTCCTCTACACATAAAAATGGCAAAATGGTTCCACACCTTTGAATTGTCATCTGTGTTTTTGCTGCTGCTAGCTGATACCTATGCATCACACTGAGCTTCGTGTGATCTTGTGAGCTTCATGCGAGCTTCACAAATCCTTCATCTTGTGCCATGTGACGTTGGCGTGGTTTACAGGTGTGAGGTGGGCACCCAACACTGGGCGCAGTGTAACGACACCCCGGTGAAGTACGCCCGCTTCCCCGTGACCAGGCTGGTGGAGGGGCACTCATACACCTTTAGGGTGCGGGCCATCAACCAGGCCGGGGTGAGCCGACCCTCCCGCTCCTCTGCTCCCGTGCTGGCCATGGACCCCTCCGAAAGAGCTCGCCTCAGAGGTAAGGCAACCCTGGGCTCAGACAGAGCATGCTAGTTCAGTCAAACGAGAGGAACACGATTTCCTGGGTTAGAATAGGTGTAGCTCAGTGGTTTGAGTCATTTGGCTTCAGGTCAAGAGGATTCAGGTTCAAATCCCTGCTCGAACAACGTTTGAATCGAAGCAAAATAACCACCTCATTGTTGTTATGTTTGGTCTCAGCTGATACCTCCGCTCCCTGGACTGGCATGATCAAGTTCACAGAGGAGGACTCTACAGGTGAGTGCTTGTGTTGTACGATGCATGTGTACTGTACTGGCGTTGAATTACCTTGAGGTGGGGCGTGTTGCATCTATTGAACGCTGTGACCCGCACAGTGGGCGTGGTCCCCGATGCTCCCAGTGACGTCGTGGTTAACGAGGCAACCAAGAACTACGTTGTCCTGGGCTGGAAGCCCCCGCTTCAGAGGGGTCACGAGGGGGTCATGTACTACGTAGAGAAGGTCAGTAGGTCACACGTCACACCCATTCTAACTTCCTCTCTTTTTAGTGCTGAGCTTACTTCTTCCGGGTTAAGATGAGGTCATGTGACGTGTAAACGTGGCTGTTCCTAGTGCATGGCAGGGTCTGACTCCTGGCAGAGAGTCAACACCGGCATCCCGGTGAAGTCCCCTCGCTTCGCCCTGTTCGACCTGGCGGAGGGCAAGGCCTACAGCTTCCGCGTGCGCTGCTGCAACTCTGCCGGAGTCGGGGAGCCCTCTGCCGCCACCGGTGACATCACCGTCGGAGACAAACTAGGTGAGCTGACCAGCCCTTGTGTATACCCTTATTTCCGGATGTCTCCCTATGTCTCCGTCTCTCTCACTGCCCCCTCCCACCCCTCCTCTGCAGACCTGCCGTCCGCCCCAGGTGTGGCTGTAGCCATCAGGAACACGGACACGTCCGTGGTGGTCACCTGGCGGGCCTCCCTGGAGGTCAAGCACCTGGTGGGCTACTACATCGACTGCAGCGTGGTTGGCAGTAACGTGTGGGCCCCCTGCAACAACAAGCCGGTCAAGAAAACCAGGTCTGCCTTCAAAGCCCTTGAAATACATTTTGTGCAAATGCGTTACCATGCTTCTGTTCAGTCCATGTTCTATCATTTGAAGTCGGATATGGATCATGGAGTCAATCCCTCCCATTTTTCAGGATAAACCCTAAACCTTCGGATGATTGTGAGCAGTTTTCTTGACTGTGTTGTGTAGGTTCACCTGCCACGGGCTGATCACCGGTCAGTCCTACGTGTTCAGAGTGAAAGCAGTCAACGCTGCAGGGTACAGTCAGTGCTCTTCAGAGTCTGAGGCGGTGGTTGTGAAGGCTGGCATTGGTGAGTACACACGGCACACGCCCAACTTTCATGTCACGTTCAGGTGGATACCAGGTTCATATTGGTCTCAGGGCTGCAGTTCACGGACAGGAAACGTCCTCTCCTCGTTCCTTCCCTCTGCTTCGTTCTACGCCCTGTTCCTCAGAACCCTCATTCCACTCCATCTGCACTCCATCCTATTTCCCAACCTGGGCAACACGTAGCCGTTACCTTCACAGCTTCGCAGTGCATCTCGTTTCCCGTCAACATCTCACGACGCTTCTCATTTATCACTGCGTGTCCCCTGCTGTCCCCCCCCCCTGCTGGCCTGAGGCCTGTCTGTCAGACCCTCACCCTGGGCGGCTTCACACCTCTACCTGCGTCTGTGCTGTCGCCTGGATGTCTTCTCTGCACGTGCCTGACTAAATGTTCCCTCTGGGTTTCCGTAGACGCTGTTAAAATGTTTTCTACTGTTCCGTAACATCTCTAAAGCCATTGTCTCAAACCCTACTTGCACGTGCACGTGTTGTTACTCGAACAATGTTGGGTACGTTGTTATTCGGAAACATGTCAACCGAACATTCAATGAAATGTTGATAAAGTAAACTAATTCAAGCTTGTTTTCAATGACACTCGGTATATATATTGCATTGCGATTAGGAGGTATTGTATTGTGTGGGATATTGCGTGTGCTTCAGTTCATTCTGGATATGTGTCTGCTGTTTGCTAACTGTTATAGGGGCCATGCATGGCCAGAGTGACGGCTAAAACAGTGTGTTGTGACTGAGCTAGCCTGACACCTGGGCTAAAAGACTTGACAAGGTACAGGGTAACCCTGGCAATAGCACTCACAGTAAGTAAACTATCTCCCAGCCTAGTAAGGATGCACTTTGTAGGGTGTTATGCTTGTTGATTAAGGCTGCGATGTGAGCTTCTTCATATGTCAAATCACATTTCTCTGACTAGGCCTGAGAAGTCTTCAAGCAGGTCATGACCTGAGTATTGTGCTTTGCTGTTGTGAGCCTCTTGACCTTTGTGTTTGGACAGTCTGACACTGTTTCTGCGTGCGTGTGTGTGTCTGTGTGTGTGTCTGTGTGTGTGTCTGTGTGTGTGTGTGTGTCTGTGTGTGTGTGTGTGTGTCTGTGTGTGTGTGTGTCTGTGTGTGTCCTCCAGCCATCTCTGCCCCCCCTGGGAAGGTGGGCCTGCTGGAGAGTGTTAAGGACTGCATGGTTCTGGGCTGGAAGGAGCCCACGGCCACAGGAGGAGCAGACATCAGGGGCTACTTTGTGGACTACAGGACCGTGGCAGGAGGGGTGGCTGGCCAGTGGCATGAAATGAATCACAAGGCTTTGACGACAACCACCTACAAAGTCAGTGGCTGAGCTTTGAAATTCAAGCTAATTAACACATTGTTGTAGCTCTCCCTGCTAATCAGTAAGCACTTCACAGAAGGGTGTTAGGTAACGTTGACCAGCTCACCTTAAGAGTTTGGCACTACTGAAATTGGATGCGTGTAAAGATACGTAGTCAGTGCTATTTGTTTGTCTAATCCCAGACTCAGTGTCTGACATATAAAACCCATCGTTATTCCCCAAGTCAGATTCAGTGCAGGTGATGACAAAGACAAGTAAACTCGCAACTTGCTTTGTTATTTATACAGGATTAAGCAGAGATACGGGGAATTACGAAACCGTCATTACGATTTAATAAACGGTAATCCTTGTTATTTTCCTCTTTTCTGCAGGCAGAAGACCTGAAGGAGAACGTGTTCTACCAGTTCCAGGTGCGTGCTCAGAACATGGCGGGCGTGAGCGTGGGATCGTTGCCTAGCGCCGTCCTTGAATGCAAGGAATGGACCATCACTGTACCAGGTACAGTGAGAAGATCTATCTTCTCCTCTTCTGTCTGCATTTATAAATAACCTCCAGTGTGAGTGCGTACTCCTACTCCACCTTGTGGCGGTGGAAGGATCTGCAGAATGTTACCAAAGTATTTCTTTGGAAGTCCCCCAAGTCTACCACCATGTCTCCGTTTGAAACCCCCATCCTCCCTCCCTCCCTGTCTCCATCCAGGTGCCCCCCACGGTCTCCATGTCCTGGAGGTGCGTGACACCTCCCTTGTGGTCCTCTGGGAGGCCCCCACCTATGACGGGCGATCCCCTGTCAACGGATACTACCTGGATATCAAGGAGGCTTCGGCCGGAGAGAATGGCTGGAAGGGGGTCAATGAAAAGGCTGCCAAGCTGAAATTCATCAAGGTCAGAATACGCTTGTGCCTTCTTTGTCTCTGTTAGAATACTGTTATGTTACTGTGAGAATACTATTTGGAAATTGTACAAATCGAGTTGGGTGACTGCTAGAAAGCTGAAGTTGGGAAATGTATGATCCTGTGTGTGATCAGGATGTGTGGACCAAGAGAGGATTGAGCGGTGTGTATTAACGCCCCTCTCCTCCTTATGTATGAGTAAGGTCAGCGGTCTGAAGGCTGGTGCTGCCTACGAGTTCAGAATGCGCGCTCAGAACCTGGCTGGTGTTGGGAAGCCATGTGCAGTGTTGGGCCCAATCCTTGCCCAGACCCCCCCGGGTGAGCAACGCACACTTAGCCTACACACACACACACACACACACGCACACACACACAGTCACACACACACACTCACACACACTCACACACACACACATTCGCACACACATACACACACCCCCACACACTCACACACACAGACACACACATTCACACACACACACAGTCAGAGCTATGTTTTTTCTCTCTTCTAGGCACCCATGAGATTGTTGTTGACGTCGACGATGATGGAGTGATCTCCATGATCTTCGAGTGCTCCGAGATGGCTGAAGGTTCTGAGTTTGTGTGGACCAAGAACTACAAGACCATCACAGACACATCTCGCCTCACCATTGTGACTGAAGGTGGCAAGTAAGTACTGCGTTTTCATATCTGCCTTCTTGATGTGCACACAAGCCTATTTTTGTACCTTTTTGAAGCTATTGCTATGTACAGCTATATAGCTCCAAAAATGCTCATACTGAAGCTATAGCCTAAGACCATACCACAGTCTCCATATACAAATCACATATGAATTAACACTGTTAGTCTCCTATGGATCTTCCACTTGAAATAATGTATGAATTCTCACCGTGTGTACGTTCAGATCGAGGGCCATCTTCAACAGCCCCTCCCTGGAGGACCTTGGTACCTTCTGCTGCATGGTCACCAACACCAACGGCGTCTCATCCAGCTACACTCTAACCGAGGAGGGTGAGTCACTCAAGTGATACTCAGCCTGCCGTGACGTCAGTCTTGCAGCGCGTTCCCTTCTAAGTCCGTCCAGCGGAGATAAGTTACGTAACCTTAGAAGGGAAAGCCTGCCCAACGATTATGCGTTGAAATGGCAGTTGTCGCACGCGGTGGACGTTTTCATCGAATATACGTGCGCCGTGCGTTTCGTGTGTAAATGCGTTTGGTATGATATCTCCATGCTTATTGTATGAGAGGGCTGCAGGGCGTATGAGGATAGAGGCGTGGTTGGAGTGTTTGGTATGGTGTGAGGATCAGGAGGAAGGGCTGTGGGAGCAGCATGTAACAGGAGATCATGTGGTCTCTGTTGACAGGTCTGAAACGTCTTCTGGATCTCAGTCATGAGCACAAGTTCCCCGGTGAGTATTCCAGACTGTCGCTAACTCAGAAGGCCATGGAGCTCAGCCGTTGGTTGACCTAACGTCTACGAGTAAAAATGTCAAGTCACTTTACCAGTGGATTTCAAATCAAATGCCAAAATGTATATTCATAACATGATCTAGCGTATTAGCATATATGACTGTTCATTTCTTGGTGAATATTGCCACGATAAGTGTCTTTTTTTGGGCCACAATCTCTTTTTATCCATCTTTACAGTCTTAACTCTTTAACTCTTCGTCCTGACTGTGTTTCATAGTCATTCCCTTCAAGTCAGAGATGGCCATGGACCTACTGGAGAAGGGTCGTGTCAGGTTCTGGACCCAGGTGGAGAAGTTCACATCTGCCTGCCAAGTGGAGTATGTCTTCAACGACGCTATCATTACCGCCGGAGAGGTAGAGACGCAATTATCATAATGTCAGTCACACACACACACACACACACACACACAGCTGATAACCTAATTAGTTATTAGAATAGAAAGACAATGTATCATCGTATTTTAGCAGAATATAAGATGTCCATGCTGGTGTTTCTTGTCCGTCCCTCCAGAAATATACAGTCAACTTTGACCAGACCACTGGAATCATTGAGATGTTCATGGATTCACTGGAGGTCACAGACGAGGGCACGTTCACCTTTAACCTGGTGGATGGGAAGGCTAAGGGTCAGACTAGCTTGGTGCTGATTGGAGATGGTGAGTTGGATCTCTCTCTGGAACTTTCTAACTATTACCTCCTTGGTAGAATTTCAAAACGGGCTCCGAGATTTGCTCTTGTCCTTCGCAATGTGAGAAAGACCTCCCTGGAAAGGCCAGCAGCTTGTCTTTATTGCAGTTACCCTTTATGTCCATGGAGGGGCAGCAAAGCTACATTTGGTAGCCCAGTTGTCATAATGGCCAGTGCAGATGAATGAATCCACTGTAGAGGACAGTATACAGATGATCTGAAGGATTTATCATAACATTTCTGTTCATATTTTCAGAGTTCAGAGAGCTTCAGAAGAAGTCAGAATTTGAGAGGGCAGAATGGGTCAGGAGACAAGGTGAGTAAATGACGGGTTAACAATGACCATAATCCATCATACGTCACATACAGATCTGATGACTCAGACACACATGCAGAACTGTAGACAGCAAGACATGCACATTACACAGTGTGATTATCCATATGAGTACGGTATTCCACTACGTGGTAGCTGTATCTTATAGTAGCTTGTGATTTACAATTCAGAATTTAGAATTCAGTAGTCATTAACATAGGTTGTTCTCACACACAGGACCTCACTTTGTTGAGTACCTTGGATTTAAGGTTACCCCAGAATGCAACGTGCTATTGACGGCCACGGTAAGAAGCGACTTTGATCTGGGTGTCAAAATATCAATATCCCAGTCTGAAAGACACGCCCGTATATGCTGACCCTTCCATTGGCTCGTACAGATAGGAAACATCAAACCTGAGACCGAAATCACCTGGTTCAAGGACAACATTGAGATCGAAGCGGATGATGAAGAGTCACAGAAGATTGAAATCAAGGACGGGCAGCTGACCTTTAACATTGGAAAGGTCAGGCCATTGGAGACTCATATCTCATACTTATTATTTCTTCTTCAGTTTGGTATCGTTCCCTCATTCATTTTCTATTAGAACATTTGTATTCAATAGCAGTTTGATATGCCTAATGATGCCTTGCTTCAGGCGATGCTACAGCCCTCTCTCCAGTCTCTCTCTCTGACATGCGGACCCATAAATAATGAAGTGTTGGTGCCATAAGGGATTACTCTGTTTACACCCCTATGTTGTAGGCAGACTCACTAGATCCATTATAACTTTAGGAAGAAGTTACTGTATTGTACGTTTTATTTTATTTACATTCGCAAATATATTTGAGTGTAGAAAATATTTATACTAACATTTGACTTGTCTGATAACACTCAATAATATATACTCCCACATCTCATAAAGATAAGTCCATAATTTGTTCATGAAACGATTGTGTTCAATATGACTGGACAAGGACTCCTCCTGACAAATATCATATAAATATTATATAATCAGTCTCAGCATTAGCCTGCTATCATTCCGAGGTGCAAATCTGTTTAACCCTTCATGGTTGGACACCAGCCCAGTGTGATTGAACACAATCAAAGCCTGGGAGACCTAAATAGAGGAACAGTGTGATGCGTGCTAACAGGAGAGGATCCCCTACCCTCTCCATCCTGTAGGTGCGCTTGCGTTAACAAGCTTATCTGTCTAATTTACAGTGTGTGTTTAAGAAAGACAAAGAATCTGAGGAGAAACTGAAACCGCCAGCGGAGGCTCCCCCACCAAGACCAAAAGTCTGGACAGAAACTTAGCCATAAGTTTTCGCCTCCTTGTCGCCTTCTTGTCCCCTTCTGTCTGCGTTAGTGTTTAAGCCTGCAGCATCCAGGGCTGGAGAAAAGCTTGCCTTTTCTGTTTATGGCGTCTGTGTCACCTATACCTTTTTTTTATCTGTCTAAGAAAATACGATTTCTCCTCTTCTTGGGAAAGTAGAGAGAAATCAGCATGAGTCTGGCAGTCTGGTCAGTGCTGTGTCCTGACATCTCCACTTTGCTCTATTTAGATTTCAAAGAAGGACGCGGGTGTTTATGAGGTGAAACTGAAGGACACCCGAGGAAAAGACAAGAGTCTATATAACCTGATAGATGCAGGTAACTTCAGTGTTATCTATCTTCTACTGTGTGGTCATCCTAAATTGCGACACTGTGTGCGACCAAAGTCAAACCTCACTCATGTTTCAGTTTTTCATGTCTGTCATCTCTTCAAGGTTACCAGACTGTATTGAATGAACTCTTCAGAGTAATTGGTGAGTCGTTCATTCCAAGCTCATTTTCTTTACGAGTAGTCCTTGAATTGAAATATGTATGTATGTGGAGTGTTTTTACATACTTTATGTCACAAATTACACAACCCTTACTAATGTGACCCACATAAGACCTCACTTACTCTCTCTCTCCCTCTCTCTCTCTCTCTCTCTCTCTCTCTCTACCTCCCTCTCTTTCACTCTCCCTCACTCTCTCTCTCTCTTTCTCTCCCTCTCTCTCTCTATTTCTCCCTCCCTCTCTCTCTCTATATTTTTCTCCCTATCTCCCTCTCTCTGTGTTTAGCTAACTCCTCCACTGAAATCAGTGTCCTCAGCACAGAGCATGGCATCATCCTCTACTCCTTTGTCACGTACCACACTGAGGAACTTCGCGTTAGCTGGCTCCACAAGTATGTCACCTCTTCCCTAACCCCCCACCCCTCTCCACCCCACCCCTCTCCACCCCATCCCTCCATCAGGCCTCCACTGTGTCCCCCTTGGCCTCTTCATGCTGTACACTCCCCCCATTCATGCACAGGACATGTATTTCATGCATGGAGGGCACAGGCTCTTAATATGACTAGAAGGTCAGAGACGATCGACACTTTTTCCCCCCGGAGACCCTTTCGCACGTCCCGTCCTGCTTTTGACGTCTACTCAGGCGTGAGCCGCGGTGACCCGCTCCGTGTTGTGTGTGTCTCTTGGGTAGAGATGCTAAGATCGCCCACTCGGACAGAGTTGCGTGCGGGGTGACCGGGGAGCAGCTGTGGTTGAAGATCAATGAGCCCACAGAGAAGGATAGGGGCAAATACACCATGGACATCTTCGATGGCAAAGATGGCCTGAAGAGGAACTTCGATCTGTCTGGTCAAGGTTAGTCAGGACTTCGACATCACTTCCTGGAGTGGGTTGACTCGGTCATCGCCTAGTCTTTAGCATGGTTGCTGCAGGCATTTACTGGTGAATGTGGCTCTATTTCATTCTTATGGTTCAATGTAACTCTAGGCATGGAAAGTCTAAGTCAGTACTGCACCTTCTACTATGTCAGCTGTATATATCAAGCTGGCATTTCCTGTAGGAAACTTGTGGTTCCAATTAAAACAGGGATTAACTGTTTATTGATGTTGCTACAGTATGGGAAGATGCGTTTGAAGAATTCCAACGGCTGAAGTAAGTTGACGTACTCAAGTGCCTACTGTACTGTTCTGTAATGGAAACTGCTGACTTGTAGTCCTATAAACCCAGAAATAGATAGCAGTCTCTATGCGTACCATAACATATAGGCCCCAACTCATTCATTTCCTGACATTGTTTAACAAACACTGCGATGGCATTTTTCGATGCCTCTGACATTATCCTTATCTTCTTTCCTCTTCTGTAGGGCGGCAGCAATCGCAGAAAGAAGTAAGTGTTTATCTATGGTCTTTCCGTCCAAAATAACTTATCTTTCTGTACAGGCTTTATAAATATGAATGCAGGAGCTCATAGGTCATGATAGTGATTCATTGTGATGTTGAAACCGAAAACAACTGATAAATATGACTAATACAATCGACCTAGCCCCTTATAGGAAACAGTTGCCTAGAACTTATTCTAGGGTGAGACTGAAAGAGTTGATTGCGTAATTGCTATCTTATTACAGACCGTGCTCGTGTTGTTGGAGGGCTACCAGACGTTGTCACAATCCAGGAGGGCAAGGTATTAAGCTTGAATTGTCCCATTATGATCTCTTCCCTCTCTCTTTCTGTCCATCTCTCTCTCTCTCTCTCTCTCTCTCTCTCTCTCTCTCTCTCTCTTTCTCTCTGTCTCTCTCTCGCCTCCCTATCATTAGAGTAGAATGACATTGTTCAGGGAACAGTATGATTGTGTTAGATAGCAGTAACGATCACCTTGCCTGCACGTCTGATGTCATGCTGTTATCCTGCTCCCCCCCACCCACACACACACAGTCCTTGAACTTGACCGGAAACGTCTGGGGTGAACCTCAGCCCGAGGTCACCTGGATGAAGAACGACAGAGAGCTGGTGTCCGATGACCGCTACGCCCTCAAGTTTGAACACGGCAAGTTTGCCAGTATCACCATAGCGTCCGTCACCACAACCGACTCTGGCAAATATGCCCTGCTAGTGAAGAACAAGTATGGCACAGAGGCAGGGGAGTTTACCGTCAGTGTCTACAGCCCTGATGGAGAGGAAAAGAAAGAATAGAGTATGAGATGGTGGAAGGACTAGGCTGAAAGGTGACTGATCTGTCTCCAAAGCTTTTTACTCCAGTGCAGGTTTGACCTTGTGCAGTGACATTCAAGTTTAGTGACAGTAAAACATGAGTATTTTAAGACAACAACAATCACAAGACCAAAAGACGAGGCTAAAGAGCTTTGAAGACTGCTGTCATGTATGGTTAGATACAGTTTGGTTCAGAAAAGAGTCATGCTTGCTTGCCCCCGTTGTTGCTTTAGTTCTGTCGTGTTGGTTTGCTATCAGCACAGTGTGTACGTCTGTCAAACTACAGAAGATGGTTGACCTTTCTGGCATATTCATTTCTTCACTCAAAAGACACAGTCTCTGTCATGTGACATGCTACAATAAAAAAAACGCTAAGTTCTCCAACGGGGACTTGCTAATGAGCTGTAGGACAACATATGAAGAAGGAAATGACTACTTCCGTTTTTGCTATATGCCGAATGTTAACTGTTAAGACCTCTGTTTAGACCAGTGGAAATTCCATTGAACTATGACAGTGTATTACAAAAACTGGTTGTTTGCTTGTTTGTCATGCACTGTGTTGTTTGCAAGAAAAAGTATGTCATTAATAACTATGTAAGATTGTAGGAGAACTGAAGAAGGATAAAAGCAATGTTAACAAAAACATGACAGTGATCCTGTCCTACAGTCGGAGGGGCTGTGTTCACTAGTGTTGTCATTACCTACACCTCTGCCCATGGTCAAGTAGCCTATGTTCCTGAAGGTGGAGTAGGCCCAATGTAACATCTAAGTGAAAAATGTGGTGTTATATGTCAACTGAGCAAGAGCAAAAATGGTCTTCTTCACACCTTTCTGTAAGAATAAAAAGGTACATTTGCTCTTGAATGTTTTGTCTTCTTTTTTTTATTGAACTCGACATGTTATAACTTCTGGGATAATAATGCTTATCGGATATGGGTAGTTGTCCACCCCACTAATTGGAACACGTCATTAGTTTATGACAGTTGTTGACCTGCCCGAGTGCGGTGTTTGCCAACCAATTTTCTGGGCACAAGGTTATTCCCTGAGTAAGTCACATGATAACGACATCTCTGCCGCGGTCTAGCACGTCAACCTATCAACGAATGCAGAGGGTGTGCAAACAAGCTAGCTAGCTAGCTAACGTCAACCGTTCACATCACTAGCTTCTGCTCTGAGATTCAGTCGTCGCACGCCCGGCTGTGCAGTATTGGCACGTCTGGACTCAGGACGGATTTTACAGTTTCCAGACGAAAGAAATGGGCACTCATTGAGGTACTGAGGACGTTTGACCATCCGTCTGGAGTTACTGAAAGGTAAATGGGTCCCAGCGTCAGCGTTATAGGGTTTTTGTATGGCTAAACCGTTTGCTCTGACAATCAAACCACGGTCATCTTCATCTTTCCGTCAGTTAGACTAATTATGGTTAGCTCAGACTAGCTGCTGGTAACGAAAATGGTAGACTAGCTTAGCTCTCGCTAAAGCCGACAGGGTTAGTCTACTATCAATTCATTCGTTCGTGATATTGTTTTATAAATACACAATTATTAGCTTGCTGTAGTTACAATATTGCCAGCTATATTGCAACAGCTATCTTGTCATTTAGAAAATGTTCATTTTCATTAGTGCTGCCTAATAGTATTTCCTAACTATTTGGTAACTGATTGAAGCAACAACAGCAACGTTATGTCCAGTCAGCTAGTGCTTGGCTAGCTACAGTACTAGTAGCTCGAGCTACCGGTACTACAGGCAGCAGCAAGCTAACTCAATCTTCTCCAGGAAACTGTGTTCATTCACTAACTAATACGTTTTGGCTAGCCCGCTTGGTAGAATTAAATATACTTCGTGAACTAGGTTGTTCGTGGTGAGACAGATATTTACCCTAGAGTGATAAACCCAAGTCTTGAAATGACATAAAAAGCCATGAACATCATATCCAAACATAGTGCTGTTGTGGACCAATGCCAGCATTTGCCAACTCATCACCCTTCGGTGGCTGAGACGACTGTAAAAAGTCACATTTCAAACACAACAAGAAGATCAGTGTAAAATGGTTGAGCCGTACTAAAGATACAGTTGACTACCGGATTCAATCATTGTCATTTTGGTAGTTCTCTCTCTAAATCAGTGTGGCTTTGAACGTCCTGTTATTTTTATTCTTCAATTTGACTACAGACTGTACTACAGACAAACTGTCAACCGCATTAACTCGTATTTTCTCTGCGGTACAATTTGCAAGATAGTAGACCAGTGACAGATTGGTGTGTAGTAGTTACAAGGATAAATGACACCTCCTTTATGTTTGACCTAGTTTGCGGCTCCCATTCTCACTCATGTCACTCTCAGACAACATTTAGAGGTATCTTATCGGAGGCCCATGTAAAAACGAATAGGGCTCTGTCTTAGCTAACGTATATGTCAGAGAAAGTATGCTTTGTGGCGAAAACTTGGACGGAGTCCCAAGTCAACATCCATTTAAAAAGTAACGTCAGGTAATCGTTTTTTTGTTGTTGTTGGTGTGTGCACTAGCCTGACGTTCGCTGTTGAGCTTTGACTTTCTCACCAAGGCCACAGAGTTCATGCTTGGTTGCTCCGGTCTCACCTTTGTAAGTTTACCTCTCCGAGTTACCGCCTGACCTCCATACGAAGGGAACGAGGCCCGTAAGGCATGACTATGATGACAAGGACTAGTGTGGCTGATAATCAAAATCCTGTTTAAGCCTTGTCTTTCAAGTTGACCAGCATTCACACGCTTTCAAGGCCTTTAGTGAGAAATTGTTTGATGTGCCGCATGGTGTTGATGGTTTGTATCTAGATTGACATGTTTCTGTTGACGTTATTCTACAAACAAGACAGAGCAACTACAACTGTCTGACGTTGCTAGACTCTTGTTCTTCAATACCAGTCATAGTTTAACGCTGTTGTCTGTTACTGGCAAAGGCTTTGTTTTTGACTTTAAAGAAAGTGTTTTGAACCTTATGAAACAGTATTGTCAACTCCACCTTGTGCATTTTCTAATACATTACCTATTGCACTGGTTGACACAACTGTTTTGGCGCTCACCAACGGGCATGTTAAAGTTGAGACATTCTTACTACATTCATACTATGACGTTGCGTAGGTGTGTGTATAGTGTTGAGTGTTGATCTAGTATGATATTCATCAAAAGTCATTGTGTAACTTAGCCGGACATAGAATCGTTACTTCCCTCTCAACCTGACACCTCAACAATGAGCATAATTTAGATTTTATTTGGAACAAACCACAAACGTTTTAGTCTCGTGATAACGTCATACACCAGAGCAGGTCCGGACCCATGGCCTTCTAAAACACAGTTTTCAGTCAAACCTTCGGCCTTCACCCTGCAGTTTTTATGACGTTTACTCACAGTTTCTGATAGAGCAGCAGGTCTAGCCTTGCTTGGTAGCCACGTATTTGTCAGTGTGAGGTGTTTACTTGAGCTTGCGTGCAGTCATTGGTGCCAGCCAGGTAGAAGGAAAGCGCTAGGCTAACGCTAGTGTGTTCTGTAGCTTAATACTTTGATCACTGGCGAGATCATCTTCTACAGTTTGCTGTGATATGGTATTGTATGGGTTTAAAAACGTTTGCGCATGATTTTGACATATGTTGTATGTTAATATCTGTTCAAGATGATCTGCTTTTTAGAAAGTGTTTGGTTGATGGTCTTTCCACCAAATTCAGGTGGATCACAACAGCATGATTTAAAGTCCACGTTTTTTAGTTTGAGATTCCAGAAGAGAACGTGAACTGAGATCAACTGTGTTTTGAAAAACAGGAAAACGTTCATGACTTATTAACCAAGTCGGCATCCGGTACAAAAAGTTCTTCGTCTGAGGACATAGACGGCAAATATGGATGAACCCCTAATGAATCATAAGCCAGACAGTGGATAACAGGAGTGGTTATTGCAGTGTTGCAAGACATCCAATGACTGGAGGGGCCCTCCATGTGACTGGGCGTGGCGTGGCGTAGCCTAGCCTAGCCTAGCGCCGGCCCTCACTCACCACACGGCTCTTATCGGAGAGAAAACGTGGTTTTGCTACTAAACTGGAACTGGCTCTGCTCTTATCAGCCACACACCTGCTTGTTGGAGAGAAGAACATCATTGGTTGAACGGTTTACTCTCATCTGATTGGACGATTCAGTGCTTGTGCCCATCGCTCGTCCTTACAGAGTAGCGTTGGAGGAAATGTTTGCATTTATACCTTCTTGTTGCGTAATTACTAATAACAAGACGTACATAGGGTTTGTGTATGGTGATTAGGGAGGGCTGTATTTGAGAGTTCAGGATGACAGGGAGACATTATCATTGGATGCAGGAAGATAATGACAGCCCCCACTGGCATATCCTGAGAGGATAAGACTAGGTTTAGCCACCTAGGCCCCAGATGAAGAGACCGCGGCCCCGGGGGGACATGGACCTCACGGAGGAGGAGGCCAGTGAACAGGATGAGTCCTCTTCTCCAAAGTCGTCCTGGTCCCTGGTGAGTCTTGGGGAGGAAGCCAAGCTCAGTGGATCTCTAGGCGCTGATGGACGGGGTTGGTGACGACTTCATGATTGGTTGAGATGTGGTAGGATTAAGTTTAGGCGAACTCGTGATGATGTTTCAGTGCTCAGTCTGTTTCATGGCTCTTTTGATGTTCTTTTAGATTTACAAATTGTCTCGTGTACCGCATTGACTTCAAACGAGAATGTTCCCTAGATGTTTGAACGCTATTGGAGGTCAATTGACCCAGCCACACACTGTGGTGTTCTGCTGATGGAAAACAGACCAGGGCTGAGTTGTATAATGCAACATGCGTTATGTTCAGACTCTGGAGGTTAATGCCTCAAGGATCCCAAGTCCTTGATAGTTACTGCAGGTTTTCTGCTGCATGTTGTGTCTCAGATTCCCTGCAGCTTAGAGCTCCCGTTACCTTTTGCCCTTTTGGCTTCTTCTGCCAAAGAACCAGCTTCGCATCCTGAGAAGAGGACGCCCTTGTGGGCCTTGGGGCTCTAAGTAGCAGCCTTGTGATTACTTACCCTGCCATTAAGTCATGTTCGTAGCTTTAGACACGTGCTATTATGCTGCATAGACGTACAGGTGGACCACGCCTCTGTGACTCAAAAGGCCCACTCCTTAGAGATAGGGAAAACCGGCGTAAATATGGATCGAAACAAGCTCATCTGCTGTGTAATGATTTAGCCATCTTCTCTTGTATGAAGTAAAAACTTCTGCGTTCGAGTGTGTGAGGTTATTGACTCCAATTCCTAGAAGGAGGCTTTCCGATGTTGTGGTTAGGCTGCTCTGCACGGTGTGTTTATCAGGTTGTGTGCTTTTACTATGTCAGTACTGGGTTCTCATGGAATAGTACTGCGTGATCTCTGGAACACCGCACAAGATAACCTATTGCGACATTTGCCGCAATATTCCATTCAGGAAAAACAACTGGCATTCTGTCATGTGTATTGTCAGCTGTCCCTCCCCTAGCACTCTACACAGATGCTGTACAATAGGTCAGTGTTCAGATCAACCAGTTGCGGTTATGTAAACCCACAACGCAGTCACTGGGAGACTGTGTTTACAAACCTCTCACAACCTGACCTTGTGTGACCAACCAATTTGCTCAGTTTGCAAGAACTGGAAAACAGTGTGTCCCACTTTGAAAAGCCTTAGTTCACACATTTCACACGCAGCAGGGAGTCTTCAGCGAACAGATAACAAGTAGTCATGGTGACAAAACCAGAACTTTGAGGACATGTGCTGCGTGTATCACGCGTCCACAGCCAGCCCGCGCAGATCAATACGTGTTAGTTTGGGGATTCTATTTAAGATCGCAGCAAGAAGCTGGACTGTAAACAGGAAGTGATTCTTCTGCCTCAGAAGCGGGAACAACACTTGGACACAATGGACAGCTAGCGTGTGTTTGTCTCAGTCCAGCTCTGGAGGGGTGGGGGGGCTGGCAGGCTGGAGCCAGAGCTGGGAGGACAGCAGCTTAGTCTGATAAGAGACCCACAGGCACCACATGTCTGGCATGCAGGGAGACTAGGAAGGAAGGGAGGCAGGCAGGCAGGCAGGTAGGGAAGAGGAGACAGACACTAGGATTGTCAACAAGACTAAAAATCTTTCCATTTGAAGCCAGTTCCATGAGTTACACAGGGAGCAATGTCACTGTGGCATTCTGTCAATATATATCTTTTTATTTTTAAGATTGAACATTTTGATATAATAATTTCTGTAGTTGTAGTTATTTGTCAGACTTGGATCTTCAAAGGGCTTAAACATAATTAAGTGAAAGCAGAGGGAGAGGAACTAAGCAGGAGCTGAGAGAAACAGGACAAAATCCCCCAACAGAATGACAAGCCTTCCAACTCAACAAAGTGCTTAACGCTTGTCTCGTCTGGCTTGTCTGAACCTGTCTTCATCCCCACCTAGCCCAAATCAACACCACCCCTCTGACTCTCCCCTCTCCTGCGTCTCCCCCGACCAGGCGGACACCATGAACTACGTGGGCCAGCTGGCGGGCCAGGTGCTGGTGACGGTGAAGGAGCTGTACAAGGGCATCAACCAGGCCACGCTGTCCGGCTGCATCGACGTGGTGGTGGTGCGGCAGAGGGACGGCAGCTACCAGTGCTCCCCCTTCCACGTGCGCTTCGGCAAGCTTGGCGTTCTGCGCTCCAAGGAGAAAGTGGTGAGTGGAACAGGAAATGACACGTTTGGTTTGGCGCTCTGGTCAGATACTAGTGGGGAATACTTGTACTTGGACGAACGATGGGCTGAAACTGTCGTTTGGTAGGAAGACATGAGGAAATAAGATTTATTGCACACACAGACACACACACACACACACACACACACACACACACACATTGCAACAGCGCAGTCTGTTTTATTTAATTCAAAAAACCCTTTATTCATGACTTAATCAGTGGTTGGAATGACTTTCCTTCACTGGAGAGATGCAAAGTTGCATCTCCAGTTGCCAGATGCAGAGACAGCCCTTTCCTTCTCTCTGACATCTGACCTGATGCAATTTTGAGATTGTGTGTGTGTGTGTGGAAACACTGGATAACTTTTAGAAGGCCTTATGAAATGCGTAACACGAATGTTCTGTTTACCGCAGTCAGGTGAGATACCATTGTTTCGCGGGGGGTCCACTAATGTGCCTAAACAGGTCTGTGTTTAAATACAAAAAGTAAATATCCTACACATGCAACCTATTCTCTTTGCCTCCCCGATCTTAGATACCAACATATTGTTGCCTGGAGTCCGGAGTACATTAGTCATGTTCTGGAAACCAACACCTATTTTTAGGGTTCTTGTTTTTCCGAACGCTTTCTTTTCCTGACAGACTTCTGCGTTCGAGCGTGTCGTAGTTAGCAGAGGCAGATCGCCATGCTGGTCAGCTGGCCTGCATCCACGCTGGCCTCATCCTGCCCTACTGGTCTCACTGAGCCTGTGTAGGAGACAGATGTGGGAAGAGGATTTGTGGGGGACGCAGTCTAAAGCATCGTGCCGATATACAGCGTTCTACTAGAGGTTTTCTCAACAGCAGATGAACGCATGGTCACTATGGCAACAGGTTATTCTTTTCTCTCTGTGTGTGAGAGAGAGAAAGAGAGACAGAGAAAGAAAGAGAGAGAGACAGAGAGACACAGAGAGAGAGAGACAGAGAGAGACTGCAAAGCAGATGGAGGAGGCATGACTGAAATGTCCCAGGAGAGAGCAGTCAAATGGATCCTCGTGAGGTTAGCAGATGACATTAGGAGGAGGTGAGAGAGGAGCGGCTGGTAATGTTCTCTGTCGCTGCGCTGCCCTCATCTTCTCATCCTCCTCAACTCCACCCTGTCTTCAAGACATCGTTTTCAGCAGGCAGGGTGGAGTTGTGGCGATTTTTCTGTCAGAACAGGTACAAAGACAATAGGCGGAATCTTGCCTTTTCTTTAAGGCTTTGTGGCGGCTGCAATTAAAAAGGGGTTAAAAAGTCCCATAATGACATGTTTCCCTCATCTAACAAGATGTTTTCTACAGACACGCCATTTTGGAGCATGTCGCTCTGCTGGCTCAAATTCTTGTAATCCTGTATGTGCCTCTGTCCTGCCAACTCCAACCACTCTGCCGAGTTGATCCTGTCAGCGTGTGACTGAAAAGCTCAGATTCATCCTGAATCACCACCAGATTCCCCACCATCCCTCGCCATGCCCAACCCCCTCCTAGCAGCCTGGGGAATCGAGCCCAGTGGCTGCTGGGAAGACCTCGCAGAGCAGTGAGAACAGGAACAAAGGAACAGAGAAAGTAGGGTGGAGCCTACAAGGGCCAGGAAAGTGTGGTGAAGCCTGCTGTGGAGCAGAAACTGAGAGCAAAGAGGTCTGCTTGGGTTTGGGGTCTATAGATATCAGACATGGAGGTCTACCTACATGTCTTTATCTGTCTCTTTCTCTCTTGTGTCTCTCTTTCTCTCTCTCTCTCTCGATCTCTCTCTCTCTCTGTCTCTCTCCTGTCTCTCTCTCTGTTTCTCTGTGTCTCTTTTTTCTATGTCTCTCTTCCTCTTGTGTCTCTCTGTCTCTTTCTCCTGTCTCTCTCTCTCTTTCTCTTTTGTCTCTCTCTGTCCCTCTCTTTCTGTGTGTGTCTCTCTCTTGTGTCTCTCTGTTTGTTTCTCCCTCCAGTTTCTCTCTCCTCCAGACTTGACCTGATTACTTGATGGTGTCAGGTTTCTGAAGGGCTGCTTCTCCTCTGAGGTTTGTCTGGCCCTGGCCACAGCCTCGTTCTCCAGGCAGACTCCAGGAAACACAAGCCCTCCCAGGCTCATTCACTAATTAGGTTGGCCTTCTCATGAGATCTGCGCTCTAAGGAGCCATCAGCACTGTATGTGGCCTGATTAAGAGGCCAGTGGCATCCTTGTTTCAGATCAAACAGAAAGGGACATAACTGCATTACTTTCCACAAATCACAGAATTAAGGGAATATCTTTGAGGTTCAAAAGTTGTAGTTCCACCGGGAAACTTAAAGAAAACAAGTAGCCTCATTCAAAGAATCAGCCTATTTGTTCATGATTTTGTAAATGATCTGTCGTGGAAAAGTGTGTTTGTGGACATGGACTTTTACTTGTTGATCATAGCTGGATGCGTTTGTCTAAGTGTAAACCTTGTGGTGTGTGAAGGTTTCCTGGTGTCTTGTCCTGTAGCCAATCCCACCGTCAGTCAGCATGTGTCCCCGCCTCCTGTGTTTCAGATTGACATCGAGGTGAACGGTGAACCTGTGGACCTGCACATGAAGCTAGGAGACAATGGAGAGGCCTTCTTTGTCCAAGAGACCGAGCTGCAGAACGTGAGCGCCCAGTCCTCCTCAGTCCTCAGTCGTAGTCCTAACAAGCCTCATGTGACACGTCTGTGTCTTGACATAGCAGGTTAAGGTTACAGTATAGCATGAGCGGTGTCTGTGTCCACGCAGATATTTGACACCCTGACTACAGTATGTTTATTCAATGCATGAACACTTTTTTTCAGTCAAATGAAGCTTCCTCCCTTGATTGTCAGTGACACAAAAGACAAAAATAGGCTCTAGAACTCACCTGCAGAGAAGCCTGTCTCTGCCTTAACATCTAAAGCCTCTCTGTGTCTTGGATGGACGTCTCCAGGAGATTGTCCCAGCCCACCTGGCCACCTCCCCCATCCCCACCGAAGGCCACCTGTTCTGGATGGCCGAGGTGGAGCGCGGGGGTGGCGCGGCGCCGGACCTGGACGACCCGGCCGACCCGGAGGACCCCCGCGACCCCCCCGCCCCCAGCACCATTCCGGTGGTCAAGAAGAAGAAGAGGCGGAGGAAGAAGCACAAAGGAGACCCCCGTCGAGAGGAGATGACCCCGCCTGTGGCCCTCGCTGCTGCTAGCGCCGCCGCCGCTGCTGCTACTGCTGTCACAGAGGAGATCTTTGAGATGGATCTGAGCTCGGACGAGGAGGCGGCCGTGCACGCTTCCCGGTGAGTAGGGAAGACGCTTTTTATGTGGTCGTTTTTGGGAGGTGGGGGGGGGAGAGTGGTTCTCCATAATTTACTGGACAAGTGTGTCAGGAAAGGCAGGGAGAGAAAGAGGGGGGGGGGGACATGCAGTTGAGGCTGCAGGTCTGGATTCGAACTCAGGCCGCTACGGTAAGAGCAGAGGGCCCCAGGAAGGGTACGAGGGGCCGAGGTCTTCGCAGGTAACTCCTATTGTCCTGCAGGAGAGGTCCCCTTGACAACAAGGAAGCCAAGGAGCATACAATGTCTTAAAATACTGTATTTTCATGAGCTATTATCCTTTTTTAGCTCGTCGTCCATGAGCACCATGCGGGACATGGACCCCAAACTCCCAGCTGCCAGGCACAGCTTGGACAGCTACCCCTTCTCTGACGGAGACTGGTCCCTCTCAGACAGGTATGCCAGCGTGACGCAAACACCCACACTCATACTTCCTGCTTCCTGTTGGACGGATTATTCCATTGTTTCTTGTGGCCCTCCAGTCATGGCCTGTCTCAGGCCTTCTCCCCCAAGAGCGACTCGGAGCTGATGGTGCGACCCTCAGAGAGCATGCTCCGTGCTGAGTCGCACATGCAGTGGACCTGGGGAGAGTTCCCAGAATCCACCAGGGTAAGAGCTGACGCACCACGCTGCTGTCTGGCACTGAATGTACTGAATGGCACCGTGCACAATTTGAATCCTACGATGTCTAGTGCAACTGGATGCTAATGCTAATGATGTAACGACCATCAGGTAACCAAGAAGGACAGACAGGAGATGCCAAAAACCGTGACCATCACCCCGTCCGAGAGCACACACTTCCGGGTCATCCTGACCACGGAGGCCATGGAGAACGAGACGGAGACGGAGGGGGAGTCGGGGCTGCAGGAAGAGGACTCTGGCCCCGTGTGTCCCATCGTCAAACCCCAACCTCGCACCCCTGTAGCCACCACAGCTATCCCCATCACCTCAGCCCTGACCCACACCACGACCTCGGCCCTGACCCCTGTGACCTCTGCTTTGACCCCTCTTACCTCAGCCCTGATCCCCTCCACCTCTGCCCTGACCCCTACATCCTCTGCCCTGACCCCTACATCCTCTGCCCTAACCCCTCCCACCTCCGCCCTGACCCCTCCCACCTCCACCCTGACCCCTCCCACCTCCGCCCTGACCCCTCCCACCTCGGCCCTGTCTCCCTCGGAGCCTCAAGACATCCCTCCATCCTGCATCTCCACGTCCACGCCTGCAGACAGCCGGGCCGCTGCGGCCGCCGCCGCCCAGATGGCAGGGGACATAGGCGACGCCTGCTCCAAGAGCGACTCGCCCTCCAAGAAGAAAGGTGAGACTTAGCCCAGGTAGGCGGAGGCGTCAGCTCCAGACTGCCTGGAGAACAGCTGTCTGCAGCTGGACGTCTGACTGGGGCTGTCTTAGGATAGGATACTCCTTGGGTTTTAAACAACAGGAAAGGATTGCTTGCTGTATCCTGGCTGCTGCCGTGGCCTCAAGGTTGTTCTCCTGCGTCCTCCTCACAGGTGTCCCTAAGAGGAGCCAGCACCAGGGCCCGGAGGACATCTACCTGGACGACCTGAATGCACTCGAACCTGAAGTGGTAGCGCGTTACTTTCCAAAGAGGTAACCCTCCGCTCTCTCCTCAACAAGGATATAGGAAATGAAACATGAAGACAGGGAATTAAACGTGACGACTGATCTGAACTGATATGAACTGAGATCAGAACATTGAAGTTTTGCTTTGTACGCTTTCATGTTTTGGTGAGATATACTGATGCCAGTATTCTGCCTTCCTGCCTGTGTGTCAGGTTATTGTGTTTCTAACGAGGTGTGTTTGTTTGCAGTGAGGAGGCAGCAGGGAAGCACTGGCTAGACTCGGACCCGCGCTCCGGCTCGCAGTCTCCCCAGTCTGTGGGCAGCGCAGCGGCCGACAGCGGCACCGAGTGTCTGTCGGACTCGGCCAGCGACCTCCCCGACGTCACGCTGTCCCTGTGCGGAGGCCTCAGTGAGAACGCAGAGATATCCAAAGGTACGGCGTCTGGCGTTCCCATCCAACTGGGATTCAACGTGTCTTAGTCAGCCACGGCTTGAAGCTTTGTGCACCGCACATGGACGTGTTTGATGGAGTTTGGAGAATTTCACCGTGGGGTTGTGTTTGCTTGCAGAGAAGTTCATGGAGCATATTATCACCTATCATGAGTTTGCAGAGAACCCAGCAATCATAGATAACCCCAACCTGGTAGTGAAAATAGCTAATAGGTAAGTTCATGTTCGTCATGAATCTATCAAGATCATTTGGGAGTGTTCAGTTGAATGTGTTTAGCCCCTAAAACGTTTATTTTTTATTTTTTTTAGGTATTACAACTGGACGCTAGCCGCTCCCTTGATTTTAAGTCTGCAGGCTTTCCAGAAGAATTTACCAAAGGTATGTTGTTCATCTCTCTGCTAACTCAGATGAGGCGTGTCGCCAAAGGAATTCCAACCCGTGTCCTGTGTCTGCTTGTCTCATACAGGCCACAGAGGAGGCCTGGGTGAAGGAGAAGATGCCAAAGAAGTCAGGCCGCTGGTGGTTCTGGCGCAAGAGGGCGGACAGCACAATCAAGCAGGTACCAGAGTCTTACATCACTTCCTGTGGACTCCTCACAGTGGAATGTTACGAGGATCTGAGGGAAACGCTTTGTGTTTTGCTGTCTAGTCGGAGGCCAAGCTGGAGACCAAGGAGTCTCAGTTGGAGGAGGGAGGATCCTCCCTGTCTCAGGAGAGCCTGGTCTTGCCGTGAGTCTGCCCCCGACACACACACACCACACACACACCTCACACACATACCACGCACACACACAGTCACATCAGTTTCAAAGGAGCCTTCAGACGAGCTTGGGCGTGTTTTTGTCTTATTCAGGCCCAAGGCTGGTGACTCGTCCAGTGACGAGGATGCTAAGGAGGTTAGCGCTGCGTCCTGCCAGGAGAGGCACCAGGGGCCAGAGAGTCACCCCTGCCCTCACACCTACAGGAAGTCACTACGCCTCTCCTCCAATCAGATAGTGAGTACACGGCTCAATTCGAGCATGCCATCGAGCTGAGAGCGTTTGCCTGGTCACTTACCAAAGTAACCACCTCTCAGCTTCCTGGTACCATGAACCCCAAACATGATGTAATGCAAGCAGCAACGCTGGTTTGACTCCATAATACAGATCAACTGAAGATTCTCTGTGGCAAATGTTGCTAGTGAGTTGTGAGCTCCTCCTGCTGGTCACATGTACCTATTGCAGTGTTAGATGATGCTGGGGGAGGTCTGAGCGCCATCTACTGGTCACGTATTTCTGGAGCGATGACCTCTTATAAGTCTATGGAATGTTATGGGTCTCTTGACTGTTAATAGATCAGGACTTAACCAGATGGATAGATGCTCTAGTGGGCTTGAGAACCGAAACCATCCTCAACCCTGCTAACCTCCCTAAAATATCCCACACAGATATTAAAATTGTGTGACTGCGGCTGTAGGTTAACAAAGCTACTGTAGTACACGTTATATAGGCTCCTTGAAATCCACAGAAATAAGTGCGTTGGCTAACGTTCCGCCAGTTTCCCTGTTGGGCTAGCGTGCGGCCCGCCCTATAGGCTGACCCAGGACGTGTCCTCTGTCCATAGGCCAGTCTGAAACTGAGGGAGGGCCCTAACGACGTGACCTTCAGTATCACCACCCAGTACCAGGGTACCTGTCGCTGCCAGGGCACCATCTACCTGTGGAACTGGGACGACAAGGTCATCATCTCCGACATCGACGGGACCATCACCAAGTAAGTAGATGGTATAGCTTGGTTCAGCACCGACCTGGCCTGGCTTGAGGTCTTTGGCCTTTCTGATTATGTTAAGAAACTCTCCTGCACACCTGCTAGCACAGTTGTTCGACTAGAATTCAAGAGCCGTCTATAACGGACTCTTCCAATTAGCTGTCGAACATGCAGGAAGATTCATACGCGTCGGTCATTCTAATTATTTTCCATTAAATCAACCTCGGTGTACCTTTCTGTGACATGGATGGACCTCGAAGGCCAAGTCAGGTATAAATAAATTAATTGCAGCCGTGTCTCTCAAACCAAGCCTGTTCCTCTTATATGTCCTTATTTTCTTTAATTAATGCAAAGCCAGCTTTCCTACCACCGCCCTAGATCGATCTTCTTTTCCCTCTCTCCCGACGCCCACTCTGTGGCGCTCATGGTTGGCCAGCATTTGAAAAAAAGAAGCCTGAATGGTGCTTATTATCTCCATGACTGCTTGGCCAACGTGCGTGTCTGCGTGTGCGTGTCTCAGAAGCAGGAAGGATGGCTGTAGACTGACTGAGGACAGGACCATAATGAGCCTATTAACATTTCAGCGTGTAGCAGGAAGTCCTGAGCTGTAGCAGAGGAGCAGGGACCTGCGTGAGCGCACGGCTAGCTGCAGGAAGACCAGCCTCATTAGCACAGCGCTGGCCCTCACTTCGCTCAGCTCTCATCACATAGGTCAAACAGGCAAACTTTTTGGACCAAAGTTGATTTATTTCAGGAAAGCGAAGGAAAAAAAATTTTTTTTCAAGCCCTGGCTCCCTTCCCACACAGATATTTTTGGGGAACCCTGGATGAGGAAATTCTGTATGTGCAGAGACCTTCCCTTTTGCTTTCCTGTCTGTAACCCCTCCCCGTGTGTGTGTGTGTGTGTGTTCAGGTCAGATGTATTTGGCCAGATCCTACCACAGCTGGGGAAAGACTGGACTCATCAAGGCATTGCCAAACTATACCACTCAGTAGCAGAGTAAGTCACTGTGCTCCACATCCTGGGTTCATGATGGCCTTTCCCTCCTCGTCAGGCCAATCAAGAGCCGTCCAGCATGGCTAGTCTTCCATCATTAGCATGATCACGTTCAGCAGACTGCCTGGAGTGAATCCGTTCTGTTTTCGTGTAGGAATGGCTACAAGTTCCTGTACTGCTCTGCGCGAGCCATTGGCATGGCTGACATGACCCGGGGCTACCTGCAGTGGGTCAACGACGAGGGCACCATCCTCCCTCGGGGTCCTCTCATGCTGTCTCCCAGCAGCCTGTTCTCTGCCTTCCACAGGTACGCAGGAAGCCAGGATGCCTGTCTCACCCCCTCACCCCTCTTTCTGTCACTGTCCAACTATCTCCCTCTCTGTCTCTCTCTCTCTCTCTCTCTCTCTCAGTGGGTGCTGTTTTTAGTTTCCTTTTAATACTGTGTGACCCTATGTTGTGAAATAGTGTTTGTGTGCATGTGAATGTTGTGAAATTGTGTGTGTGTGTGTGTGCGCTACTATTTTTGTTTTACTGATGCACAGTCCGTTACTTGATGTGAGGACTTGACTTGATGTGAAGTAAGATCTACTTACTTGCCCTTGAACCACGTCCTGTTTCTGCCCTGCAGAGAAGTGATTGAGAAGAAGCCGGAGATCTTCAAGATAGAATGCCTCACCGACATCAAGAACCTGTTCCAGTACAACAAGCGGCCCTTCTACGCCGCCTTCGGCAACAGGACCAATGTGAGTGTGACGTGCGTGCCATGTGACCTGCGTGGCGTGCAGACGTGTCCTTAGTCTGAGGTCGCTGTCTCAGTCCCTTCCCCTCCTGTCTGCTCTGTGAGGGGGTCAGTGAGCCCGGCAGCACTGGCCAGGCTGCTCTCTCCCCTGGATCCTCAGCTGAGCTAACATAAACAACTCTGCAGGACCACAGGAACCACCTCACACACACACACACACACTTACACACACACCAACACTTACACACACACACACTACCTCCCACACAGCCAAGAAATAGCCCCTTTTGACATGTTATACGGAGCTCTGCGTCAGTAGGAACGACATGGCTGTTTAGGCCTCCATTTAAGTGGAGAGTGGGAAGGTTTCCATGACTCATCAGCTTTCCTCCGTGTGTTTAAGCCTGTCTCTGTATTTGCTGTGCAGTCTGTGTTTACGCCTGTCTCTGTGTCTGCTGTGCAGGCTGTGTTTGAGTCTGTCTGTGAGTCTGCTGTGCAGGCTGTGTTTGAGTCTGTCTGTGAGTCTGCTGTGCAGGATGTGTTTGAGTCTGCTGTGCAGGATGTGTTTGAGTCTGTCTGTGTGTCTGCTGTGCAGGACGTGTTTGAGTCTGTCTGTGTGTCTGCTTTGCAGGATTTGTTTTATTCTGTCTGCTGTGTAGGCTGTGTTTATGCCCGTCTGTGTGTCTGCTGTGCAGGCTGTGTTTATGCCCGTCTGTGTGTCTGCTGTGCAGGCTGTGTTTATGTCTGTTTGTGTGTCTGCTGTGCAGGATGTGTTTAAGCCTGTCTGTGTGTCTGCTGTGCAGGCTGTGTTTAAACCTGTCTGTGTGTCTGCTGTGCAGGCTGTGTTTAAACCTGTCTGTGTGTCTGCTGTGCAGGCTCTGTTTGAGTCTGTCTGTGTCTGCTGTGCAGGCTGTGTTTAAGCCTGTCTGTGTCTGCTGTGCAGGCTGTGTTTAAGCCTGTCTGTGTCTGCTGTGCATGCTGTGTTTGAGTCTGTCTCTGTGTCTGCTGTGCAGGCTGTGTTTAAACCTGTCTGTGTGTCTGCTGTGCAGGCTGTGTTTAAGCCTGTCTGTGTGTCTGCTGTGCAGGCTGTGTTTAAGCCTGTCTGTGTGTCTGCTGTGCAGGCTCTGTTTGAGTCTGTCTCTGTGTCTGCTGTGCAGGCTGTGTTTAAGCTTGTCTGTGTGTCTGCTGTGCAGGATGTGTTTGCCTACAAGGAGGTGGGAGTCCCTGTCTGCCGTATCTTCACCGTCAACCCCAAGGGAGAGCTGATCCAGGAGCAGACCAAGGGGAACAAGTCCTCGTAAGTACGCCTCAACGCAGCAAGCCCTGCACACGAGCGCTGTTCACTTCCTGTTCACATCCTGCTCCGCCCTGACACCACAGTTGTGCAGATGGATGGATGGATGGATGGATGGATGGGTAGACGGATAGATAGACGGATAGATAGACGGATAGATAGACGGATAGATAGACGGATAGATAGACGGATAGATAGACGGATAGATAGGCGGATAGATAGATAGATAGATAGATGGATAGACGGATAGATGGATAGCGGACAGAGAGGCTTGATGAGCTCACTGACTGGGTTGCAGACTGATGTGAATTTCAAATGACCATCCCCCTCATGCTTTATAAAGTAGACGTGGGTTCCTCCCAGGGCAGTGAGTAGGAGGTTCCTGTGGGATCTGCTCATGCAGATCATTAATAGAATCAGTTGTGCTAAACTGAGGTTGAAGTGAACAGTGTGGATGGTCGCTCTCCAGGAGCAGGGTTGGACACCCTTCCGTGTTGGGTCCAGACCTGAGTGATCCCTGACTGTGTTGGGTCCAGACCTGATAGTGATCCCTGGCTGTGTTGGGTCCAGACCTGATAGTGATCCCTGGCTGTGTTGGGTCCAGACCTGATAGTGATCCCTGGCTGTGTTGGGTTCAGACCTGAGAGTGATCCATGACTGTGTTGGGTTCAGACCTGAGAGTGATCCATGACTGTGTTGGGTCCAGACCTGATAGTGATCCCTGGCTGTGTGTTGCAGGTACGGCAGGCTGAGCGAATTGGTGGAGCATGTTTTCCCTCTGCTGAGTAAAGAACAGAATGAAGCGTTCGTCCTGCCAGAGTACAGCTCCTTCTGCTACTGGAGACAGCCCATCCAGGACATTACCCCTGACGACCTGCTCTGACCCTCCCCTCACGCACACACACACTCATAACCCCTGAGGGGCCTCTGTGAGATAACAGCATCGTACAGACCGGTCACAGGAGACAGCTGCACTCGTTTCCATGCTGTCACACACACACACACACACACACACACACACACACACAGACACTCACGCCCTGCCCAGGTACGCTGGAGTGCGTGGGATGGGAGCCATACTGGGATTCAGACTGCTGCGGCCCTTCTGGGATGGTGTGGAGGAGGAGGAGCGCCACCTGGGGACAGGACAGGCCCGCAGCAGCACCACCACACACCAACCTCCAGAACACGTCTGCACTTAACCCCAAAGCCCCCCCCTGAAGCGATGCCCTTTACCTGCCAGCAAGCACGGGTCACGGTGTCCCAGCCCAGCCCATGGAAGGTGAAGCCCTGGCTGCTATTGGCATCACTGCTTGTTTGTGTCGTCTTCCTCTTCTGGAGGGAAGGGAGTCAGAGGTTTAGAATGGGCCTGTGTGTTCCTGAGTAAGCTGCTATGTTTGAGAGTGGTTACCAACAACAGTACTCCAGCCCTCACATGACGTCTTGTTCCTCAGTCTGAGGCAGATATTGTCTTGAGTTGTTTTTTCAGGGGTGGGGGGGTGGCTTTTGGGAAGGGTGGGGGCTTGTTATTTAATTTGTTTTCGAGATTCTGTAAGCTCAGTTAAGTGTTTAACGGCATGTGTGTTTGTACACACAGTCAAGTCTGTTTTAATAATGGCTAAATAGTGTTTTGTGCTAGCTGTTTTGACATAAAGCATTTCGGCTGATATATACATTCTCTCTGGAGGGTGTTCTTGTTAACCAATGCAGTAATTACTACTAAACTATTTATCATAATTGATATTTTTTGGGTTAAGTTATTTTTCAGATGCACTGCTTTGTTTGAGACGAAGGAATCTGTGGCGTTGTGTTGGAAGAGCAGGAATGGGATCTCCTATTGTGTCTGCTGGTTCCACCAGCCTCCTGGTAACAGTCAAGTCTGACTCCAGGAGAACTGCACTGACCTGCGTGTCCACATGTGGGCTGTGTCCCTCCCGACCGCACCACACAGGGCCAGCGGGAGCCAGTCAGGCTGGGAGAGGGAGGCCAGAGTCCTGGGCTCGGGGTGACGGCCCGGTCCCTCTGGTCCTCCCCCTTACCCAACATCCACCCCTCTGAGAGAAGGAACCCTCTTCCCTCACCCCTCCCACCCTCTCCTAGCTGAAGTAGGTTTTTGAAACCAGACAAGTGTGCAATCGATGCCAGACCAGAAGAAGTCCTGTTGTTGGCTGCTAAAGCAAAGGACTCCTAGCGAACATTGCCACCTTGCTCGGAATATTCCTGAAGGTATGTGGCATGACGCGCTGTTCGTTTGATATTTGGGGGTTATTGACGCCTCCCTACCAGGAGGGCCGCCCCTCCCAGGAGAGTTAGGGCCTCCCTGGCTTGTGCCCTGGTAAAGAGGACATATAGACAGGCTGCTTGATGCTGCGCCAGGGTGCTAACGACCACAACCCATCCACTGCCTTGATCCCCCACCTCAGGTGTACGATGCACTAGGACACGACTTGAATTTCCTCCTGATGTGCCAACTCGGTAGTAGACGCACAGCAGGTGTAGCTAATACTGTTCATCCCAGTCGCAGTGCGTCAGCAGCGCGTGCTGCGGTGTCTGCCTGCCGGCAGGTAGTAGAGGAGGCGGCCAATGAGCTGACAGTCTCTGTCAACAGGAAGTCGTTTTGTGTGTGTGTATAGGAAATCATTTGGTTCTTTAATGACATCCTCTGTTGAAATTGGTTTGGTATGTAACCACAGGCAGGGTTAGATGATGTGCAGATATGCTTCCCTCGTAAATTGCTTGTAGCAAAAGCTGCTTAGTAACCTATTAGTCTGCGCCAGTTAGTTTGGTGTGCCGCTAACCACTTAGGAACACGTTTGCGTACGACCTTATCGATAGCTACCATTCCTTGAAAAAGCACAAGATTGATCTATAATGGCAAGTAGTATTCATCCAGCTAGATCAGCGACAAAGGCCACGTTATATGAAGATCCAAGATGGAAGGAGACCTGGGGGTTCCTCCCCGGCGTTCAGGCCGACTGTGTGTTTAGGACGATGGAGTTCTGTTTAGATCTTTTTTTTTTTGCGAGTCTTGTGTTTCATGAAGTTCGTACATGAAGTCGACCTATCTAATAATTCACGAAGCAATTCCATTCTTTCTATGAAAGTAAGAATCGTGTGGGTAGAATTCACCCCTGATGTATGAACCTGAGATTTATGCTTAGATGGGAGATTTGTTGGCTCGATATTCAACTTTTGAGGAAAGACGCTGAAGTTACTTCCTGTTTTTGTTTTGGCCTTTTTTGTGTTAAATGTTGCTTTTATTTTTTATTCACAATGCGTTTGTTTGGTTGAGTTATGTTTGAAAGTAAAGCTTGCTGTTTTATCGCATCTTATAACAACTTAAAAAATGTATATTTGTTGTATTGATTTGTATGAAAATGTGGTTTGGAATATGTCAGCGGAGCGAAATCTATTGTAAAAAACAAAACAAAAAACGAAGCCAAGAAGATGTGGCTTGTGGTTATGTTTGTGTTTAATAAAAGTTTATAATTGAATGCATCTTATCATATCAGTTGTTTTTTTCCAAAGTCTGGAACTGAACTGTACAAGAATAACCACAGGCAACAAAAAAAAGTTAGTGAGTTTTATTGCTTGTGACATAATCAGACTCTTCAAGCTAACAAGTTCATGTCCTTGTTCTTGGCCAAAAAGTAATACGGTTTTTTTCCACCAATCTTATTTCCCAATGTTACAGTGAAGTCAGTGTATTTGTATTTGAAACAGGGTTTGCTTAAGTCACAGAAAGGGTCACAATATTGCCAAACAGGCGCTCCAGAAACTATTGGCAGAGAATGTTTTTTTGTGTTGTACATGAATAATACTAGATTCTTCCATGGAGAGGAGAGAGAGACAGTTTTCACACACACCCTCTTTACTACACAGCTTAGAAATGAGGCCCAGGCTGGATCCCATTTTCTTATTTGGATGGAGTCATCTTATCTAAACAACAGATGGCATTTCATTTATTTAGAAATTAGTACCTTTTGAAGTCTAAAACCTTTTGGCAAACTTCAGTTTTCCATCAAGGGCATTTCTTGTCAAATGTACTGGGGTTGTAATGTCGTAAACTTGACTACACTCCAATACATAAACTCTTTCTTCCTCAGCCAAGTCATGGGTGGTTTTTACAGATAACAATAATCTATCTTATAAAAATATGATCAATCTCTTATCAAATTTAGGTTAAAATTGGTAACAAATGGTCCTCTTCACTTTCTGTAATATGAAGTACGTCATGAAAATGACCATTTTGTACAAAAGACATACTACAAACTCTTTTCATAAGAATGAAAAGACTATAGAGTGACATTGAGGATTTAGTTCAAACTATATTTGTTTTCGTATTTCAACATCATAGAAAACACTCATGAATAAATATGATATAGCAATTGGTACAGTATAGATCACTCTCAGTTGAATAGTAACATTCTGGTGCCTACATTATGGCAAGGTCATACAAGACTGCATAACAGTTCCAAATAGATAGTTAATTTCCTCCAAACATCATCTTCTTATTGCTTCATTTGGTTATGGCCTCACCGCTTATGACCAAGTTCTTCAGTGAATAGCTAATGGTGGACATGTACTTCAGTGATTGGCTGATGGCGGACAAGTACTTCAGTGATTGGCTGTTGGCGGACAAGTACTTCAGTGATTGGCCGATGGCAGCCAACTACTTCAACGTTTGGCAGGTGTTGGCAGCTATCTGCTAGCCTGTGGTGCATAGAGGAAGATGGCGCTGAAGGTGGACAGGATCTCCCTGGCCTCGCCCGTGGCTAGCTGCCCGCTGGTTCTGAGCAGGCCCACCCGGTCCCCTCTCTTCAGAGGTATGATCAGGCTGAATGAGGTGGGGCCTCCGCAGGAGCAGCTGCTCCCAGGAAGCCCTGGGGCTGACGCTCTGGAGCTCTGAAACCTCTGGATGCTGCGATTGGACACGGAAAGGACCGCCTCCACGCTACTGCCCTGCTGCGCAGTCAGAAGTCCTGAAACCAGGTAGCGTCCGTCCATAGGTACAGTGAAGATACCTTCAGACACAGAGAGAGAAAGAGAGACGGAGGGAGAAAGAGATGAGGGTAGAGGAGAGAAAAAGAGAGGTGAGAGAGATAGATTTAATAAGATAGAGAGAGGGAGCAAGAAAAAGATTTGATAAAAGGGAAGAGTTGATAAGAGAGAGAGAATGTATATTAATACTTGTGATTATGATCAACCCTTTAATATGTCATTGTACCGCTGGAAAAAAGTTAGTTTGAGAATTACTAACTATTCCTTTCAGTTGCCATAGATCATTGTAATTAGAAATGCTTTGATGTTAAGCAACGTGTACCTGTGTGAGGGTTGTAATGGCCGCCATCGTTGACCAGCACTCTGTTGAAGCGGATGGTGCCAAAGTCTCCAGTGAAACCTTGCTGGGTGAGTCCAGCAGAGAAGGAGAATGGGTCTGCCACATCCATGCTCTCTGAATATACTGGAACATGGAACATTAGCGGTTAACGTTCTACCTTTCACAACTGCGGCACACCATGAACCAGTATGTGAAAAGCAAATTCAGGTCATACAGCAAGAGCAAGAGACAATAGCGTAGACAATAGACGCTTTGACTAGCTTGGTATAAAATTAGTTCTTTCTTTTTCTTTTAGATGACAGAGACTGTCAAACAATGTACAAATGGACCCAATTAATTCTATTTCTTGACGTTTGTAATATTTAGTAGGAGCGACGCACCTGGTGAAGCAACTAAGGGATGGTGTGATGGTCTCCAAGGGACTGGAGCAGCTGCTGGAAGAACAGAATCGTGTTAATTTGACACTGATTTTACAGTGTGAAAACACCTTTATTTTTAGCTCATCTGGATACGCTGAAGAGCTTGGTGTGATACTCTGTCATTCATTAACGTGTAGATACCGAATGGTGAGATGAGCGAAGATTGTTGCCCATGAAAGATGTATAAATAACACTATATAGGTTGAAGTCATATACAAATGATGTGATTAATGAGGCAAATAAGAACATTTACCGGGCATTGTGTCTGGTTTGAAAGACACAGGTTTTACAGGCGGGTATCCTACAAACAAACATAATCCTTTTATTATCACATTCAGCCAAGATAAAAAGGATAACCTGACCAAGCCATACTGCTCATACTTGAACTCTAAATGCTACTGTACTGCTATTCATGCTTGTACTCCCTTCTAACCTGTTTATTGGTAAACGTAAAAGACTTCACATTGCACTCTGAGGTCAAACCACCAGGTAACCATGGTTACCGCGGTGGCAGTCGCCCCTCTCCCTCTCACCTGGGGCTCCAGCGAAGCCTTGGACGGGCTTGGAAGAATCATCTGAGCCCTGTGCCCTCCTCACCGTCACCCTCCGCATGTACCCGGGGGGTCCCGCCTCGCCTGTCTCCAACACCGGCCGACGTGGGACAGGGATCACCGTCAGGGAGGGCTGGCGTGGGCTGCCGGGCTGGCTAGGGGGGCTCGGCTGGCGGGGAATGTTGCCGGGCTGGAGGGGGTTGCCTGGCTGTCTGGGGATGGAGGGTTGGTGGCCGGCGGAGGGCTGGCGTACGGGGGGCCGGGCTGTCCCTGGGACCACCCTGTGGGGGATGATGAGCGGGATGTGGATCTGAGGGATGTGGGTGACTCGGGGTCTGGACTGGATCTGGGTGGTTCTGGAATCAGGTCCAGAACTTGGTCTCTCTGGTCTGACTCCTGCGACTGAGACAAAGGAGGAAGGAGGAGATTCTTTCAGTTCATTTTTCAGTGTGATTGAATCAACAAAGGCAGCCTGGGTTCAAAGCAGCTTGGGGTTCAAAGCAGCCCGGGTTCGAAACCAGCCAAGATTCTTTACTGGAAATCTTTTCGTTTCTTTCCTGTCTACGATGAACTTTACTATCCAAAAAGAATGAAAATACCCCAAATATATAATTCCAGATAAAGTACATGAGAAGTACAAACACTTAGTTCTGAAGATGTTTCTGGTATCAGTACTTTACTTCCCTTTCCATTTGACAAATAGTTACAGTGCAATTTGACAGTGTAATGGTGTAGCAATAACAGTGTAATATGCAGCATTGCCATCTCTGATACTGGCCTTAGTACTGTGAATGTTATGGAAAAACATGGTAACTCTTTAACAGGCCTACGCCTGAAAATTATGACCAACCCCCCCCCCTTCTCATAAACTCCTCTTTCCACATACAGCCCACATCTTCAGCTCTCTTGTGAATAACACTTAACGACTTATAGTTTGATGACGGCTCCAAATCACTTGGAATGTGCATTGCAGAGTGTTTCAACTAGATGCCGTTCTGCTTTTTCCTCAACAACAAACCAGCCTTTTTGTGTGAAGTGAAGCCATGATAAACCACCGTCCGTGTGAGTGTGCACGCTTGTGTGTGTACACACATAGACTTGGCTACTCTCCAAATCCATGTAGGCACAGACATTACCTGGACCTATAGAAATATAACTAGAGGGTACAAAACAATCAACCAATCCCCTCACCCTCCTCCATCTTTGTAACCAGCTGTCAGACAGATTCCATTACAGTATTGACCTGGGGGTGGTTCTATTCAGCTGTTCCAACACATACAGTACTGCTGAAGCACAAGATGACAGGATATACTGCATCCTTCCAGATCATCACTGCAGTGTCAAGTCCCCCTGACCACAATAAACTCCCCGTGGCAGCGAGCAGCGGCCGCTGTGAGCTTCCGGACTTTGAGATCAGGTCTAATAAAGATGCAGCACCTCCAGTGGAAGACCCTGAGGGAGGAGCCACATTACCAGCCCAGATGTTGTTTAGTCTAACCCAGCCTGAGTCACATTGGGGCGGAGGAGTGGGGGACTTAGTCACAGTGTCGCTCTTGGACTATGGCGACGGTGTCTGTGACACACTGGATGGATGCTGCCGAGCCGGAATGGGTGGTTGTATGTAAGTGCAATGTAATGCAGTTGTCACGGAGAAAATGATTGTAGTGTATTTCAGGATGAAGTTAGTTCTGTTATTTTGGGAGGGGCGGTTATGTCATAGGAATTTTGTTTTTATGGGACTCCTTCCACACAGACATGTGCACACATATGCACTTTAAACGCACTCACTCACTCATACACACACGCACACACGGTTGCTGATGTTGGGCGGCTTGTGTTGTTCAATGTTTGGTGACCTTCAGGGAGGTTCTCTGCCAGTGGTTCTGAGTTAACGCTGAAGGATTCCAGATGGGTCCTCCTGGCTCCTCGATGCTGAACTCAACGTCCTGGACCGAGACGGAAGGTTCCACCTCACCTCAGAGCTCAAGTCTCAAAGCAGGAAGCTGACGTGCCCGTCTACGTTTCGCATTACAGAATAAACGCATAGGGTTTCAAAAGCTTTTGGTTCCCCTCTTCATTCTCCTAAACTAGAGAGAGGGAGAGACCGATAGAGAGAGAGGTAGAGAGGGATAGAGAGAGGAGGATAGAGAGAGGGATAGAGGGAGGGATAGAGAGACAGAGAGAGATAGAGAGAGGGCTATAGAGGGGTAGAGAGAGAGGGGGATAGAGAGGAATAGAGAGAGAGGGGTAGAGAGAGAGGAATGGAGACAGACAGGGGTAGAGAGAGAGGGGTAGAGAGAGAGGGATAAAGAGAGAGAGGGATAGAGAGAGTGGTAGAGAGAGACAGGAGTAGAGAGAGAGAGAGGGGTAGAGAGAGGGATAAAGAGAGAGGGATAGAGAGACAGAGGGGTAGAGAGAAAGAGGTAAAGAGAAAGGGATAAAGAGAGGGATAGAGAGAGAGGGATAAAGAGAGAGAAAGGGATAGAGGGATAGAGAGAGAGGGGTAGAGAGAGAGAGAGGTAGAGAGAGAGGGATATATAGAGAGAGGCGTAGAGAGACAGAAAAGAGGGAGAGAGTTCTCCCTGCTATGTCTGGAGGAGGAGAAAGATCCCAATCAACAGGAAGAGTCAGAGAGAGGGAGGGAATGAGCAAGCAAGGGAGGGAGAGGAAAGATAAGAGCAAGGGGGGAGGGACAGGGGCCAGGATGGGACCACCTCCAAGAAATGGGGGGGGGGAGGGGAGCACGCATGACTTTGATGGGAAAGGTCAGCCTCACAGCTGCGGGACACAGTATAATATCCCACAGTGGAGCAATGAGATATCTGTCATTTTGTGCCAGGAACGCAATCAGTCTCGGAAGCGCATCTTAGCGCACTTCCCAGATACACACGCATTGTTCTCAATCCCGTACCAGTCTTACGGTAATTACTGTGAAAAGAAACAACCCCAGTCATTCTCAGAAAGGCTCTCCATCCTATTACTGAAAGGCTCAGATCCATTAACGTTTGACGCCACATGAGGCAACACGCACTCATTAACGCTCGAACGCCGCTCCCGCGGGAGAGAGATGGTGCGAAGCGAACACGCAGACGCTGAGCCACTTCCTGCCGCAGACTGCAGAGCGTCTCGGATCCAGCATTGCGCAAAGCTCTTGCAAATTCCCATCAGCCAGACAGTGAATAAGTCTTCAGCTATTGTGGATAGATATCCTAGTCATGTCCTTACAACACCCTGTCTGTTCGCCTTCTCCAAAGGGTCCCCTTGTGACTGTGAGCTGCAGAGACTAATCGAACCAGTGAGAATGCTCTTGTTCTCACCACACCCAGATAGCAATAATTTGATCCTCGAGCGAGGGTTTCGAATTACAGCATGACTGGGTCTAGCTAAGCCCAAACAGCAAAACCTTAATCACAAGTCAAACTCTTCACTCTCGGCACAGCAAACCTATTTGGTAGATGTTATTATCTTACAGCAGAACAAGATGGTACTGGCAGCATGTTGGTCACAAGATGTGAAATCCTTTTTCACGTTTGATTTCTTTCACCAAACCTACAACTTCCCTAGCGTCAGTCCTCTACTCCACCCACGGTGATGATGACATCGCCTGTTAAAGAGAGGGAGGCTCCAGGGATGGGGCCCTATGTTTCTGACATCAGCAGAAGAGGGCAGGGGAGCATCTGGTATGGGGCGTTGGAGCACGGCTGTTCCCCTCTCCTCTCCTCCATTCAACAAAGACAGGCTCCAACAGTGAGTCAGGCCGATTAATGAGGACCAGACCCTCTACATCAGGCTGAGGTCACCCCTTCGGGAACCCTGGAACCGCTCTGGGGTGGGGTGGGGTGGGGGGGGGGGGGGGGGGGGGGAGGTGGAGGGGATGCACTGGGTGGGGGTAGGGAAGGAGGAAGCTGGAAGAGGGCTTAAGTCCTGTGTGTGTACCTGTGTGTGCATGTGTATATGTGCTGTGTGTGTATGTCTATATGTATGTGTGTTTAGGACAAAACACTTAGCATGTGAGAGTCAGGCTGAGGACCACACAACTGAGGAGACCATACAGTGAGCAAGAGAATGAGGACACTGTCTCCTCAGCTAAAAGGGGCTTCCTTCGAGCTACGAGAAAAGATATGCAATGCAACAGCATTAGAGACTTTGAGGTAAATACAACGAAATGGGTCTAAATGTAATCATTTTCCAGGTTCATAGATCAAGCCTTCTCCCATTAAGCAAGCCTTTCTCCCATACCGAGCCCAGGAGAATGGTCACCATGTACCGAAAAGGCAGAAATGATTAGTCAGGAAAAGGTTTGGTACATTGTGAATGTTATGGCCTTCTGGGGCCCTGACGTATTGAATGACATTCTCCAGACCCCCCTTATCAGAGTCCCCCCACTGCCCTTAGGGCCACTACCAGAATCAGATCCCCTACCAGTCTCTGTGGAAACCAAGGGAAGCGCTTCGTATGCTGGATTAACCTCAGGAAAGAACACAAAGAGAATCCGATCCCTGAGCGGAAATGCGTTTGCCTGGATACCAGGTTACTCTGCAACCCCGTATCCAACGAGAATCCAGTGGTTATTGCTTTTGTGTTATAGAGAGGGTTCTCACGAGAAATATGACAGAGGCTCGAGATTAAACACATTTTGAATATGGAGTGCACATTAAGATTGTATATTGTTTAAGTTGGATGTCTTTTCGTCAATGAAACTGGGTAAATGTTCACTCTCTCTGCCTTTGAATCATCAAGTATCTCATTTGAGGATCATTACCGCAGCCTAATGTACACAAGGACCAAAATAGAGCAAACGCTTCCATCAGCAATGAGTCACAAACTGCCTTTTCTATTCTAGACGCTCCTGACGACTGCGGCTGTGACAGAAAAGCTAATCCCCTCGTGACGCTTCAGACTGTTACTCACCTGGCTGTTTATCTGCAGCGTCTTTGAGCGTGAGCACTTGCTTGGCCAGTCCTGACAGCTGCGTCTGGAAGTTCAGCAACGATCCCTGCATGGAAATGACGTCTCCGGCGTGAGTCCCCAAGGTGCCGTTCATTCTCCGCACGCTGTCCCACAGACCAGACACGTGCCTTTCCAGGCCCTCCTTCAAGCCTCTCACGTTATCCGACACGACATCCAGTCTTCCGCACACCTTCTCCAGCTTGGAGACACGTCCATCGATGGCCGAAACCCCTTCAGATACCCCCTCTGTTTTCTCCTGACATCTTCCCAGCTCAGCGGTCATCTGGGTGCTAAGCTTGTCCACTTGTTTTCTCAACTCCTCCACCTGATGGTCGAAGAACTCTGGCTGTCTGGATGCTGTTTCAGCAGGGACTCCCTGTCCTTGACTTGGAATGGCTGTGGCCGTCTGCCGAGCCTGGCAGCATGTGGAATTGACCCACTGGATGTCCCGGAAGTATTTGCTAACAGAGTCTCCTAACCCTGTCACTGCTCCAGACAAACCTCCAACGTTGTCCTGGAGGGAGATGAATCCCCTCTGGAGGTCCTCGACCGTCTTGGTGCTCTGCTGGTGCACCGCCATCTGCCTGTCCACAATTTCCTCCAGTTCTCTGAGTTTGTCGGTGTTGCTGTTAACTTCGGTGTTGAGAACGTCAAGGTCGTTCCTACAGATTCGAACGTCCTTCACGATGCTGTCCAGGTTTTCCGGAGCGGTCGAACCGGAAGAGGGTGAACCTACAGGGCATCCTGTGGAGCACAACTCTCCGACGGCGTTCACTTTGTCATCCAGGCCTTGCAGGAGGAACTTGTTGTTGTTGACCTCGGCTTGCATGGCGTCCATGGAGTCTCCTAACATCCCAGGGAAGGAGCTGTTGCTCATCTCCACCAGCATGCTGGTGAACTGGTCCTCCATGCTGTTGAGGCGTTCCTCCATGAGGCGTTGCAGGGCAGCGACCTCGTCCGCCATCGTCTTGGTCAGCTTTTCCTCCACGTAGAAGCAGTGAACCTCGGCGTTCTGCTCGGTGACGTTGATGCGCGCCTCCAGATCCTCGATGAGCGGCCCGTACTCGTCGACGAAACCCGGCGCCGACAAGTGCGCCAGCTCGTTGTCCATTCGCGCGTTCAGAATTCGGTGGGCTTCGGCCACGCGCTCCACCTCGCGCCAAAGGTCTTTGAGGTCATCTCGAGCCCTCTCCTGTCTAGCCGGGTCTGTTTGGCGTTCGGTCCGGACCGGCCCGTCAGACAAAGCCATGTCTAGACGCAACTCTCGTATATCTTTCCTCAGTCCGGCCTCCTTGTTATCCACCAGCTCTGTGAGTTTGACCAAGCTCTTCTCCCCTTCCTCCTTGCAGGTCTTCTGGACAGAGTGGATCCGGTCGTTGCAGACACTCTGGACCTTAACCATCCTCTCTTCCATGCCCTGGTCCACCTCTTTCTTCATCTTCTCAAACTTGTTATCGATGTAAGTCTGCAGGACATCCAGGTCAGAGGGGGCGCCACCTTCCTCGATCGCTGGAGGCTGAGACTGGGAGGCATCCATCAGCAGACGGATCTGACCTTCCTGGCTTGTCACGGTTGCCCTCAACTCCTCCAGAGCCTCATCTTTACTCTTCAGGGAATCGTTCATGTCGTCCAGTCTTGCCATGATCTTCTCCAGTCCCCTGTCTCCAGCCACCCCTCCTCTGGTAGCCTGGTGGCCGTCCAGATGCACCGCACTCCCTTCGCTGCCCCCGGCTCTTGTGCTGTCCGGTGGGCTCATGTTGTTGAGCAAGGTGACCAGCATCTTGTTGGTGTCCTCCTGCAGGTCAGTGCGCAGGTTGGCAGTCAGGCCCATCAAAGCCGTCTGGAGGTCGATGACGGTCTGGGACAGGCGTTGCACCTCACCCTCCAGGACGTGCACCTTGTCTGGGCCACTGTACCTGGCCTCGTGCTGACCAGTTTCTCTCCGTTCTGCTCCTGTCAAGGACGGCAGGATTTTAATGATGCATCTTAATGACGCACGGTCTTTGAGGCACTAAAATCAGCATTGTATCAACTTCACCTCTTTTTGCTGAGCACTACAGCTTTGATATGTATTTAGGGAAATTGCTGGCGATGGGACTTACTTTGTGTGTGTCTTGTCTGGCTCGGGTTCAACTGGGGGTGAGGCTGCGCTCCTGGCAGTGTTTGTCTAAATGCAGATTCCTTTAAACCTTTACAGTCTGGACCTTGGTGACCTGGGCAACATCTCCACTCCAACTCCGTGACAGTCTTGTAAGAAGTCTTGTAGGTGGGCCGGAAGCGAGTCTTATGGCTGGACAAAAGGGAGAAGAAAAAAACAACAACTTTCGTTTGAGCTCATCCACAATTGTGAGTGAGTTTGTTGTACATGTTTTAGCAAAAAAAAAAAACCGAAAAAAACAAACAAACAGCTTTTGAATATTTAGTTACTTCAGTTTGTATTCTGTATTCAGTGTTATTGCTTGAACCGAGTAAATAACTGTAGGAAATCACACAAAACAATGAGCGACTTCACTTCCCTTTTAAGTGGCAGGGCCCTTGTCAGCTGCAGCAGCTGGAGGTTTGATTATACTTGAAAACAATCCTCTTCTTTTCTCAGTCTCCTCGGTGTCTGACCGACATTGTTTGTCTCTCAGGGGAACACCCATGAAATATTTTAATAATAATCTCAATTTACAAATACCTAAAACAATACTAACCAAGCATGTAATCCACGGGCAAAACCATGAAAATCTCACACAATATGTATGTTTGTAAAGAAAACGGATAAATAAAGAGATGAAACTTTGGATCCCATCCTCTCTGCCACACCTCATCCTGATCTCACATGGAAATTTCTCACTGGAATATTCTGTCCTCTCTCCCAGAAATGTTTTTGTTTCTTCTTCTTCTTCTTTGTTTCTCATGGCAACCCATGTTTCCATTGTGCAAAAACAAGGAAGCAGACCCCTATCCTGCACTGCGAGTACAGTATCATGTCACACTGGATTTGCTTTAAAGATAATGAATGCAAAAGAACGTTTTCTCATTGAATTCAATGCTCATTGAATTCCTTCATTTGCACCTACTAATCACAAACCACTACACATAAAAGGCACCAAGACTCATGAAAAAGCTGTTGACGATGTGAACTGGTCGGGGTGTCATTACAGTATGAGTAACAATTGATTTAGTCGAATTAAGTCAAATGTAGTCATTAAAATGGCCAAACGACTTAATTAACGATCGAATTAACGCTGAAATGCACGAACGTGTGGTGTGGTCGACATTTGCAGACAATGGGATGGAGATTGTGGGTGGAGACTAGATAGTTTTAGTGGGGTATTGTCTGCCCATTGTCTCTCCACCAGAGAGACTCAGATCCTCCCGTCTGTTGTAGTCTACTTACAGCACTTGTGGCTCGCAGTCCGGCTCGTGCATCGGGCAGGGTTGCACTTCGGGCTCAACAAAGCTCTCCACGTTTCCCTGAACAGTACAACTCACATTTTTGTGCACGACATATGCGCACCAGTTCCTGTGAGGATAAAATATATGTTACACTTGACATCTCTATTTACCGACTGTGTTTAGAGCGTACCATTCACGCGTATTGCCTACACCTGCGCATGACAGAAGTAGGTTTTTACTATCACATTCCAGCGTCCACTAACGGATGTTATCAGTGCCCCATGGCAAGATCGTGACAGACTCTAAATTTAGATTAAAGCTTTATAGTTCACACATCTAAATAAGGCCTGTTACAGGCCTTTGCATGTACTATACGCTAAAAGAAAATATTTTAATGGGCCTACTCAATAAATTATGCATTTCTATTTAGACTATTGCACCATTGGTAGATCGAGTAAATACATACAGACAACAAGTTATTAAAAAATGTCCAACGTCAGGAAAATAAACTTACCTATTTCTGTGCCTGTGTACTGCTCCAGAGTGAGAAGAACCTTGAAACAGGTTGTAACTCGACGGAGACCCGTAAATAAGATTGACGCTTAATAATAGTGTGAAAAAATACCCTTGCAGCAACACATACCCTTGTTTGCAAGTCATTGTAAATGACATTTGAACTCAAAACGGCCTATCATTGACAAGAAAATCAGTTTAGATTCTTAATAGCCCGTAGCCTGTTCAGTTCCAACAAGTTCTCAGAGATTCGGTGTCGCCCTACGACTGACCAAACGACTGGGGAAGTCCAGATGGGTGTATAAACTCCGTTAGCATGACGTTTTGTTTAGATGGGGTCTACACCCTCCCCATCTACCATCCCACAAATGAGCGGATAGGCTATGATATGCCTCACAGTCTCCGAAACGAAGGCTACTAAATGGCAATACGTCTTGAGTTTCAAAAACTTTCCTGGGTAACTAAGTAAAAAAAAAAAAAAAAGAAAAAAAAAGTTGACAATACTATGTTCTTTTGTTCAGTTTCCTGCGTGGCATACAGCCACTGCACTGTTCAGTGAAAAGCCTCAAGGGGTTGTCTATTAACCCTCACTTCCAGTCAAGACCTTTTCGCCATAAAGAGTTTGGAAAACTAGCTAGTCAACTAACACAGTTTACATCTCCTCTACAGTCCTCTTGTGCATTACTATAACGACAGTAGGGATAATGCGATGACGGCATGGGGAAGAAGGTGTCGAGGGGAATCTTTTTTTGTGGACAAAGTGTGTTTTAAGATAAGGTTTGTTACTGTAAAGAGTTGATCAAGCCTTCAACCCTAAAATAGTTTGGTAGGTTTGAAGGCGGTGGCGGTGGAAAGGTGAGAACTTGGAATGGCACTGAGAAAGTGTGAAGTCAGTGAAAGTTTCCATGCAAACGGCACTGTGAATGAAATCATTTCTCGGAGAGGATTTTAAGTAATATCCCCCCCTCCTCCTCCTCCTCCCTTTCCGCTGCCTCTCGCAAGGATATCTTTCGTTCCTGGTCTGATAGCCTCGGTCTCTGTTAACATGAGAGCTATTACGTGGAAAACAGATTGGCATAGTGCCAGAGAAGTAGAAGGCCCTAAAACGTTGGAAATTAAAAAACAATAAGAGAAAGTGTAAAAGCGCTTTCTACAGTTCCTCTGGCGACATCAAGGGAGTAGAACTATCATACCAAGTGTTCAGAAGGAATCAAATCTCATAGTTGCGGGGAAATTCAGACGTCGGCCTGTTTGACTAGGCTATGTCTCCAGCGACAGTAGGCAACAGATAGTCATTTAGCTTGCCATTTATTGAACCTCCTTAAAGTCGTCGGATCTTCTGTTCGCTTGTGTAGAAATGATTCAGTTGGACATACACAGCAGGCTACCTTTTAAACACTAGAGGGCAGCATAAGCACACAGAAGATGACGTTCGTGCAGCTAATTACAACACTGTTTGGAACTGATTTCTTCTGGCATGGTTGCGCTACTGCAAGATGCCAGTGACCGTTGATTAGACATCAACATAATTATTTATTTCTCTGTCTGTCTCTCTTTCACTCTTTTTCTGTCTGTCTAACCTTGGCACAAGAACAGACATACACTCAATATATTACACACGAACACAGACACACACACACACAAACCTTATAAGATTCTCGAATCGGCTTTAGTGCAGACACTCAAATCCCTACCGGTTAAATCACGTAAGTCATCAGTGGTGAGAAGCCACGACCTTGGCCTGGGATCTCCAAGGGTCCACAGTCTCCATTTTTTATTGCCCGTATTAAAGTTAGAAAGAGGGGAGTGAAGCGTGTTTTATTTGACAAGTAATGGAAGTAGATGGCCATTCATGCAATTCAAGTCTACAGCAGTTGCTTGCAGACGCGGTATATGTCTCAGAATGCAACGTGGTCTCATGACCTTGGTCTTGCCACAATAAACCGCCAACGCGACCAAAGACCATACGACTGTCACTTAGCAACACTGACACGTTACACACTTACTATGTTTTTCACAGCGGAACAAACGGACATGCAGACTTATAGTAAAAGTATAAGCAATCAAAGTGACAATGAACGAACAACACATTGTACTTTACCAGTGTAAGTATTCATTCTGATGAAAGAAATTAGTCATCTATAGTCATTAGTATTAGCATTAGAGGAGTCTACGTCTAAGGGAAAAGTAAGCTAAAGCAGTTGCAGATCCAAGAATTTGTGGTTGAAAAATATTGTACCCTAAGCTGTATGTTTGTGTTATGTGTGTGTGTGTGTGTGTCTCAGGGAATAAAGCGAACAGTACCGCAGAGACCTCTATAATTTGGCAGCTGTTATCGCTGCACCATACTCACTGTGGCATAATGCTGCTACTCTTACCCACGGTGACTCATTTGGAAGGTTCTGCTCCTTCCCAGGCTCAGACAAACTGTCGCTGGGTGTCACACAGTGCCACCATGCCAGGACACGGGCCCACAGGCTGCCTGAGTTGACATGCACATGTGCCCGCATACACACACGCGCGCGCACGCACACACACACACACACGGGAACATACGCACAAACTCGGGCGCATAAATCAACACACACACATACAAATACACACGGCAACATACGCACAAACGCGCGCACATAAATCAACACACACACGCTTCTGTGGCAACAACCTGTGCCCAGAATCAACTCATGAAGAAGCCTTTTGTTTACTCAGCAGGACAGGAATGGTTCTACGCACCTCCTGCTGTGTGCGTTAGAGCACAGCTCATGTTGCTATAGCACACCTCCCTCTCACCAACTTCAAGACATGTTGAGGAGTTCTGGTTAAAATTGTACCTCGTGTACATAACACCAAACAGATCGGATTTTGTATGGTTTCAGCTCCTTTTAATCATCCGTATTGGACGTTAACATGGACGGTTCGTTTGTCAGCAAAGTATTTTCTGTGAAAAGCATAACTTGGAGTGTTTTCAACCTCAGGTCCATGTGATGGGCTTTGGCCTTGTGGTTGGCTTGGCTCCTTCTAGAAGCTCAGAGATGCATCAGGGTGCGCTAATTAGTGCACATCTCCACTTCGTGTGACGGATGCTCTCATTTGTTTGTACTTTAGTAGTTTTTTTTTATTACCTGAACTCCATAGACAACTTAATTGGTTTAACACTTCAAATGGTTCTCGGTAGGTCTTGTCTGAGATTCTTGCTGTCTTGGGGAAAAAATATAATTATTGAATATAGCTAGATTAATAGAACACAAGATTAAGGAAAAGTTCAAACAAAATGTCATGGTCAGACAATTGGAGAGAGAGACAGGCCGACTAGCTCGGAATAGAGACAAAGAGACACACGCATACACACAAAGACACACACACAACACTCCTCATGCCCCACCTAACACCCAGACACACACACTTCCACACAAACGCAAACACATGACACACACCGAAGAAGGTGATTTATTGGTTGTAAAATGTTAATATAGCTATAAGCCCTGCTTATGAATTGTTAATTAAGGCCATGACAGACTCGTCACCTAAAATGTTAATGAGGCAAGATTGGGTCGGAGAGAGCAAGTCTCTATGAGCTACTGAGAATACAACAGATGAGTTGAATCCATAAGAGCTATGGCCCTATAATAAGAAACGCTAAGGGCAGAGGCATCAGCACATATTCTGAAGCACATAAATTGAACCAATGACTGGCAGCGTGTAGATGACATGCCAGGCCAGAGATAAGGTACAACGAGTGGGACCTATTTTTGCACTTGAACCCCTTTTAGGTACATCCACTGGTCCAGTAAATTGTCTGGTCCTAACTACACTACAGCTGGTTTTCATCTGAGTCGTGTATGTTTAACAACACCTATAGAAGCTCTTTACTTGATACTCGATTGTGTTTGTAAATCTGTACTGATTTGTTGTTGCATGTTGTTCACGTAACACAGAAATCGTGACCCTCCTAGTGTTGATGAATGAATAGATAGATCGAAAATATGATGTAAAAACAATAAGAAATCCTTTCAGTCTCGGTTGTTTGAGTCATTTTATGTTGAAATAGATGTCACGATTTGCTTGTTGGATTTTGATAGGTGACAGCAGGTAACAGGAGGCACTGTGTCACAAAGCAGTGGAATCTTTGTATTGGACATTAGAAACCATTCCGAGGTGTTCTTTTAAGTGCAGCCTCCAGTTCTCCACCCACTCAACTCCTGACTGTCTTCCACCCTCTGCTCCTCTCAGGAAAGGACTGATCTGAACTTCCCTCTGTCTTTTGTTGTTGTCCTTCATACGTGGCGGAGATGCACTTGACTGTACCAGCCTCTTTGTTCTGTGCACTGAGAAACGAAGAACTTACGCTGAAAGATGTCTGCGTTATCTGTGGTTTGAATATAAATGATATATGCTATATGTCACGGGTGCAACACAGTGTTCTTTCCCATGAATTCCATCGACTACGATGGCTTTTTTCCATATTAGGAACAAAAGGATACAGTCCTTTCAAAAAATACCTATTGTTTAATCCGTTGAGGGATGTGCAGTGTTCACACACGTTCGTATTCCGTGAGGCGTGTGGAGAGTCAGTGCAGACCACGCTCACCTTTGAGCACTTGACTCATCCAGCGTGCCGTCACGGCGTGGTGATGTCAGAGGAGGGCTGGTGCTCGTGAGACCGTGACAGTAACGAGGTCTCTCTTCTCCCCCGCCTCGTACCTCGTCTCTTCACACTCCGGGCCCCCGCATGGATTCTTTGTCACCCTGCTGAGCCATTGTACATCTTTTGAGGGTAATCTTTTGTTCTAAGCAGAGTATCCTTGGTTGAAGCGTTGCAAGAGACTACACACCTTTCTCCAACGGTTTATGATCCACACAGTGGTGTGAATATAATTGATTTCCTACTAAGTGTTCGCACGGATCGCAGAACAGATGCTGAATTTGATAGATTAATGGAAATAAGAAATCCAGTTCTTATCGCCCAACTCTCAAGCTACGGAGTGTCTGTTCTGTAAGGAAAAAATGCGATTAAGGAAAAACAGCTACACTTTCATGCACTTTATGAATACAGTTGAGGACCACCAGTTGATCACCAAAAGATTTCAAAGAGGTTATCTTCACCTAGACAGACAGATTAGGAACTGCAAGCCTCTTCTTCCCTGAGTAGTGGCTCTGCCATCAGTGAAGGCTAGTTTGTAACACAGGAGACAGTGATTAGAGAGAGCAAATCAATAATATATGCTAAGGGATAACTAATGTACCTAGGAGACCGACATCTGCTTAGTCTGGGAAGTCCTGTGTTTCACTCTACCAGGCAAGGCAGGCAGGATAAGGATGAAAGGTGAACCAATAATTAGACCAAATTAGTTAGAAAACAGATGGAGAATGTTAAATAAGGAAGGAAGCAATGACTGAAAACCCAAGAAAGAAAGACTGCATGTCATTGGTTGGGACACCAAGTCAAGGCTGAACGTTGACCTTGAGCGTTTGTGCACAGTTCAGAGAACAGTATGACGCTCTTCTTCTTCTTTTTTTAACAAGACCTCCTTTATTTAGTTAATTCTCCAGTCCCAATTGCCCGAACAGGAAGTTACACGGCAAGACAATATTGGAGCCAATCACAAAGGAATTTATTTTATCGACTGACGGAGGAAAGACCACAAATAAGACAAGTCTTGTGGAGCGCAAGAAGCTTTTATTACGGCTCCCTCGCTCGAAAAAGCTTCCTCATTCCCACATCGCCGTAATGTTTCGCGGATCGATATGGGGCTGCGAAACAGGTCAAAATACAATAAGTGTGCAAGCTATCCGGGAAATACGATTGTCAGAGGGAGAGCCAGAGCCACACTCCCGAGGGACGGATGCTACGCTGGCTCACATCCGGAGAGATTGGGGTTAATGTCTTAGTCACATTAGCGGGCTAGCGCCATGTCAAACCGCTAGCATCGCAAATGCCAGATATCGCAACCAAGGAGAGAGGAGTCTGTAGATCTAATTAAGGGTTGAGTGGGGCAACCGGCTGTTTTCTCCTCTCAGCACCCTCCTCCAATCCGCTCCTCCCGTCTTCCTTGCAAGGCTGGTCATCACGATCCAGTCCCACACACACGCACAAAAAGACCATTAGCGTTCTGTGATTCACTGACGGAGGACACACACCAAGTCATAAATACATTATGTCCACCAGTCCAAACCGTTACAGATATATAGAGGCTGGAAACACCATTCAAAAGTGTTTTTTTCCGAGGGGGGCAAATCCTTTTCATAACAGGGCAATGCAAGCACCTAGATAAATCGAGCACTCCAATTGAGTATTGTTGTGTAGGCCTAAACTTAATTCACACACAACAGCCACACTGGACGTAGGAGTATTTCTGCCCGGGTGACAGAATGAAGTGAAACACTAAAAGTTCCTGAAAGTTTTATGAGGACAAATGAAAGTAGAACAAAATTGCCTTCAAACCTTTGCCTCAATAACTTTTTGGAGTCTCAAAGAAAATAGCAATATTTCTCAACTGTCTCTTAACCCTGACTTTTGCTAAAGGCTTCACCAAACGACTGACTGTGCAGAGGTGTAGCTCTTGCGCATTACAATTATAGATTCTGTTTCTGAACGTGGCGGTTGACGCAAAATCTTTCAAGCGGTTGAAAAATGCAGTAGATGTGGGATGGAGAAAGATGTGTTGGGGTGACGGCGCCAGCTCACTTTCGCAACAAAAGTAATCAGCAACTCTTCGCTCAGGCAGAGAACGCTATTGTATGTGCTAATGAATACCACAGAAAGGGTTCCTAGGGAGACTCAGGTGAATCCATTGAAATGTTCCCACCGACAACCTTGAATCTGCTTCAGACCCAGTTGCCGTGACGCTCCTGAGACGTGACGATGTTTCTGGCGCTTGTGCTCAGGGTCCAAGATGGCGTGAGTCAGGCTCATAGGGGGGCGACTATTTAAAGTGGACTCGTTTAGACTTCGGGTCCTTTCTTTAGCGTTGATGCGGACGGAGTCGCTGTGGTTTATTTCACAAGCACGACGTTGTTTTGTCAAGACAGCCAGGGCTGCTAAAGCCTTGAAGCGAGTGTAGCCTAACACACGTTCATGGACATTCGTCGAGTCACACACAATCCCAACTCTCAGACACACAGTCAAAGTTCTCATATGTGATCTCTGTAAATTCTTCATCTATAAAGGCCTATAACCGGATGTATCGACGTACAACAGCTTGTCATCTCATGAACTTCAATAACTAGGTTTTTAGTCTGTCACAGCTGAGGTTTACGATTGCTCTTTGTACTGGAAAGACTTTAGATTAAGAGCGTTCTGTTTTCCGTCCAATAACATTTCCAAGAATCGACCCTTTGGTAAGCAAGTGAAGCTGCTTAAATATTGTGCCACTGCAGAGTATATGTGTTTAATAAGGTATGACATTGCTGTCAGCTTGTCAGTGTGAGGTCTCATTCTGGCATTCACTCCCCCCCCCCCCCCCCCCCCCCCCACCCTCCACCCCCCCTGTTCATCTCTGCCAGGTCCTCATTTCTCATCACTCAGGCGAGGGGGTTAAACTATAAAGGGACATTCTTCTCCTCCGATGGGAGACTTTGCTGGCAGAGAACAGCCCTCGTTCTGAGATTGTGATGGCATTTTCATTTGACTCAGGGATGACGCGCCAGTAATGAGAAGCTATCAAAAAGCTATCTCAAAAAACCAAATGGGATTTCAATTTATGATGCCCACATTGATATGCAAAATGTGTAAAGTCATCACCTAGATGCATCGTTTGTCGGGTGGACTCAATCGCTTCAGACTCACCTCCGCCACTTTTTCTCCCTCAGGAGGATGAACAAAAACTAAAGATGAAATGATATTGATACAGATGGAAATACTTATAGAATAGAAGAAAAAAAACCCATGAACACTCAATTGTTATCTCATTTTATTGGACGTTTGAGAAACATCGTTTCTGGACTCGTGGGGTTTTGAAATCAATATTCTCCCCTTTGATTGTTTTCACAGTGAAAGGCTGCTCTGTATTCTGGAAACACAATTGATTGGATGGTAAAATATGTTTGTACATGCATTGAATAAGGTAATCTATTACTTTCATTTATAAGTAATGCAGCACATGAGAGGATGAATTAAGAATATAATAATTCCGTTTTTGAGTGCAGCTCTGTTGGATATTCAAATGCATCACTAAACCAAGACCAAAACCTGCAGATAGAAAAAAAGGAAAAAAGTGTCATATATATATATATATATATATATATATATATATATATATATATTAAAAGCAATCAGCCATCTTATTTTCGGTTTAACAAAAATGTATAATATTCTCACACCCCGGTAATTTTTTTGTAATTTCCTTCCATGGGTGAAACCAGATTAAATTAATTACATGGGCTTCTGTCACTAAGATCTGTTCATTTTCTCTAGTGCCTTTGATGAAATTCATCTTATTGCTGTTTTCCCTCCACCCTCTACCCACACAGAGAAGGTAATGAGAGAATATTTCCCTAGAGTGGAAGAACAGGATCCAAGTCAAGCTTTACTTTAACAAACTTTATTAAACAAATAAAACACATTTCTTATCTGAAGGCTTTTATTTTGACATCACATACTACTGTAAAATCTAAAAGTCTGATAATCAATACACAGTTTCCTGGATAATAGTGTTATTTAATACTGCCATTTAGTGTTAATTTGTTCATATAACTCCAAGTTTTCACGCTTCAATCTGCTTGTGTTCTTTTTGACAGACATACTGAATGCTGGAACACGTAGAAAGTGTTAGGATGGCAAGGCGGAGACAGGTTCTCTATGTCTCAGAGGGGTGGCTTTTTAATACAGAAGTATGCCAAGGAATCCTGCGGTGGACAGATGCTTTATTGAATTTCACAGCCAGCTGATGGATCAAAGACTCTGGCGAGAGAGTGAGCTACTTGTCGGACATCCATCCATTTATCTTTGAGCCACAAAAAAAAAAATAGAAGAAAGACCAAATCAATTTGAGACTTTAAGAAATTAGAGGGGTCCATCCAAACAAGATAAATGCGTTGTCACATGAAGTTACGGAGAAATTGTTCAACATTCGGTCTGTGCTGGGGGGAGAGTGGGGGGTGGGGGGGACCTATGGTATCACTCCACAAGTTGATTAACCGTGGACAGCCTGCGCCAGGTTTGATTGAGGGAGGAGAGGGCTAATCTTGTCAACCATTAGAAACACCCCTCTGCTCAATTTCCACTGAGACGCAGCTATTGCTGTTGTGTTCCAAATAAATGAATAAACAAACCGTAATGTATGCAATGGGGAATTCCTGAATGGTCGATACAACCATATGAGAAACATGATGGGCTTTCGCTGTGGAACTGTGTAGTATTCCCCCAGCCTGCCATTGTACAGATACTTTGGGCTACAACAAACTGCAATCATGAACCCATAACTCACTTCTCTTCAACATTTAAAGTAGAAGCAATAAACCCCCTTTAATAAAGTCCAGACGGTTCCGTATCACCAAGAAAAAAATGACGGATTGTTCACAGATTTGCTGCAAGTGTTATCTTAGGAACGCAGTCACATTAAGGTGTTTGGTACCACAATGTAACACAGGTGTCTCTCAAATCCAGTGCTGAGAATACCATTAACTGTTGCACAAACAATCTCACCTCACAACTCCTCTGAACTTCTCCTACTGGTGCTGTTGCTAAGGTAACCGCTGAAGAAGAGGGAGCACAAGTCATCACCAAAGGGATATCAAGCGAAGACAATAGACCGAGACCTTGAATCCGCAACGCGATACAAAACGGTGTGATCTAGGTACAGCAATGGTAGTCAGGCATTAATCTCAGGATGGCTAGTTAGCTTTAGCTACAGGAGGGAGAGTCAGAAACGTGAAGGAGGGATTCAAATTCTGACCGTGGAATGAGTATGAAAACAAGTCTGGTGAGGATCTATGGCGTACGCACCGTCTAACGGTGAATCCATAACATACAGTATTCATGCTGATTCCATGGTCAGTGCATGATTCGCTCTTCTTGCTTGTGATGGCCTCGCTGCCTGTGATCCTTAGGATGGAGACTAGGACACCCAACGCCCTCTCTGGCCTTGGAACAAAGTAGAAGAAGGGGAATGGGGAACTCCAAGAGGTACTTTTCACACAATTAAATCAGCATTACTTTGAATCAATCGTTTAATTTCATATTGATCGATTGTTTCCTCGGTTGTGGTGCGGACCAAAGAACGTAATGAACAAGAGATGAAACTAAGCCTGCACTTCAAAATAGCTTGAATGATGGAGAGGGTTGAGACGCCGACACGATGAATCTTCCGGAACATAGCGATGTCAGAATGTCACCTTTACTGAGAGAGAGAGAGAGAGAGAGAGAGAGAGAGAGAGATAGTGAGAGTGAGAGAGAGAGAAGGCACGCAGGGAGGGCAGAGGGGGGCTTAGAGAAATAAAGGGAGGAGAGGGCGAAGGGTCGTCCATCTTGTCAGAGACAGGAAGACAAATATGCTGACAGAGTCCTGTGAGAGGAGGGTCTGACAGAGGCCTTATCATTATTGAGCTGTCTGTCTGGGACCGAGCGCAGGGTCCATGTCACAGGAGCATCAGTCTCTCTCAACCCCAGAATACCAGATCAGGTACAGCCATCATGTCAAAGCAGAGACCTCTGGGTGCATGGAAACCGTTAGGAAACTGGAGTGAAAGGTGAAATGAACTGGCTGACAACATTTCAATTAACTTACAAACGAGTACAGGAATGGTTTGGAGAAAGTTGGAGTTTCTGGGCTTTATTACACGGGCTATTGTTCACTTTCAAGTCGAAGCCTCCGATCTGTTCGGAGATCGGAGGGAATTTTATACTGTTACCATCAACATACTTTTAGTGACACAATCCAGGGTTACAATCAGATCATTGTGTTTGTGTATATAGAAGACCACTTGGGTTCTCACCAAAATATCTGACCAAACAGGAAATGGCTACCACAACAAGTGGCTAACAATAGCAACCATCTGGATGAGGGCATCGAACCAAATTAACCCCCCCTCCCTGACACACATACACACCCAGAGACACACATACACACACAGACACACATATACACACACAGACTCACACATACACACACACACACAGACACACACACGGACACCCGCACGAACACACACACTTCCAGACATTATTCTCAAGGAATGAAGCGTTTCTGGTTGACTGCTCAGTAGAACCAGCAAGTGTGAGAAAATCTCGTTATCTAAGGTCTTGCCTCCGTGAGTATGGGTCTGAATTGTAACGAAGACCTGCTCTGTATTAAGACTTTGACCCCAACAGTAATTGGGCGTCGCTCGGTAAGTGCCCATGGCAAGGGTGGATGAGATCCTCCTGGGTTGGTAGAATGGTTGTAAGGGGTGATGTTGGATTGGGTGGAGGTGGGTGGGGATGACAGTCATAAAGCATACCTTCCTGGGGCAGCTTAGCCCCCAAGTCCTTTGCTTGCCGTTGCCTCATTTAGGATTCATTCTACAGTACAGTTTATGTCTTCATCCTTTCAAAGGGTAGTGCCCTCGGCGTATTTTCATAGTTTGGGCTCTCGAGAAAAAGTCGAACGCCTTTAAGTCTGCACTGAGCAGACAATAGCTACCCTTTAAAACTTCCTAACCTGTTTTGATGAGCACAGACCTTGCAATGACAAAGCACCACGTTTCCCCTTGTTATACGTGTGGGGGTGTGTGGTGTGTGTTCGGCACATATTCATGAGTGCATGTGAAGAATGTGTCTGTGATGCGAGTCCAAGAAGCAAAAATGCCCACCGCGGAGATTAGGGTGCAATACAGGCAGGATGAACACACCGGAAACCTCCGGAACGCAATCCAGACGTCCAACTTACTGGAAATCAATCCTTTTGGTCAGGGCTCCTGTGATCAGGGTTTAAGTGGGAGAGATTGAGATGGGGGGGGGAGGAAAGAGGGGAAAGAGAGGGAAAGAAAGGAAGTAGTGATTGAAAGTACTGTGGTCAGTCTGATTAACAGCGGGCCTCCTCGCTCGCAGACCTGGGGAGAGGTCAATGAGAGCCAAAGGTTCTCTGTAAAGAGTGCGGGTTGGCTGGAAAGCCCAGCGCCTTGCATTTGTTTGTTCATAACACAGAACCACTCCCTGACGCTGAGAGACATCAAACAGGCAGCTGTAAACGCCAATATGTCTTTTACTTCGCTGAGAACCAACGTACTCAAAGGTTTAAGCTGGGGAAAGGACTAGTTAGACCCAAGTAAGCTATCAAAAAGTTTCCATCTTGTTTGTGCGTTTTGTAACAAGCTTTTGGCTTCATTTCTACGTTTGAATGGATTTTCTTTTTGACAGGGATATTTCCATGTAATGTAATGTATATCTTGTAGCTTAGGTGGGATTTATTTGCAATGTTCTCAGAAAAATACAATTGTGTTTCGTATGTGATATACAAGACTTTTATTATCTTGGTAGCATTACATGCATCGCAGTATGTTATTGCTGAAACTCTGGCCAACGAACATGCACAAAACACGTTAAATCTGCCATGACAATTTCAATTTAGAGAAACATTAATAAAACATGAACAATAATCACAGTTTCAGTGTTTTTGAAACACAGCAGGTATTCTATTGTATTTGATTCAGTGAATTATGCATCCCATATAAACGGAATTGGGTTTGGATTAAAAATGTCTGAACATTTTGTGGGATTTGTAGTTTTTAAAATTCAATTCCATGAAGGTGATTTCCACCATTATGATGCCATTGGACATGGAAATGTCAGGCTTGGCATGATAATAAATCACAATAATCAGATCTTGAGCTGTATGTACGCATTTCCCACAACCACGATTCGCTTTTGCCAAGTTATTGCTATTTCGGAGCATTCTGCCCAGTACAGACACCTGCATTTACATCGTTCTGCTCTAAACAATGTCTAAGATGGTATTTCTAAAATCCTTCTGCACAGATCTGCATGCAAAGCTTGTGTGACGATCCTCATACATAAATATTGAGAGACACGCAGACAGAGAGAGTGAGAGAGAGAGAGAGTAAGAGAGACACAGAGAAACAAAGAGATAGAGGGAAAGAGAGAGATAGAGAGAGACAGGGAGAGACAGAGAGAGAGACAGGGAGAGAGAAAGAGAGACAGACAGAGAGAGAGAGACAAAGAGAGAGAGAGAGAGAGAGAGAGAGAGAGAGAGACAGACAGAGAAAGAGACAGACAGAGAAGCAACAGATACCCATACCCATCTCCCATGTCATACAGGAGGTTCACACACAACTCAAGCTGTTGTCCATAACGTTGCCAAGGCCACGTTAGGTTGCTGGGTTAAAAAAAAACCAACCTTGCTGAACCTTGACCAGACGCAGAGAACACCACATGTTCACCAGTCGATGTTCTGTTCATAGAAATGTTGAACAATGACTTCCCTCTGAGACCGAAATGTCTGACCTTCAACAGCACACAGCTGGGTTTCACACAGACTGCAAAGAGCTCCATCATTGTCTGCTTGAAAAGAAAAGTCTAATGTATCCTATAGATTATACTGAGCGGCTGCAGTTTTGGTTAACAGGGGTTTTGTGCAGTTCCCCCTGTTCGCTTTTCCAGCTCTGTGCTACAGCAGCGCGACCAATAAAAAATGATTCATATTCTTGTTCCTATTCTTTTGTGTTTGAGGAAGCTAAACAGGGTCAGTCATCCCACAGTGACCCTTCAGTCACACTAGTTTGCACCTCCCGCCCCACACCCCCTCCATCTTCCACACTGCCTCCAAACACCATCATCTAACCATTCTTTACTGTCACCTACTGTACATAAACACCAAACTGAAACCATTGCCTGACAGTGGCGATTCTCCTCCCAGACACCTAGCCAATCCTCTAACAACATCAGGGATATTCCTAAACAATAGCCAATGACATTTGAGAAACCATCAGGATGAGTAATGGCTTTAATAACGACGACACCTCCCCCTGCTTCTCTTTCTCTTAGTAGGTTTGCCTCCTAAGGATGGTTAGGAAGCCAAAGGTAGCGTAGTCATTTACATAGCGATGTTGCTTGGAGCAGAGCCCCAGGCAAGGTTATCAGATCAAACTACAGGGAGAGAGAGGGAATCCGCTGGTCCGAACAGCTGCAGGAAAGCAACAACCACCACTTGTCACACGAAGAAACCTTATCAAAGGGATTTTTGAGAAATTGCCTCTAGAACCTGTTGGGTCGAATGTGTTTAAATGCAAGTGTAGGAGGCAGTTCTGCGGGAGCAAGTCAAAACCTGCCATGCTTTTCCATTGTACATTCAATAAGACATTTGTCTGTTTATTGCCTCATCCACCCTTCAATCTACACTATCTACTTTTCTACATAGCTCTGTAAAGACATTCTGATCATCCTGAGGGAATGTTAAAGGTGAAGATAGCCTTATCTGGCCTCTGACTCACTAGTAGGACCGATACTGTAATGAAACAAATATATTTGGCTAGGGCATGTTGGCCTGCTGGTTCCTAACCATCCCTTGTCCAGCTGGAAGCTGCAAATGAGCTCATTTAAAACCTCAGAGATTCAACATCCTTCATGTGACAGGGTCAAAGGTCTGACAGCCAGCCCTGACAAGCGTCGGACGGCTAGGAGAACATCTTCAGCGGGAGTTTTGTCTCATTAAAGAGAAGGAGATAACCCTCTGTAGTGTGCGCGCGGCTGCGAATCTTCACAAGGCAAGTGTCTTTGGAGAGTGTCGACATCAGCAGTTATACAACAGAAAATACCCAAACCTTTTGATTCAACGCCGGATTGAAAACAGAAACAAATGCATTCACTCTTCGCACCAATCCTTCTGTGCAACAATCAGATGAGAATTGCCCCTTTCTTCCTTCTCCATCTCTATGCAAAGCAGTGTTTTCGTTTCACCAGTGTTTTACAGTACATTCGTCAGCTGCGGTTATGAGTCCTGCGGAGACCTTGTGTGATTTCCACTCACTGCTGGAGCGTTGCTTCCGAACATGAATACACAACGCTGCAGTGTGACGTCAATATATGTAGATGACAATACAGATATTTCTTTCTGATATCCCCTGGGAACGTTTGAATCGCGTGTTATTTTAGTCATGTCTTTCATGTTCATAAGGCAACACAAATACGTTTGAGAGCGAGATTTCCTGAAAATATAACAGTTCTTGGTTAAGGATTTTAGCAAAAGATGTGCATGGAACCAGGGCTTGTGGGGGAACTTCTGACATTGAAAATAAATGTCACAAAAAGTGTGTACAAATAACACAAGATGACTGTGGGTGTTTCACATATTCATCCGTAAACTGAGTACTGTAAATGAAAGCATCTTTTAACTGCTTACCAGTTTTTAAAAAAAGCATTGAAGATCATCAAGAAGGTGCTTAAGGAAACGATTTCTACCCACGTGTGCATGCCTGCCTGACCCTATGAAACACAAACACAAACAAGCGAGAACGCCTTGAGTCTAATTAACAGGAGAAGGCTGTAACAATGGGCAGTGTGTGGGAAATCGTGAAACGGCTCTGGCAGCAAATGCCTCTTTGCGGTTTTCGGTAGAGACAAGTTCTGGGCAAAGAAACACAACACTTCCTGTTGATTGCAAAAGTGAGCAGGGCATCATAGAAAAGGTTCATCACACTTTCATAAACCAATTAAAAGTTGTGAAACTATGATGATACGGTTGAACAGAGAACACAGTAGAGAATACGTCTCAAAATCCACCCTGGTCTGAAATGCATTATCAGCTTTGACAGAATGTTGTGTATCACGTGTCAGCCAACTTCAAAATGTATTTTACAACCATTTATATGCTTTGTGTTGTACAGATTAGGCTGCCCTTCTCCGCTCTGGCACACTGAAAAGATTGTCCTCCTGGTTTAGGACTGGGGGGAAACAATTCCCACAAAGCCATAATGCCATAAAAGACCTAAGTTTGACTTCCAGGATCTCAGAAGTTGATGTGTGAAAGCTTTTTACTGTGCGACACAAAATACTTTTTGGTTTTAACGAATCCCGGTAGAGCTGAAGCATGGGTTTGGTTTGCATGTTTCATATTGACATTTTCCCAGCAGTGCTTCCTCCAATATCACACAGCATAGGACAAGGCCCTAACACGCAGGGAGGAACACTGCTTTCAGTTGGAAAAACAACAAGTTTGTCTTGAGCAGAAGCGTCAAAGATAAAGAAGACGAAAACGTCCGTAAACTCTCTCATCGCAACGACTACCCCCATTGATCGCTCGGAAGTGCGTGCTTGCGTCTGTGTCTGCGTGTGCGTGCGTGACAAGAGATGTGTGTGTGTTGTGAACAGCAGGTGGACATTTACTTTCCATCACACACATACGGAATAGGTGGAGGGGGGGGGGCGTTTATACAGTATAGTCCTTCCGAGGCCGATGTTGCATGACATCAGAGATTGCCGTACTAATGTGGAGGCAAACCCTATCAGTAAGCTACTGTCATTTTCATGGACTAAAATGAACGATAACTTCTGACTATACAACAACAGCGCTCCAATACGATTGTGCCCACGAGCGCGGTTGCTTCAAAACACTTGTAGTGACGGCAGTGCAGTTCATGGGAACTGGGCTATGTAGTTACACTTCATTATAGTTAAGGAGTAGGAAGGAGAAATAAGTTAAACTTGCTGTGGGGGAGGTTTGGATTTCAGTGCGGTGAAAGTGGGTGTTGATTTTGTTGTTCCTTTCTAACATCCACTTACACCTCACACCACGGCCCCCATACTGGGCCTTCACGCGCTTTTGTAATTACTTTTTCAACACAGGCAAAAAATTCTGGATGTTTCCTCAAGAGCGTTTCATGCCACACGCGTCGAGTCTCGCCTCCCACGAATCGCGCTGCAACCAATCCACCGAATGCGATTACGTTTAATCTCGATATATTACCTTCATACAATCTTAAATGACAAAGGGCTTTATTGAGACAGGAAGGTTGCTGTAGGGAGAGGATGGAACGGCATACAAAACATCCGCCTTTTTTGGAGCGGGAGGGGGGGGAGGGGAGGGCAGGAGTGATGGAGCTAAAGAGCGTAGCTTCTGATTGTATTTGCATGCCCTGTGGGAGCCTGTGTTCTGTCTGGCCTCAGCAAGGCTTCCCCCTCTGTTGCCTCATGAATGCCAATGAGTCAAGAAGGACTTTTCTGCCTCCAAACTCCTTTATCTCTGGCTCTGTCTGCAGGCGCTTGGCGTCGAGCAGGCACAGTTTAAACCACATGATTACAGGCGAGGTGGTACATTCAGTGGTTTAGAATCTATCAGCCTGCAACATCAGAGTCGTATGCCACCCGCACAACAAACACATGCAGATTTAATGATCAATCACAGGGATCCAAATGCATGTTGCATCATGTCCTATCTCATCAGATAATAACATTATCGGTATTGCTTGGTATGACAGGTGCGGGTTTATTTTCGATTAAGATATTTTGCGTGTACCTAGTACGTATGAATGTGCGAAAAGGCCGAGAACACGTCTTTTAATAGAATGACTGGGAATAGACGTTGACCTTAAAAATGTGATGGACGAGGGCGATGACGGTTGAATAGTAAATTGCCATCGTAGTCCCCTCCTGACTCCGCTTAAGGTCAACGCGGCCAGCGGTGATGGTCGGAGTGGCAGAAGACAATTCGTCTCCTCTGGCCGTAGTTCTTATCATCTGCGAGTCTGTCCCCAACACGTTTCTTTGTTGCCCACCTACGTACGTCAAGAAGAATTAGCGAGTCTCATTTGCAGTAATTGGTTTCTGAGGAAGGTTTAGACTGACACTGGAGAGGTGGCTTCGTCTTCCGTAATTGACTGATCCGTTGCCGCCGAAGAGCATCAGTCCACCTTGACGTTACACGACCCCAACACCAAAAGCTGGCGTTGGGTTTGGATCGGAGTTGTAGATTTTCATGGACAAAAATGAAATACGTTTCTGCAATGTTTATTAAAAGTGAGTGTTTGTGCAACCTTGATTTTGTTTCTCAGAGGACTGGATTTTGCTTTTATTACCACTTTAAATATTTACTTTGACAATAGGAAAAGTGAGTCTCCGTTGGCATGTAAAATTAATGGATAGAAAGAAATCGGCTTCTGGATCGTGTAGGTAATCATCGGTTACAGTTAGGTTTGTTCATCAGGATAAGGTTTCCGAAAAAGAAACACTGTGCTTCGCATATTGGTTTTGCTGAGAAGAAAATACGTGTCGGACGTTCCAAAGACATCAGTCTGAATGCCAGCATGTGTTCCAACCTAGGGTTGACTTCGGTTTTCCTATAATAATGTCATACCACAATGTCATACAAGGGCTGGCTGAGTTTGGCATGCAACAGCTAGCAGCAGCCCTTCCTGTTTAAACATTCATCTTGCCAGTACATTTTTGATGGACGATCCCCGGATCGGAATAACAAAGCGAGGAACGTGAGGAGAGAAAAAAAGAGAGAAAAAACACTACACATTGTAATAGAGTTTATACACAATTGTGCTTTGTTCATCAACTATTCACCGTAATCTAAATGCGATTTGCTAAAGCACAGGAGTTTAGCAAACTGGGCTCGAATCGTAAAAGTGAGGGTGTGCGTGTGGGTGTCAGTACGTTGATGATAATGATAAGAAAAGAGAGGGAAGGTTGGAGAGAGAGGTTTGTGTATGCGTGTCCACATTTGTTTGTCTCTGAAATAACACACACATATGCCCATGTCTGTGTATTGGCCCCTTGGCACTTCTTCCTGGACTGACTATATCCACCTCTTGAACAGAGAGACCTCCTTTTGATTGGAATCCCTCCCAAAGACCAGTAGGATTACGTTTCAGCCGCTCATGGTGTGAGAATGAAGGGGGCGGTGGATAGAGAAAATAATCCACACCTGTGTGTGTTTGTACGTGTGTGCGTGTGTGTTTGTATGTGTGCGTGTGTGCGTGTGAAAGATGAAGTGGAAATCAAAGTGAAAAATGGCAAAAGCACACAATCTGATAGACAGCATGCGTCAGAAAGTACACATGGCTAGTCAACATTCTGGCTGAGAGATACCCGAGATGGAGAGCCCGCTGTTTCTGAAGAACAAAGAGACTAAAATGAATAATATCCTTGTATCTCAACATTGAGGTGCAATTTTGTGCCATCTTCCCATTCGCCTCACTTACAGCCCACCAAATATGGGAGAAAATATTTCCCCAAAACACGACCTCACAGAAATGCCACTTCCATCATCATTTCCATCGTCTGATAAAGTCATCGCGCGGTCCCTCATTGATCTCTGAGATCATATTTGCGAAACGGGCCCTGACCACATCTTTCCACCCATCACCTCATCTCCAGTCATTAGTGGTGTTGACAAGTGTCTGGATGACTCTTCTCTGCTGGGAGAGCTGGGGTGGAGCTGTGGTCGGTTGAGGCAGACAGGCGGGCGGATCTGATGGATGCGGGGGGAAGAGGCAGGCGGGCACAGAGGCGGGCAGGGCACAGAGGCGGGCAGGGCACAGAGGCAGACGGGCACAGAGGCAGATGACAGGGCTCAGAGAGGAAGGCAGCGTTAAGGAGGAAGTGGTGGGCACACAGGTAGGTCCAGAGACAGGGTGAGAGACAGGCCTCCCATGGTTCGGCTGAATAAACTGACAGCCCAAGCGATCTAACTGACAGACAGGAAGGCAGGCTGACAAACAAGAAAGGCTAAAAGTAAAGGCGCACAAACAGACAGTCAGTCAGTCGGACCGACAAGGGGATGATAGATGGTGGCCTGCACCAGGGAGCCAGGCTCTGGTTGACAGGGATTATGGTGTCTCTCACCTCTCTCTCTCTCCCTCTGTCTAGGGACAGCTTTGATATGAATGCTAAGCATCAGTAAATCCATGGGTTCTGGTGTTGCTGACTTTGCATGGCAAGGCCCACTCATCTGCCTAATGCAGCTCAGCCATTTTAAGCCAACATAAACCTAACCCTAAATAAGAGATTACAAAAAAAAATCAAGCTAATCTTTAGGTAATTCATCTAAGCAGAACTCACTACAACTGTCGATTTTAAACTTCTGTCAAACACGCTGAACTGACTAGGAACGTTCAGAAGGTCTACGAAACGCTTAGCTCCGTTAAGTGCATTCGGTGTCTTCAACCTTTTTACACCTTTCATAACACGGAACACGTTTTCTGCACTTTTCTTTATTTCTGTTTACCAAATGTTTTTTGTCTCTGCTGCTCATGAAATAGCACAGGGCACCGTGGGTGGATTTGTGAAAAGGTGTGTGAGGTGCCAAGATATTGAGAAGAGGAGGGGTAGAGAACAGAGGTTCATTCTGTGGTCAAGTCATCTCATTTAATAGGGTCCTGCAGAGGTCAACTAAGACTGCTGTTGGTCCTGAAATGTCTCCGACACCCAGACACGCAAAACTTAGAAAGGGTCTGGGGCGAGGGGGGGCAGAGGCCCTCCGTCTAAGATCAAGACGGCGAAGGTTTTGTTGATGTTCAGAAGGCCATGATGATGGTGGTGATGTTAATGATGATGACAGTGCTTGTGTGTCGTAATTGTTCGGTTATTTTCTGTTCCAGATCTTCTCTCTCAGTGCATCTGTTTTCCTGTAGAAAACAAATATTATAGATAACCAAATATTTGAAGGGTGCCGGCTCTGTGTAACAGTATAAGATGCTGTGTTGAATTGGAAAACAATTGAAGTAACAAAAACGATCCGCCAGAGAGAGAGACCATCTCCAGACATCTGATCTTTCTTTTGCATAAACATTACCTCTATTTTCGAAGCAATTATCTGCTGTCCCAGCAGAGGAGTCAGAGACTAGCTTTGTCCAAGTCTCTCAGTGGAGGAGGATGCTTGGGTTTCTGTGAAAGCTGGAAAGCCCTTGCCATTAAACACCCACAAGACAGGCCATCTAAAGACAAGAGAGAGCTGTTCCCAGAACCAGCTCCCAAAGGATGGGGATTTGTAAGTGTGTAAAGTAGGTGTATGTGAAAGTGTGAGTTTGGTGTGTGCTCTTGTGTTTCTTTGTGTGTCTTTAAGTGGGTTTGGCATTTGTGGGTTTGATGTGTGCACGTTCATGTGTTCTGTCTATGTGTGTGCTTCTTTGTGTGTGTGTGTGTGCGCGCGTGTGTGTGTGTGAGTAAGTGTGATCCACTCTGGAGTGTGTGTTTACGGGAAAGCCTAGTTGGTTTCATGTGATAGCCCTTAATTGCTGCCAGCCCATCGATGATGATGGCATCATAATGACTGGCACCTCTACTGCCATGATAAACATGACTCACAGCCTCTCAAATATTTATTGCCTGCATTCCATAAGACATGAACGCATCTCCTTTCTCGCCAGTCCAACCAGAAACCCACACACTGCATTGTGATGTCACAACCTTCCAGAACCTCAACATCTTGTTTATTTTTTCAACTTTTGAACTCAGAAGCCAAAGGACGGTGATGATACTTCTTAAGGGCTAAACACAATAAAATGCCTTTTAGCTGTGTGGTAACTATGGGTGATGAATTAAGACTGAAACGAAATCTCGCAGTAGAATTTATGAGTGCAATCCACGACCATATTACATATGTTATTGTTTTGTTCTCTCAAGATACGAGTCTGTTGAGTGCACAATAAGTGCCATTAAACCATAATTTCCTAAACCACAAATCTTCCCTCAGTCATTTAGCTCCAATATCGAATGCTTGCTGATGTAAGAACATTCTCATCTCAACACTGAAATGTGTTTCCATAGTGAAGATTTCTTGGCTAATTACATGTTTTGAGTACTATATTTGTACCGTATCAGATGATCATATACTTATCAGACACAGAGTACCATCATAAATGAATAGTTCCTATCGTGAGAATGAGGATTTGCCGAGGTGTGTTTGAATCAGAGGACAGATTCAAACCACGCTCGTATAAACATTCAATTGACAAGGGAGGAGTACATTCTCATTATTTTTGTTTTGGCGGCGGGGCCTCTCAAGGAAATGTAAAATGGGCCGTTCTTTTCTAGTTTTTGATCCCAGATGTGGTTCAGGTCTCTGCCACCAGAGCTCAGTCTAAAGCAGAAGTAGCAGCCACTCCAACACTCCACACTAATGATGTCGCTCCAAATTCCTTAAAAGGGAAAAAAAACCCACCTTTTCTCTCTGTCACCACTTACACATGGCAAAATGTGTTTTGTCTCAAAGAAAATGTCTGCTGACTGCAATAATTGGAAGCGGTTTTGAGCGCTCCAGCACTGTCCTGACAATTAGAGCTAAAACATGGTAACCTATATGGCTCGTTTATTGACAATAGCATTATTCTTCTTCCGTTGCTTGTCTTCAGTCTTCATTAGACTGCTGGAGATGATGTTGGGTGCTCCAATCAGAAGGTGACCCTGGGTGCGAAACCTCTAGCTAAGCGTTTTCTTGAACTAATGTCATCCTTTCACTTTCGAATGGAGGATTCAACAGTGGTTCTGACTGGATGTGCGTAATACGTATTCATATCGTGCAATGCGCCACGGTTGAGAAATGTAGAAACTCAAGTTAGTTGACTTGACGGACTGTCTAGCACTTCAAACAGCAGGCTTATTCTATGAGTAATCTGCTCCTTGCTTACCATAACAGTTCAATCAACTGAAATAAACCAAAGGTGGGTTGCTAAACAAAATTAACCCCTCCCCCACACGCACACGCACACTCAAACCTATTCTCACATCCGCACATCCACCTACCTCCGTCCAAGAGAGCCATTCAGGCTAAACTAACATGACAAGTCTGCTATGCTGCCGTGGGCCAATCCCTAGTTACATCTCAATGACAAGCTTAGACACCAAAGGAAAGGTAAAGTGACAAGACAGTCTGTGGGTGTAGGGGAGAGACAGAGGCGGAGGAGAGAATGAGAGAAATAGGGGCCAAAGGAGAGGGTGGAGTGTGCAGAAAAAAATGAAGGAAACCAATCTTTTTTTTAATATATAACTCCAACTGACTTGTCAAACTACTAAGTCTGGTAGTCTCTCCCCAAACACAAAAGGCTAAACTTTCATTACAGCCAATGACTTGCCAGGTGAATTCACTTTTGACTGACAGTTTGCAATAAGATATGGATTTCACCTCCGTAGGAGAGGTATTAGGAAGTTTATGAGGAATAACCAAAGGTTTCATCTACTTTCAAGAATCAATCCACGGTCATACAACTACAGCTACCCTTGTTTTTTTGAAGGCCTACACGTTCCCAACGGTTTAAAAAATGTTGTTCATTTATTATATAGTCTGCTGTAATATTGCATATCCATTCATCCCCAAACCTCCTTTTGCTATTCCAACAAGCACGTAGCACACCTTAAGACATACTAAAATGCCACCTTTAAGAAGCACAGACTTCCATGGACACCCAAACGACCATGGAAGAGCGTCGCTGCTGTCGCTCAGACTCCTCGCTCCATTCTGGAGGGAAGAGAAGGAGACAGTGATGAATGACCTTGGCTCTGAACCTTCCATCCATCTGGGTCACATCCAAACCCAGGCAGGTTTTCTTGCTTTCCTATGATTATTTCATTAAGCTCCTCTAAAATAGTCATGAGCAGCCCTAACCTTGGATCCCAGAGGCACGGCTTTACCTTGGAATACCTTCTTCTCACCACCACGCCGCTATGCGCTCTGGAATCAGGGGAGTAGAAACCTCTGAATGAATGGGGTCGTTAGTGTAGCTGTGTAGGTTACCGAGTCATGGTAAGAAGTTGGACTCAAGGCAATAGATATGTGCTGGGAACCTTGTCGTACGGTCGGAATGTTACATTTTGCATGTTGCATATTTCATGATTTGGACAATAAATCTCTCTTTGTGACCACATCAGAGAAACAGAGAAATACACTGTAGTTATGGTTTAGTGTCTAAGGTCATAGAGAGTGTCGAGAGTCAAACTCGCACCAGAAATGGTCACGTTAATCAGGTTCTACATCACGTGGCGTTCAAATCGGTGACACTCTTTCCTGACAGTGACACCTCAAAAGACTTTTGAGTTTACAGCAACAGAAGCATCTTAGCAACACGTGTTTGCATTATCCAAGCTACTGAGAGGGCACAATAGACACTTAACACACGAAGAAGGCTTGATCAAGTATTGAAGCTGTACAATCGTAAGAAGCTGTAACTACTGGCTAGACACATTCAAGACGCAGTTCATCCATATTCAAAGCATCAATAGAAAAGGCAGGATTCTGTCTGTCCATATGCTATTTAGACAGAGATAAATAATATTGCACCAAAGCAATTCAATACTTCCCACTGGATTTGAGTTGAAATCAGCAGCCTTGAGTCTGCGGTTAGAAGTACTTGTTTTTCATCCCACAGGAGGAAGAAAGATATTGGATAGTGAACTCAGCCCCCCCCCCTCTCCCCCTGGAACTGAGTAAGCCATGTTTCTTGCTTGCTGTCCTGTTAATGTAACAAGTACATCCAAGTGTCAACCATTGGTTGGACTAGCGTATCAGTTGTGCTCACCATATGTGTGTGTGGGTGTCTACATTTATTATCAACTGAATCTGTGCTTGAGCCCCTGTTGTGTCATCGCACGAGTGCGATTAGTCCTAATACACAGGCGACAAAAGATGCGAAATGGACTATTTACTGAGACAAAGAACGAGAAAAGAGGGAGGAACTTGCTGCCGAAAAGAGAATTTGAAAAGAGGAGTGTGTCCCATCCTCGTGCCTGTGAAGATGTGAGAGCACGTTCAGTACACGGAGTTACAACTCAGACTCGACCCGTAGCTCAGCAGTTTCCGGGGCTCCTGAGAGAGTTTGTCTTCGCCGTTCCTTTAAAAGGGTGATGTCGGGTCTCACCGGCGGATGTAGAGAATGTAAGATGCTTCTCACTGGCCTACTACAAACTGTGAAAGGTGAGAAGTCATCAAAGAGATGGAGATAAAAAAGAGCTTAAACCAGATTGAACACTTGAAAGGAATCGGTTGAGTGAGACTGCTTAATGGGAAGGAACAGCCACGCCAACTGGAAGCTACAAAGACTAGCTGTTCATGCGCAAGCTCATCTTGACTTCAAATAATCCTCTCATTCCATACAATGCAATACCTTTTTATTATTCATTAATTTGTTTTACAAGTGATCGTTGGTTTTTCACTTGTTTTTTACCCCTGCTGGTTCCCGTGCAAGGTTCTGTCTTTGACCCCCACCTCCTAAAGTACCCCCCCCCCAGCTCTTCATGGCCTTTGGTGCAATCAAAAAAATCCCCTGAACCCACTGTGTTGATATCAATAATTCACACAGGATCTTCAGGCTCCACGAGTTCTACCCAGGCTCCATCCTAAGGACATCAGTGGAGAACGAGCAACGTGAGTAGACACAACCCTGGGAGATGAAGGGGGCCTCTGTGTGAATCCCACCCACTTCTCTCTGGACTTTATTCCCTTGGCTGTCAATTAGGCATAAACAAACAGCTGACATTGGTCAAGCCTGTTTTTTGAAAACCACATTCACATATTTCGGGATTAAAAACCCCCCACCTTTTTTTTCTGTTGATTGTTCTTGGCCCTAGCATACATTCCTGTTATTGTCAGGAATTTCCCTGGGCTGATTTAGCTCATGAAAATGTATGCAAATGAATGTAACTTAACACCTATTTAGATTCACGGAATAGCACTCTCAAATCTATAAGTGGTGTCAGATAAATGTGTAGGAATGACATTTGCCTAAAGGACAAACCTTTGGATAATATCACCCTCCTCCTTAACAACGACTTTCAGCAATTACGATTCTGACCACCAGCCACCTCCTCTGCTCCAGGAAATTCATTTCAAGACACATATGACACATTTTAGGTTCCCTGAAAGGCCAGAAAAATGTCAAGCAGCTTTTGTTGAACGTTTAAATATTTGGGGTGGGGGTGGGGTCTAATTTAATGGTGTAGATCATAGTAAAATATAGAATATGTCTAATTTAAGTTACTTGTTTGACACCAAGACAAGACAATAATGTATTTCTAGGTCCATGGTCTCGTTGACAATATCTGCTTGACTGTGTTAAGCCCCAGAGTAATGAAAGCATTATCAGCATTAAGCATTACCCATCGTCAACATTATTAATCAGATGGCTGTTTTGCTGCCCCTAACATTCCCTAAGACTGTTTTGTAATTATGAGATCTTCGTAATGTTCATGCGCCAGACATACCATCATCAACATGCAGATCACTGGTGCAGCATTGGCAGGAAATTAAAACTAAATCCATGTGCCCTTTAAACATCCAAAAGATTAGTTGCAGACGTGCTTGCAGCATCCAATGCTCCTGTCTGGATATGGCATGCCTGAGTATAAACGGTATCCGACGATGGAGGATAACAAGGTGAAAGAAAGACTATTTGCTAGGCAAGTTCTAACAGGGACAATGCTGAAGTCTGTGGCTGGATTTTCACTTGTGCTAAACTTGAATCCGTTCATTCTTGATCCTTATCTTAACATAATTACTAGACTATCTTAGAGAGTACCGGTTAGCTGGCTGACTAACCAAACGGACGTCGGAGTGGACAGAAATGCCATTGGGTTCAAATAGTACATATTTCTTCTTTCCAATTAGTGTGTCCAAAGCTTGTCTAAAGCACAACCGTTACGATGAAGACCTTGGTCCTTTAATTCAGCTTTTATCTTATGTAACTTAGCTCTATCTCACAATTGTGAAGGAGTCAAAAGTGACGTGTTTTAGAACGTCGGGCGGGAACCAACAAAACGTTTTGTGGGAGGAGATAGCTCGTGTAGGCTCGTCATTTGAAAAGGTTTGTCTGAAATCATCCTTGACTGTGTTTTTCTCGCCATATATTCTTTTGTAATTATCTGAATTGGTTGACTGAATATGAAGAAAATGGCGTGTCCTTGGTGTTGCCTAACAACCACAGCTGTCTTCCGCTAATTGAATTCCACGTTTTTTTTTTTTTTGTTCAATGACATAGCACTTGCTTTCAGTAAAGCCAGGAGAAAAGAGAGGTAGAAGGCTCTCATTCAATACCAGACCACTGCTTTAAAGTGAAGTGCGCACACGCTTCCCAGTGACGATCATCGTGCGGTCCACATGACTCACCGAGGAAGAATGCTGCGGCCCAGTTTCAGAGGTCTCACAGAACTTGCTGTTCCTCGTTCGATTTCAGTAGCTTTGAAGAAGATTCGTATTTGAACAGAGTGTCATTTTGAAACAAACCCAAAAAATGGTAGTTAGGATTCTTATACCCTTTTAATTTTGTTTGTTTGCGTGTTCGCACAGCTGCTTAGCAGGTCAACCCACATTGCAAATACTCCTCCGTTGGCAAGCAATTTTGAGGAGTTTTTAAGGACAATGTTTTAAATGGTTGTCTGAATGGCGCTGCACATCAAACGTCTCCACGGTGACATAAACTGTCTCCAAGGTGACTTAAACTGACTTACCTGTGGGTTTCATCAACATGGACGCGGTCTGGGTATCTTTGGTTGGCAGTGAGAGAGAGAGTGGGTGTTTACAGTCTGGGAGAATGGAAAATATCAACAGAATTTGATTAGCATAAGGTGTAAAGACTCCTCAGCCATACACATCTGAAGGTGTTGGCAAATATTTCTCCTGTAAACACACTTATGATGAGGTACATGGATGAGCGCATATTTTGATGAACATTTCATTCCGAAAACACACCGTGTTTGTCTAAAACGCAATGGAAAAAATATCTCAAATGCTTGTGAACCTAAACAAGTAGCCTGGTTTAATTAAAAGCATTACTCTAACCCCAGTAGATTCTATTCATCAAGAGATGCTGGTGATGTTGAGTATCTGTTGAAAGTTTTACTACACTGACAACAGATGGGAGGCGATACTTGAGACACCGTTGTTATTAGATACGGCTGTTTACTCCTCTCTGCCTTCCTTCCAATGTTTTGAGCAGCACATTTCCCAGAGGGCATCTCACCTCCGCTGTCATCAAACTTTTGAACCTGAGTGGAATCTTCTTTAGCGTCATGTGGATTTGTTTCCATGGCGTTCAGATAGCTCCGCTTGGATTTGTTTCCATGGTTTTCGCTTTCCTCTGGCGAATCTGTCCCACTGGTCTCCTAACACTTGATGTGAATTTGTCTCTATAGATTTCAACAGGTTCACCTGGATTTGTAACCAAGACACACAATGGCACAGACGGTTTCCTCTGAACTCCTGGAGGTATCCTCAGTGTCAACGTATGTTTTCTTTGGCAGCTTTTGCTAAGAAAATACACATAAACAGTTTCATCATCTAGCAGGCCCTTTTATCCAAAGCAGAGTGCAAATAGCGCATACGTAAAAGATCAAATAAAACTGTTGGAACTTTCAAGGATCAGAAGTTTATTTCTCGACTGTATTTTGTGGGTCAGTCTCATTGTTGTGTTCGCTATTCACATCACAAAGTAACCATATTGCCAAGCAGACACGGTGAGCAATCATACAACAGTAACATATTTATTATGTAAAATCCAATACAGAGGATGTGTATTATGGAAATGATCCTCATGAAAAGCTTCCTAGAATGATGTCTGATCTCAGTCTCAACACGTCAAAGTTAGAGTATAAATGAAGGAGCCCGTATTGCAGAAGGCAACAAGTACATCCCTGTTGATCTGGTTTTCAGATCTGTCTACCGTTAAAGCTCTATTGATATCGAAGATCTATTTTCCCTTTCGGGCCTCCAGGGGATCGGTGGAGATTAGGGAAAGACACATAATTCACATAATGTCTTCTGTTATAACTTAACAGGTAAATCGTGTACAACAAACAAGTATTGTCAAGCCACCTTAGTGTACTGCGAGAAGAGCGCTGTGGTGTTGAATTTTTAAAAAGATCCTTGGGAAAAAACAAAAGCCTGTCAGGCAGATTTGTTATTTAAATTGAACCTTGTGGAGTTGCTGCATCCCCAGTATCCTGCAGGCAAGACTGGAAGGGAAATAACTAAATGTTTAATGACGCTGTTATGACATCAAAGAGCCAAGGTTGTATAATATGTGGATAGACCAAAGTTCGGAGTGATGCTTTATGTTTAAGTGGATCCCTGTTCCCCTTTGGTGACTTTCCTGTCCTTTAGCTTCAGTTAGGGAACCCTTTTCTGGGTCCCCTGGTCCAAGCGAAGCCTGATGAAGCACTTCCAATGACCCACCCAGCTGTTGCTGCTTCAGAATAGGATCTGGTTTCAACCTTTCTTCATTGGGTCCCGTATTATTTTGCCTCGTGAAATATTAATCTGCGCTTGCTATTTGTTTGGTATTTTGATGGTTGCAGCTGTGTTAGTGGTAAACACATGGTGCTCCCACAACACCATGTCTCTCCAGCTCAGCGCCGTCATTTTCAGAATCATATACAGGACATAGGAGATCAACAAGATTGAACAGAAACACGTCCGTTGTTTCCCCTTGGGGATCATTATAGTACCTGCTGCTGCTGCTACGTCATTGGGGATCAACTTAAGATGCTGCCTGACATTCATTTATTAACGATGACCCCCGTGTGTGTCAGACAAGCACTGGACAAGAATGAGATACGATAGCCTCCAGTGAAGCATATTTGTTGAATGGTTGTTTGTTGGTAAAGTCATTCATAATACATTAATGTATGTGATCGCCCTTCTACTTGGCAGCGACTGAAATACAACAATTTCATGTTTTCCAACAGTGCTGCTTTGGAATACATCTGTCTCACAGGTGGCTGCAGTAATGTAGGAGGATAGGATAGTCAGTGGAATGAAACACCTCGATAAAGGTTCGAAAATGCACAAACAAACATGAATTTACAAGTATATTTTGTCGACATAAGCATAAATATTTAGCATGGACTATACTCAATTTGGTTTTTGAATTCTAGTTTTATTTTTGTCAGTAAAGGTTGACCTACCATGCACTGTATGTATTACAACATGCCCAGCCAAAAAAATCTGGCTTTTCAAGATTGAACCCAAAACGGTTTCCACAGAAGACTATGTGTGTGTGAAAGTGTGTATGTGTGTGTATGTGTGTGTGTGTGTGTGTGTGTGTGTGTGTGTGTGTGTGTGTGTGTGTGTGTGTGTGTGTGTGTGTGTGAATGTGTGTGTCTAATTGGACCATCTGACGTGTCAGGGCTTTGCTGGGATCAGTTGAGAGGACATGGAAGGAGACACACTCCCTCCATGGCCTCGCACCTCCACTGCTGTGCTGATAATGGAAAACGCCAATGAGGGACAAATGCACAGTCAATCGGAGAGCAGTCGATTCAAGTGACTGTGTGTTATGTCCTCATTCTCGAAGAATCCTTCTGAGCCAAGCATGTCAATTCACCAACGGGAACAAGAAATGTATCTGGCTACTGTTGGTAGATGATGTGGTGGTGTGAAACACCCGGCAGGGTTATTTAGTCAGAGGGCCTGAACTTGTGAGCTCAACTGTGAGGGCAGCTTGGAAAACTGTCTGGTGAATAACATTACCCTCCTATTGAAAGGCGAGTTCTGTGCTTGGCGTGGTATTCCAGTCAGTGAGCTGACATACCAAGAGTATGTTTGACCCAACATTACCCTAAAACTATTTTAACCCTCGTCTTAAATAATTTAGTTGGAAAATTAAGTTGGAAAAATCATTTTTTCTCTTTGAACACTGCCCATTATTATTTTTAAACCAAACGAAAATTAATTAATGTATAAATTATACATTTTGGGTGAGTATTTAACACATTTTAACACAAGATTTCCCGCACAGAAATGCAAAAACGCTTCTGTAAAAGCCAACTTAAAATAGACGTACATTAAGAATCATTAGATTTGCACTGCCAGTCTCTCTCTCACCCCATTTTCTACTTTTTATTTCCAAGGAATTTAATGTGTTTTCTTTTTTCGGGGACTGCTATACAAAGACACGCCTCAAATATCCTCACATTATCTCTATCCCCATCTATCATCATCAGCTTCCTCCACCAGACACAACATGTTTATTTATATCTCCTTTTTGCGCTTACAAGCTGTTGGCGAAGCAAACATGAACAAGCTAAAAAGGTACTGAAGAACAGGTTCAGAGATGTAGATAAGAAAGGCAGAGAGACAGCCCAGTCTGCCATGTCTCCAGAGCATGTACACAACTGTTCCATCACCAGGGACTGAGGAGGTAAAGCATTGCCCAGGACAGGCCACTGCGGCTCGGGTGCTGACTGTGACTCATCCCCAAAGGCTGGTTTGAGCCTGGTGCTTTCCATTAATAACCATCCAAGCCTATTTCAGCACCACTCTCTAATACGACTCTCATTCCCCTCCCAGCTGGTGCCAGGAATAAGACCCATTCATCCGTGTGTCTGGAGCTCAGACACAGAACATGCAGTTTTCAAACCCACATGCTTGACACCATGGTCGTAGTCCTTGAGTTGAATCATGTATGTGACATGCGGCATATCGCTAAAAACATTGGAAATGTTGTACTTGTGCCCTTTGTGTCTACGAAAAACAAAACAAAAAAAATATTTTAAAACATATAATATGACAAATGGACCCACCTGAAAATATAATAAATTCCGAACAATGTAATACAATATTAACATATTACAACAGGTTTTATCACAGTATCAGTCAGGATGCTTAATTACATTATTGGGTATTCCATAATTGGGTTTTATTACAATGTCAATTGAAGTCAAGTGCAAATATTATTACATATTCCGGCGTTACTGTATTTCTAGGAAATGATTTCTTCATTGATTGCTACAGGCCACGTATTGTTTAGTCGTACTTCAAATGTAGTCTCTAAAAGAATAGACATTTTTGTGGTCAAATTCAGACATGATGGGCTAGTGGGGAGGATGCATCCTCAGTTTGATGATGGTTTAGGGTGTTTATTTGTGTGCATGTGTGGGCTGGGTTGGCGGGGCTTTAATAGGAGACCTCCAGTGGAGCTCAGTGGAGCTTCTACTTAGAGATCTTAGGCTAAGTCAACCCAGCTTTAAATTCTTGATCCAAGTGCAAACTCAACTTGAACTTAAGACTTTTCCGTCAACTGATTCTTAGAAGATTGAGGGCTGTACTGCCTTTTTCCCCCTTCTATATTTCATCTTCCATCAATGATGGAAGTAGGAGAATGAATCTGGACAAGTTCGATGATAAGGGACCACATTACTCTAAGAACGCAGCTAGGAGAGAATTCTTTAAAGCTCTACAACTGTCGCCAGGGGAAATAACTTTAAGGCTAGTTCACCACTGAACTGTGAGTTTGGGTTGCCAATACCGAAAGTTCTCAAGAATAGATGCCTCAGATATTTCAGGCACAGGTGCTTCTTGTGCCTTTACACACAGCTGCCAGCTGCGAGGATGACATTTTCTGAAGTCACAAACAATGGCCCCAACTCAGCTGTGTTGGCCTTAGAGAAATATGTGAGGTTGGCATGACAACAATCCCTTTGTAATGTTTATCAATGAGAACTCCAAAAAAGTCAATGCGATATTACGGAAAAAGTGCACCTTTCAAAGTAGGAAAAGGAACAGAATAAAAACTATGAACTACTAACTAATATGGAGAACAGAAAAGGACCGGTGGGGTTTTCTTCCGATGGACGTCATGCAGGAACCAAACTTCATTTTTTGGGTCTCCTGTGGAAGATTTCAAAGAGGGCCACCCATGCTGATGAACCTCCCCAGACGACCGCAGCTCCCAAACGTCTCCTGGAGGCCGGCTCGTTTGAAAGCTCCGTGTTAATTGCTTCTTGTCAATGCAGGGGAGGAAGAGGAATGAAGTGTCGGAAACCACTGATATGAAACCTCCCCCCCGGGAGAACTTTATGACTCACCCTAACAGGAAGTGACATCACAGAGATGAAGAGGCAACGAAACGTGGGGGGGGGGGGGTACAGGGAGAAGGGGTGAAACGTATTCAAACAATGTCATGACATGACATGTCAATCACTGAAAGTTTTTCTTTAACTTTGTGGGAGGGAAAGACTCTAACAACTCTATCCTATATTTTCCTCCAATCCATGATGAGTCGTGCTCAGAGATGTTGAATTGAAAAAAATGGCCCTGGGATGTCAAGGTGATGATTACAATATTTTAACTATCAGTCATGCAAACTCCTGCCAAACACAAGTGTGCCAGTCTTCGTTTCACATCTCAAGTATACTGCTATCCGAAAGCACTGAAGAATGACTCGGAACGTCATCGAACGCGATCACTCACAGATTCGTCGTCTTTGGTATTTTCGAGGCTCCGTTGATGAAACTGGATCGCGTGAGTGTGCTCCCTTGAAGTTCGTAGGGACGTGTGTGTTCGACTTGACGTTGCCAGGGAAACCTGTGTTCTGTTTGACGCTGGTAGGGAAGTGGGCTTAGACAGTACCTCCTCTGCATGGGAATAATGTCACTTTAGTTTACATTTTGTCAAAGTCTCTGGCAGGAAAACCCAGCAGGGCCGACCTGATTCCTTCTCTCTAAGAGAGAGAGACATAGAGAGAGAGAGAGAGAGAGAGAGAGAGAGGGAGGGGGTGAAGGGGGAGAGAGAGAGTAAATTACACGACTTTTTGTATCCACCCTTGATTAGAGTGATGACTTTTTTTTTACTCTCTCTTATAACTGTCTTCTTTCCCTAATGGTTCCCTTACAAAAGTAATACTCTAAGAACAAAGTTTCTTACATGCCATTTTCTCATAAAGATACTAATATATAACCCAGGTGACGAATGAGTGGCACCATCCTTGATTTCTAATTTCCATGCGGAGGCATCTGTAAATGGTTCTTGATTCCAAACAGCGGCACTGATTCAAGTGGTATCCGCCACAGCAAAGTAGTTTCCAACAGCCCAAGGGTGAGGTCTATTGTGCTCCAGTGGAGTTGATGCACGCCACATTCCACTCTTAATCTCATTTATTAACATTAATGCGAAAATCAATAACTTCCAAAGGCACTTTAACATTATTCTTGATTATCTGAGCGCGCTGACAGAAAGAGTGAAATCCAGGATTGCTGCAGTAATATGGCTCTCCCTCGTTGAGAAGTCACAATTAGAGCAACGTCGTGTCACAGCCAATCACTGGACAGCTGTGTCAAAGAGACATGAACATCCATATTAGTGAGAGACCCCACAACAGTCTCTTTAATGAAGGCACAAACTTGATTCTAATAGAATATGAGGGCCCTGATGCAAAGTGTGTGCTTGTGTGCGTGGGTGTGCAAGTGTGTGTGTGTGTGTGTGTGTGTGTGAGAGAATGTGTTTGTGTGCGTGTAGGTGAGAGTGTGCAGGTGTGTGTGTGCGTGAGAGAGATAATGTGTTTGTATGTGTGTAGGTGAGATAGTGTGTGCGTGTGCAGGTGTGTGTGTGCGTGAAAGAGAGAATGTGTTTCTGTGTGTGCGTAGGTGAGAGAGTCTGTGCGTGTGCAGGTGTGTGTGTGTGCGTTAGAGAGAAAATGTGTTTGTGTGTGTGTGTAGGTGAGAGAGTGTATGCATGTGCAGGTGTGTGTGTGCGTGAGAGAAAGAGAGAATGTGTTTGTGTGTGTGTGTGTGTGTGTGTAGGTGAGAGAGTGTGTGCGTGAAGCAGGTGTGCATGTGTGCGTGAGAGAAAGTGTTTGTGTATGTGTGTGTGCGTGGGAGTGTGTGCGTGTGCAGGTGTGTGTGTGTGTGCAGGTGTGTGTGTGCGTGAGAGAAAGAGAGATTGCGTTTGTGTGCGTGTGTAGGTGAGAGAGTGTGTGTGTGTGCAGGTGTGTGTGCGTGAGAGAGTGTGTGCATGTGCAGGTGTGTGTGAGTGTGCAGGTGTGTGCGCGTGAGAAAGTGTGTGCGTGTGCAGGTGTGTGTTAGTGTGTGAATGTGCCATGTAGCAGCTGCCCTGGTGTGTTCTCTTTGATGCTGGCCAGTGATTCAGACGCAGCAGATGACGCCTCCACAAGCTGTCCCTGTATGCCGTCAAAAATGAGAGCGTCCGACGGTGGGCTTGGCCTTGACATGGTTGTCACCCTTTGATATAGTGACTTGACTGGCAATTTTCGACAGAAAATGAAGACCTTCCAGGGTTCCAGACAAAAAAAAAAAAACCATTCATTGCAAACAGTCTTCAGCCCACAGGTTTGAAAACAGTCTGTGGAGTATTATTGTTATTATTTTGAAGGCTTTTATTTATTCTGCATTGTGTCCCACCGTAGCAGTAGTACAGTTTCTCTTTCACACAGCGTAGCTAAAGGAATCTCACTAAGCAGAAACGTCCGCTTTGTCGATACTTGAGCAGAGAGACAAGCTGATCCTATTAACAAAGTCCAACATTTCTGAACGACTGTAGGCTGCCTCCAGACATTTTCCAGGCCTTGTATTGAGAAGTTCAGCATTCTATCAAATCCCCATTATCTCCTACATATGCACTCCCTCTGCTCAGAGAGATTGAGTTTTAACTTTGACAGCAAAAATAAGTTGTTTGTAGTTGGCAAAGCGTCATCCAAGAAATACAATCCCTGGCCAACTGTTATTTGGTTTGAAACACAACCAAGTCAAATCCTTCAAATTTTTTTGGGGTGAGACAGTCTTTACATCTTTCTTTTTTTTCTTCCATTCAGTTTCAGCCTTTTTTACTCGGGAAACTAAAATATGGCTTAAGAAAGATACATTCTTAAAATGTCTTGTGTGCAGCAGATGGATTTAGCATGTTCTTGAAGATCTTTCTTCCGTGTCCTGACCATCTGTTTTGCAAAGTTTCAAAGGATATGTGTCTGTCCTCTCTCTATTTTAAGAGTAGCCTGTGTGCAAACGGATCGTTCCATCATCTTAGTCTCAGCTCTGACGATGTATATTTAGATTACTGTCCATATGTGGATGTGTTTGTGTTCAAACCGTGTCACATTGGGTTATGAGTCATGTTGGTACCTCGATGGAAGGAAATAATGAATGAAACCCTACATCGTTAAGTTTCCATGAGGAATGCTTTTTTTTGACAAATGATTTGAAATATCTGGAAAAACGGAGGCAACAAGACAGTCCTGACCGTCGTACTCTAACGACCATTTGCAACCGTCCACTTAGTCGAGTCAGTCTCTGTTGCAAACCATCGACGTACAGTGCACACCTAGACGTATGCAGGTCTGAGATCAATAGCCACTCTCCTCTTCTTGAGAGACTGGCGCAACATCAAAGTCAAGTCGCACTTTGAATAGGGAAGGTTCAACCCTTGCTTTCTTCAACAGAGCCCAATCGTAAACACTAACGCTATAAATAGGTCATATCAGCTGCCTTTTCCCATACACCTTCTATTCAGTGGGGATAATTGTCAGAAACAGGCAATTACTCTCGCCCACAAGAGATGTAGGGGAAGGGGGTGGAGGGCGGGGGTGGGGGGGGGGGTGGAGGGAGCGATGGGAGTGGGGCTGACTGTGTGAGACTCCTTCCACAACTTGTGAAGGAAGAGAGACTGAGCTGAGGAAAAGTTACCTCAAAGGAAACATTTATGAAAGCGCGGTTTCGCACCAGTCGCCAGGAAATTGAAAGGGAATGTCAGCATAATGAGAGGTTATTAGTTAATGGTGGCGCCCCTGTTCCCCTGCCCTCTGAACAAGCAGAGGCACAGATGTCAGACACCGCTGACTGTTGTTTTGTAATCCCACTCTGGAGAACCAGCCGTTAGCATTGATTCATTTTGGTTACTTGGCCCGTTCCATCTGTATCAAATCAAATGGAATTAGCTCCATTCAGCTTTTCATAAAATGGTATTGATGTCCCGTTCTCAGACAAACTGGAAGCAGGTCTCAGTAGAAGGAAATATGACACGGGGCTACAAACTAGACGAAAACTCAATTACACATGAATAATGCCGTTCACAAAGGTATGACTGGGTTGCAAAGTCCAAACAAAGCCCAAATCAAACAAAGCATTAAAAGTAGTACGCTGTGCACATGATATTGAACACATAAACCACATGTAATTGACAGTTCCAACATTGAAAACAACAAATATTGCTTTGTGTACCTTGGCAAAGCATTAATACAGTTATAATTGTCCCACTGTAATTTAGCTTGCAGACTTCATCATCACAATACCTGCAAATGCTGTATTTTTCCTGTTAGCATTGGCCCCATGCCACTGCTATAGTTTTAAAGATGGCTACGAACAATCCTGTCCACACAATTCTATGGGGTACTATCAGATGTAGCTCAGCTTTAATAAAGCTTGGATAGGGATGAATATGTCAATACCAACTGTTCATAATCTGTTATAAAAATGTAATGTAAACGTAGCATTTTAGTCACAAGCATTTCATAATGGTTTTTGCGCCATTTTTTCCCCTTATTCATAGAACCACTGGAGGATCACCAGATTGGAGTCAGTCATGGAAACTGGCTTGTTTTCCTCCCATCCTGGCTTATTCACTGGATTCCTTCATGGTGAATCACACTTAATCGCATCATCCTTCCAGACGACCCATCCAACCTGTATCAGTGTCTGTAGGAAATGACTTACTAACCTGCTTTAGCTTGCACACTACCTACCATTTTTTTTAAATCTAGGTTATTATTATGTTGCCCGATCCATTGCAGGAGGAGGAAGATCGGGGCTGAATGTCAAAGTCCCTGAATGGATCATTAGCATTATCTTTTCCGTTTGTGGGTGCTGATGTCAACCTGCGTTCACTTTGCTGATAGCATCCGCTGGCTGCTGTTGTGGATGATCATCTGGCGCTTCGCTCAAGAGGAAAGAGAACAAACAGACTGTGATAATCTCACAATGATGCTCATTATTGTTCTATTATTTGAAGAGGCTTTTAATACGATTTAACATTTACGATGGACAATAACAAGTGTGGTTGGAGATCAAGCTTTAATCAAGTGTCAAGTGCAAAAGCAAAATAAAGACACACTACTGCAATCAAACCTCAAATAAAAGAAAGCGGACGGATAATCATTTTAAATGTGAAGCCTTTACAGCCATAATATGGTCGATTGACGTTTGTAAAAGTCTATAATCACAATAAGAACACAGATCAAAAAACCAAACCAATATAAATGAAGAACAGACATGAAGAAAGCCACAACAATATGAATAAGATTTATTTTTGAAGACATAAAAAAGATCAACGATAACATTAGGAAAGTGAAATGTTAATAGACGAAATGTGACTCATATCCTTGCTTCCTCTGAGTATTCTTATCATTCCTGCGGCTTGTATCCCCACTCATCCCTTTCAGGTCCTCTCTCTGTCTTTCTCTCTCTCTCTCTTATTGACTGTCTGACTCTCTCCTTCTCTTCTGCTCTGCAGCGGTGGCTGCTGACTCCTGTTGCATAATTGCAGCTTTCCGATCTACGCGTTTTGTAATGCCTGGATTTTCTACGGGTGACTCATCGCTGCAAAAAGTTCGGATGTCACCGAAAATTTGACCGAAAAGGCCTTAAACAAACAAACAAACTTGTTTCTACATTTTTAAACTTGTTCTTCAGACGTTGGGGTTCATTTGAACCTGCTTTCTGCCTCTCGATATCCCCCAAACCTTTTCTCTTCGGTGTGATCTCACACGCCGAACTCTTTATGCAAGCACTCAGTCCTTTAGACATCTAATTATACTAAATGCCCTTGTGTGAGTCCAAGTGGTCTTTTCATCGCTGCTCTCTTAATCAGACGGGGGCTGCAAGCTACTCGTTAACCAACCTGCTCATTACTCTAAGGGTTGTTAAATTGTCTCATGTTGAGATATGCTAAATTGTCTCTGTGTGGTCAGGCATTCGTCCATACTTCTTCTGGTACATTCCATGAGACAGTTAAGGGATTGCTGTTTGTTACAACCCTTAGCTTTATTTAGAACACCTTTGTGCATGTTTACAGTAGACCTATGAGGATGGTGTTTGAGAATTGACAGGTTCGCTCAACATTTAGCATGTTTTAGTTCTGCTCTATCCCTGGAATCAGATGTTCTCCGTTTCGGAGGCCATGTTGTGCTGTTACTGTTAGAACTGTGGCAAGTCGCAAACAAAATCAGCATCAACTCTCCAGCAAACACACACCGAAACGGCGGAGGGCGGAGCAGTTGTGAAGCTCCTCCCACTCAACATGGGGAGCGCCATTGTAGTCGCCTGCATCCTCTTTACAGGATTAATCTTGTTTAAAACACTTTACTCCGTGACAGGCCATATTGAGAAAAATGTCTGTATCGCCTCCCGTTCCTGCCTCTCCTGCAATTCCAGAACAAATACACAACTACACACACACCGACGCGCAACTCACACATACGTTGCGCGCGCGCACACCTCCCTTCCCCTCTTTGCTCTGTAAGCTTGTTCTGTTCAAGCTTCTGATGTTGCTGGTGGTGAGGATGATTTATTGGGCAGGCTAAGCCTGAACCATGTGGGTATTTGCAGACGTAATTGAGCCGAGCCGCTTTATTGGTGTGTGTGTGTGTGAGATGGAAATACGCTGGCTGTCTTGTTCAGTGCGTCACTCTTGTCCCCCATTTAAATTAGCCATCCGTGCCTCATTAGGTAGTGTAAATTAAGCACTGCATATAGGTCGCAGGTCATTAAGCAACGATGTGGGGGGGGGGGAGGTGGGGTTTTACGGTGTCTACACTTGGCACGTTCTCAGGGAGTGACTTGATATCAGTAACAGACATCTACCAACAGATTTGACTCATGAAAACTGTAGATGTTGATGTTGAAAACTGTTGCTTTTGTAAAACGTGTATTAAATGTGGTTAAGTCTCTGGCACAGAAGTGGCCAATGCATTTACAGTAATATACAGAACACTCACACACACACAAATCTACACGTACACACACACACTCACGTACAGTAGTCACCCGCAAGGTAATACACACAGTCCCCCCCACACACACATACACTGACTATTAGATTAGAACATCCCACTAATTAAATTGGATGTTTACTAACAGTGTGTAACTTTCAAAGCCTCTACAGATCTTTTATTCAGATTTGTCAGCTGAAAGTTGCCGTCCGAGAGCTTGCAACCGACGGCTAATTGCAGAAACATGAAAGAGACGCAGGAAGGCTCTTTGACATCAACACACCGGAGTAAGGCCAGCGGGAGACATGAGGCTGTTAGTGGGGGGCTCGCGCTCGTGTGTGTGTGTGTGTGTGTGTGTGTGTTTATACGTGCGGAGGAGGGAGGGGTTACCCACCTGTACACTTTCGCCAAGGAAGTTGTTTCGCTATTGTTTTTTCCAAGGGCCCTACTACTGTCTCTGTTCACGCAAGGATCACAGAGCTGACCCTGGCTCAGTCAAGAACCACAGCAGGCAGATGCATCCTCCGGATCACGCAGATCATGCAGATCGTCCGGATCCCAACAGACACTCTCCGAGGACGACCACAGACACACAATCGCACACACTCTCTCGCCCTCCCCTCGGAGCGAAGGAGGGTATTGTAAGAGCCTGCAACCAAGGATCCTTGACAAAAACACACTGGAACACTCACGCTCACGCTGTTGGATCCACTTTGATCCGGTCCAAACTAATCTTCCCCAGAGTGTGAGCTGAGGCAGAGGGGGCTGTGGCACAGGTCAACCACGGCAGCGACGCCTCCATTGAAGTCGCCTGATGGTGGAGACACCGGTGTCTTAATTGTCTCGTGTCAACTTCAAAGAACGAGTTGTCATCAGCCCTTCGTCAGGGAGTCTCAATGGTTTGAACACAGCTAATACGGTCACATCTGAGATGAATATTTAAAAAGCCTGTGTTCCCATGTTCAAAGCCTTCATATCAGACACCGTCTTAAAAGGGTTTTTAGACTGTGGAAATTACTAAGAAAAGTTGTGTTGCTCTTGGCTAAAAATTGTGTGTTCATCTAAACTCCCCCTGCAACATAATGGCGTTTTTTTGGTTTGCAGTGGCTGAACTCAGTCCTTGACAAAACAACGTGGTCAATGGAGAATCGAATGGTTTAATGGCTTTGTCGGCGTCTGGGAAACAGGCCAAACACAATGAGATTAATGAGGAAGGCAAAGCTGATCATGACTGGAGAGCTCCTGAGGCCTGCTGTCTGTTTCACACGACTGAGGAGGTGAGATCCGGCCCCTGAAAGGCGACTTTCTGCCAGCTGAATCCAGACTGGACAGAGCTGCAGGTATGTCCCGACTGGACAGTGCAAGGTCAGCCAGCATGCCAGCAGCCACGCCCAAACAGAGCCAACATCACTCTGCTCATAATGCACACCTGTCCTTCATGTGGCTCTGTGTGTCTGCCTTCCAGCCCTGGTGCTAGTCCTGTCAGCCCAACACCCCTAATCCTGTCTGCCCACACCCCTTGTCCCCTCTACCCAACACCCCAGGTCCTCTCTACCCAACACCCCTGGTCCTCTCCCACCCAACACCCCTGATCCTCTCTACCCAACACCCCTGATCCTCTCTACCCAACACCCCTTGTCCTCTCTACCCAACACCCCACGTCCTCTCCCACCCAACACCCCAGGTCCTCTCTACCCAACACATCTAGTAATCTCTACCCAACACCCCTAGCACTCTCTACCCAACACCCCTGGTCTTTTCCCACCCAACACCCCTGATCCTCTCTACCCAACACATCTAGTAATCTCTACCCAACACCCCTAGCACTCTCTACCCAACACCCCAGGTCCTCTCTACCCAACACATCTAGTAATCTCTACCCAACACCCCTGATCCTCTCTACCCAATACCCCTGGTCCTCTCTACCCAAAACCCCTGATCCTCTCTACCCAACACCCCTGGTCCTCTCTACCCAACACCCCAGGCCCTCTCTACCCAACACCCCTGATCCTCTCTACCCAACACCCCAGGTCCTCTCTACCCAACACACCTAGTACTCTCTACCCAACACTCCTGCTCTAAGTTGATGAAGCTGATCTCCTGTTGTGGTACTGAAGCATGAGGTCATCTGAGCTCAGTGAAGCCTGGCAGAAACCCTCTCACCACACCCCAAGCTTTCTGTTTGGAGGAAAAGCAATAACCACATAAACTCTGTTTATCCCAAAACCATTTATTACTGTTCCCATTAAGTATGCACTTGACTTCACAAGCGTTAAACCAGCTAACAATTTCTGTTGGTGGTGTCTTTGACTTGATTGTCCCAAAAAATGTAATTACATTGGAATGGTGTATTGTGTAATTGGAAATTATAAATGTAACTAATAAGCATTTGACAGTGACAAATGTGTTAGATCGTTATAGGGACTATATTGGAAATGAGTGAATAATCTATCTGAGTCATAAAGGGTGACTCAAGTGCAGTTTTTTATGATTTGACAAACGCAGATAAGCATCTGAAACCTAATGACAAACACTGTTTATTAAATGTCAATCAAAGGGAACTAATGTAAAGCTAGTGTCTCATGGTATCTCTTTCTCTGTGACACTGTCTGCCACGCTCCCTCTCTCTCCCCCGTCTCCCTCTCTCTGTCTCTCTCACACACACAAACATGCACAGCACATGGCCGTAAGAACACCCAAAAACGTCCACACACACACACGCACACACACAAAAACACACACACATCCACACTTCTAATAAGCTGAGAGAAGATTCACATGAGAGAAAGGAACTGGGAGGCACATGGCAGCGAGTCCATCAGAACTCTCTCCTGGGAGACCCCAGAGAGGAGCCTTCCAGACACAGCGCTCTTCAAAGACATAAAAACACTGCAGAGGACCAGCCAGGGCCACCCACACAAACAAACAAACACACACACACAAAAACACCCACACACCCACAAACACACACACCCCCACACAAACACACACACACACCCACACAAACAAACACACACACTCACAAAAACACACACCCCCACAAACACACACACCCACACAAACACATCCACACACACCCACACAAACACGCACCCATACAATCACACACACCCACACAAACACACACACTCTCAAACACTCCCCAGCCCAATGAAAGAAAGCAGGTGGTCCACCAATTGAGACAGACAGGGGTAGAAAGAGAGACGTTTCAACTTTGGAAATCCTTCCTGTTACACAGGCGTGCGACAGAAGAAAAACAGTCAACCTTGGCTTTATTCACATCTCAGGAGTGTCCGAGCCAATTACAAGCAAGGTCATTGGAAATTGGGAAGGATTGTGTGATGATGCAAACTGTAGCACACCAGCGACTGTGCAGCGGGGGAGGGTGAAATACTTTAAAATTGCATGAGGTAAAATCCCTTATATCAGTAAACAAGGTCATCTTGGAATTGAGGCATCACAGTTTGATTTGATTTTAACGCGCTTTTTAGGGGGTGTAATTTTTCCCACATCCCCTTGCTACCTACCTTCATAGCTGTCTGCCTATGTACCCACCTACCACCAGAACCTGCCTACCTATCCCCCAGAAACCATCATTCCTCCATACTCACCTACAGTAAATCATCCTGCCTGTGTATTTCCCTCAGACTGCTGTTATACTTCTACATGACTGGACTGCCGCTGACCTTCATGTTATTGGCTGGCTCTCCTCTCTGCTCCAAGACAGAATCCACCACAGGGTTGGAAAAAAAAAAAGAATCGCGATGCGTCGTCTCTCTGATCTGTCTCCAACGTAATCAGTATGGAACACATAGTGTTGACCTTTCCATGTCTGAACCAGGAACCAGAGCTTAGATCCATATCGATGAGGTAACCCTGCTGTCACAGAGGACTGTTGTTGGGTCCCAGGTGACAGACTGCGGCATGAAATGAATTTAAAGGCATCTATTATATTTACACACTATAAAATACCGTTATCCATGTTTGTAAGCTTGAGATACCTGTACATTCAGGAAATTAAGACATTTCCTTGTTAACGTAGAAGGATCGGGTTTTGTTAGAGTAAAGTGTTAGAGTAGGTTTTGTTTGTTGTTCAAATGACTATTATATCCACACACATATATACCCATATATATTATATGCAGTTTTTTGCTATACCAGTTATGTGGTTTGAATAGTTTTCTCTCTGACACAGCCTTGCTCCTCAGTCTTTCTGTAGAGTATTACTTCCTGTAAAGCTTCACTTCCTGTAGGCCTAGTCCTACTTCCAGGTGCTCAAGTAATTGCTGACTTCCATTAGTGTCTCTGAGGGTTACCTTAACCAACCTTGAGGTCAGCTTCTGGATTAGTAAACTCATTAGGTTCTAATCACTTTTTCTTGGGTTGTTTGTCTTCTCAGCAAAACGACAGATGTCCAAGATGTAGTCGCACCCAGAAAAAAAAGTCAAGTCATCTTTATGAAGTTCATTAGAAAACATGAGATCCCAAACCAGTGTCTCTAGCCCGTTAAGATAATGAATACAGTAATGAGACATCCAATTAATTACGCTAAGGAAACATGCTATTTCTCTGTTTGTAGTGGCATTAGTGCAAAATTAGCATGTTTCTTTCCAAATTTTATTAGTGGAACTGATTAGAGAACTTTGTCTGAATGAAGATGGCATTGCCCACGAGCGTGGCCCAGACAACAGGCTTTGCCAAGCGAGACAGCTGTACACCCTCCTCCCTCCCCTTCCCCCCTCTAATGACCTGCTCTGGAGGTTCTGCCAACATCGCAGCAAGCTGGATCTCCGCTCGGCAATGAGTCACACCTTCACCACCGCAGTGGCGCGCACACGCAACACGCTGTTCAGAGGCCCGCGGCAATGACACACGCAACTCCCAGCAAGGTGAACTCTTTAGGATTGATAATCACACAGATCATAATTGTGAGGATTTTAATTACAAAACACGAGTTTGAAGGATGACTTTGGGAGATGGCATGGTTCCTGTCTTTGTCTTCCATCTGGTTTCATCAATGACAGAAACCTATTAGGCTATTGTCCAAGTCCGACACCAACACCATGATGGTTTATATTTGAACAATCCAGCTAATTAACATCTGTGGTTAAGATCTGTTGAATTGTTTCGAAAGGTACAAAACAATTAACTGGGGTAAAAAAAAAAATTTAATATGAAAAGACAAACATTTTTGTGAAAATCTTCTTCAATCCTTTTCAGAAACAAAAAAGTTATCCTCTGAAACCTTTCGGAAAACATTGTTTCAACCTTTTTTTTCCAAACAAATATACAGTAGGAGTTGGTGAAAAACTTCAAAGTGAAGTTTTACCATTGTAATAGAGTTGGCTCACTGCCCTCTAACACAACTTACCTTTTGTCAGCTTCACCTAAGAGAGAAGAAATAACCACAACATTTTTCTATTTGCGATGAAAGTCTGTCGCCACGACAACAGCATCTCTGCTTAGGAACGTAACGCTGTCCAGGCTTGATCTGTCAATCTTTGAGGTGGAGACGCTGGTATACACTCCGGTCCTCCAGTCCTGTGACAAGGACCTCAATACGAGCACATTCGGTTTCATTCCATATAGCCTTTGGTCTTGACATTAACAACTTCAATCCATGATTCAGTGACTTGGTACTCCTAGAGGATCATATAAGGAACTGGAAACTCTCTCACACTACCACCATCTGGGCTTTGTTCTACGTAAGAGAATTCCCTTGTTACCCGGGGCAGCAGTGCATTTATTCTATTACTATTTCATTGAGAACAGCTGAGAAGCAATGGCAAGTAGCAAGGCTGCTGGGGAATGGACTTGCATGCCAGCTCTGGATTCAAAATGCTTCTTAATGTTGCATCACTGAGGGAATAGGGAAATGTACTTATGTCTTTGAAATATATGCATTTCTTTTTTAGTCATGTTTCTCTCTGTGTCTGTCAGACATCTGAAGTTATAATGGTACATCATACCTCTAGAACAGATAGCTGACAATTGTACTTCGTGATTTGTTTTATATTTAAGTGTATGATGTCATGAAAGAAACTACTTTATGAATTCTAGGTTGCTAGTTTTACATGCTCTCTGTTTGATAAACCTACCTTGTTGTCAAGAATTCAGGCTTGAAGCGCTAGCAAGAAAGCATTGCTATGGGAACGAGCACTACATTAGCAAGGTATCAGGTTTGAATGTCAAATTCAGATCATTGTCTAATCTGTCACGTTTTACGTGTCCATGGACACGATAAAGTTGAATCAACTGAATTCTGGAGCGTGATTGTTCAACTTGTCGTTGAACAAAAAACTCAATGTAAAACGCAAGATTGTCCGACTTTTTTTGCTTTGCGGAACGAAATAAAGGCAGCACATTTTAAAGGTAAGCCCTGGTCTAAGTATGTGAAGAAAGAAACGTTTTGTTCCATATCATATAAATTGTAAGCGAACGAGGCCCTGAGAGAGTTTGCTCTGACAACACATACGAGTTCCTGTGAAGTGTTAGCTTAGCTAGTCTACCTTTTTGGTGGCGTTGCTGGCTAAGCGGTGTTAACGAGGTGGTCGTTGCGTACGTGAGAGAGGATCTCAAGTTCGAACTCCGGTGTGGGCAAGAGAGGGTGGAAATGTATACCGGTGATGTGCCTAGTAGCTGTAGGTGTCTCTGTTCTGTGCAAGTAGATGGTTGGAGAAAACCACAATGTTGGGGGTAACTAGAATTTTCTTAGTCCGTTGTGGAGCATGCAGTGGTTTGGGTAACAGTGGGTTTAGACCATTTCAACTGCGATGGATTGTTTTAAATTTCATGTTCGCAGTCTGAGGTTTGGTCAGGTCATGAATATCTTTAATATTTCAGTAGGTAACACTGTGTAACACTGTGAGCAATTACTGTCGCTGTAAAACACTTCTGTATCTCACTGGGCTTCGGCAGTCATTGATTAGTTCTGGTGTCGTGGGACAGTAACGGAGCAAGACAGGCCACATGAGGTTCCTGAAACGTGTCAAAACGGCTCCATGGAGAGTTGTAAGCATCAACCATGACCTTTAGACGAGCGTCATTGTCATTCGTTAAAACAATCAAGCTCAGCTAACGAGCTTTTCTGAGACATCGTTATTATGCTGCCCGCTCTAGGTGTTTCTGAAGTTGGCCCAATACCCCAAACTACTCGTGTTTTGTCTAAACCGTGTATTAATTATTATGTGATTAGTTGAGATCAATATGCATCTACCTACCTCCACTGACCCAGATGTAACCAGATTGTAAGACATCACTCTTGACATTTCCAAGTTATTCCTTGAACTCTTTGCCAATATGCTGATGAATTGCACGTTGTTACAAGTAGTATGTGTACAAAATAGCCTCTCCAGTAGAGAAAAGGTCATTGACTACAAGTCCCAGCATCTTGTATCTCCTCCACTCACATCTACACTCATCTTGTCCTCCACATCATGCCAGTTCCCAAGAACACAATACAAGGTTAGGTTTTTATTACAATGAATAATTTACTATCTATAATAATTATATAAAATAATTATTGAGAATTATTTTTCATCATTTTTACCAAATTGCATAACTTATATTACCCAAACAACTGCATGATCCACAACGGACTAAGGAAATACTAGATACCCCTCAGCATCATGAAATCATTTTTGTCCGAGAGTGCGAACTTGTGTGTATGTGTGTGTAAAAACAAGGCATAGGTTGGGGGGAAGGGTGTCTGTTGTGGATGTATCACATAAACTGCTTTCCACTTCCCCACTGCCCAAATCCTCTGTTACCAATGCTGAATATTACCAGCCATTTATATGATGAATACCTGGGGTCTGAATACCATCTGATACACATAGCCTTCAAGTGGGCCATTAAGAATATATGAAAAAAAGACTAATTTCCGCAGGACAGATCTCTGGTGAATTATTTAAAAATCGCAAAATTGACCCTTTAAACTTCCGAACCATCTTCAAATACAAACACAAATATAGGATGATCAGCATTTGCGCTACAAACCTTGGTGTTTCAAAAAGCAAAGTCATATGTGTGTGTGCATGAGTGCTCATTTGTATCCGCCTTACACAACAGAGGGTGGAGGGGGGTTGGATGTAAAAATGTCGAATTTTATTTTTGGAAATCCTTCCGGTTTCTATTTCCCACTCTCCAACACGTACAGGATGCTGAAGCGCACACAGGTAGACTGAACAGTACAGTACTGGTTGGCTGCGTGTCAGCCTAATGTGTTCCACCCTGGGCCGGGGTGTGCGTGGGTCGGGATGCTAACTGGTATCTATGTATAGCTCTGTCCCTCGGGCTGTGAATCCAAGCACGGCAGCAGAGCAGGGAGAAGAGGAACCGTGCGGCTGGGGAAGGATGAACCAGGAACTGGGAGGAACGATCGTGCCTGAGCCACCCAAGTGGAGCGAGCATCCTGGGTCCTGGGAGCGTGAGAGAGGCCAACAGCCGGCCCGCGGGGCCCACAGATGGAGCCTCTGGATGGGATGGAAGTCTCAGATGGACTGGGGGGTGGAGGGGGGGGGGGAGTGGTGACTCAGAATCTCTCTGAGTGTACACACCCTCCTCCCCCACCACTCCCTCCCACCCCGATACACGAGTGTGGCTTGCTGTTGTTCGATGGCGTCTCTGCTCAGCGGAGCACGCAGGAAGTGTGGGGGTGTCGTTTCCAAAGTTTACCTGCTGCGTTGATCAGTTGTTTTTGCACAGCTAAACATTCGTAGCAGGGATGCGTTCCCGAAATCCAGGATGGCTCTCAAAATCTGAGGCGGTTGTATCGCCTTCTTTAACTATATTCTGTTGCGTTGCTATGGAGGTTTGTTAAGAATGCATTGTATTCATCTACAGCCAAGGGCATTCTACGGTTAGTAAAGCAGAAGTTTCATTTGTGGTGTATCTCAGATAGCGCGGGGGTAAAAGAGCATATTTGAGTCGAAAATTGACTTAAAAAGTGCAACCCGAGGACACAGCCAATGTTTTGAGCGAGGAGTAGTAACAGGGTTTGACAAGGTGTTGAGACAGCTGATGCACAACTACCCTGACTAACTGGTAAACAAGAACAGAACCAGTTCCACACTTGATAGGCTCCCATTTAAAACCCGCTCGCTCTCTCGGTCAACCTGAACACAACAGATCCATTTGGACCACACTCGCTTATTCCTGGGGTTCGCAGATAGGTTGCGAAGGCACTCTGAGGGTGCGAACTTGCCTCTCTTGCCACTAACAAAACACCATTAACCACCAACGGCGCCAGGTCAGGCATACGCAAGCTCGCCTTCCAGAAATATCCCTGAGCCGACTTCACAGATCCGACTCTGTCTCGCCGGGTTTCCTACTCAGACAGGGCTGGGCGGCTGCTGTCATTCAGAGAGCTTCAGGAGAGATATCAGATCATTTATAGACACTCCATGCATATTTGAAGACGAGGCATTTGGTCCCGCAAATAGCATTGTGTTATAAATATTTGAAGAACCATTTGCTGAATAGGCTGGTGCCTGAATTGTGTGGTTGACACACGGGGCAGATTTCAACGTTGTGGGAGTATCATTGAAGAGTTTCTGAAGTAATTAGCAACACCGCTGCAACTCTCCTCCAAGAAGTCAATCCTCATTCACTTGTTTTCCCAGGAAAGAAAGATTACAGGGTATAGTTTTGTAGATTGTCTGCAAAACATGTCCACATGTTGAACAATGAATCAGATCTAATGGGATTACGGGAGTCATGCATCGATGATCTCTGCCGAATCACTGTTGGTTCACTCAGAGTTGAACTTGTTCTTATCGTCCGTGCTTCCGAAATGCTCTTTTGTGAGTGAATTGGACAGCTGATACACAATTCAATCATGTGTTTACAGAATAGACACCGACACAGACGTGGTCAATGTGATGAGTGCGTACAGATCTACAAACCTTCAAGAAAACCTTTAACTTGTGGCACAAAGCTCTCTACTGTACATTCAGCCACCAGAGCAAGGGGCTTGCTTTGGTTCTACCAGTAAATTGCATGGAGGCACTGCTTATAATGGAGCACAGATCTCCTATAGCTACGATTGATCTGCTGTCTATTGCAACACAGAAGGGTTAGGCTACAACCAGTAATCTAGATGCTTCCGTGGACATGGCTAAAAATACCAAAAAGGAGATATATGTTCCTCGGGGAACAGCCACAGGAATTAAGACCCTTTCTTGCCCTGTCCATCTCTCCAGCTCTCCTAGTCTGTGTCTTCCTTATGTGTGCTCACACAGTGGAGTTTTAAGAGCTGCTCGTCTTGAATAATTAAAAATAAAGAGTAGAAATAAAGTGCAACAGTAAGAAAACTATAGGGAGACGGAGAAAGACGGGAACAGAAACGGACAGAACATGAGGACATTGAGGACAGATGGATGTGTGAAGATGGGAGCTTACATGCAAATCCTCAATTAGTAGTTTGGCAACAATGCGTTGCAGTGAGCTGGGATCCTTAGCTTCAACTCTGCCAGCTTCCTCAATAACAGTGGGGGATTTTCACCTGCGCGTCCATCAGATTCCTGGAGAACTTCAGCTTCTTCTCTCCGCCAACTTGCCGGATAACAAGGTGGAGTGATGCTGAGGAAACATCGCTCTCTCCAAATCAACACCTCAAGAACTGCAAAGCCTATTATTTGCAAATGCACAGACAAATATACACACCTCTTACTCTCTTGTTCACACATGCACACACCGTACTCATGCATCAATGCAGTCCAAGCTTTATGACACCATATTATGACACCAATTCCTCTGACCACATGCTGAAAGACCTTTAGCCGTAACGTAGCATTTTAGGTATGTACAGCATCCAAGCATCTTAAATGACTTGATCTGGTACTTTCTTCTCAGTCCAACATCTCAGATCATCCATGTTTTGCTTTGGCAAAAATGTACACACACTGGGTTAGTGCACAGCTAAAAAGTGCATATCTCTCTCCTGCGCACGCACGCACGCACGCACGCACGCACACACACACACACACACACACACACACACACACACACACACACACTGGGATGGCAAGGTGCGTAGCCTTCTGACAACCCTCTCGGTAGACACATCTCTTCCTCCGTTGTCGCTGCGTCTCAGGCGTTCAGGCAACCCCGTACAGCTATTCCATTATGCAGTGCCTGTTATGAAGAAAGGGGAGTCAGTTGTCCCCGCCCCCCCCCCCCCCACCACCACCACTACTTTGATGGCATGCAATATGGCGGAGGAGGGAGGAGGGACTCTGCGGCTGGCTGGGCTTCTGTCAACTACCATCTCGCTGCAGCTTTTATCATGAACAACAGAACACGGGAAAGCCCAAATGAGGAGTCGTCGCTGTGTTGTGCCGAACCATTCTGCTCGTTGTGATGTGTTTTGCGTGTGTGTGTGTGTGCGCTCTGGGTGTGTGCTAGAGTGTGTGTGTGTGTGTGTGTATGTGTGTGTGTGTGTGTGTAGAGGGGGGGTGGTTTTGATGTGTGCAGCTATGCACGATGTCCCAACGTGTACGCGTACGTGTGTGTGTTATCTATGTTTGTACACATGGGTAACTTCACCTGACCACATGTGGCAAGAACATATGCTGTTCTTTAATGTTTGTTGTTCTAGCATGCGTGGTTATGTAATGTTCTTCCTTCTTCTTATTTTATTCTATTACTGGATTCATGAATGTTCCATGCAGTCATTTGTCACTCTCACAGCATAGGATTTCCCCAGTGCCTTGGGTAAAAACCTGCCCTCAACACTATAAATGTCTGTTATACTGTAAATAGCCCTTCATGGTAATTTCAAAGACAAATCACTCACTTCCAGAACAGAAGATGAATGTCGACTACAATATAGAGTCATCCAGATACTCGGAAAGGTGAAGCTAATGATATAAGTATGACTAATGGTATGTTATCTACCGTAATCACGTGTCAGGAGTATCTGAACTCAGACACAAGACATTCAACAACCATGCATGTATGTTCTCTACTTCCACAAATGTTGTTTTTGTTTCAGTGTGTGTGTGTGTGTGTGTGTGTGTGTGTGTGTGTGTGTGTGTGTGTGTGTGTGTGTGTGTGTGTACGTGCGTGAGTTTCTGTGTTTCCTGTGCATTTTTATGTCTGTGCACGAGTGTGTTTGTGTGTGTGGTCATTTGTATTTATGAACATGTGTTTGTGCACGTGTGTATGTGTGTGTCTGTGTGCATTTTAATGCGTCTATATGCTTGTTGACCTACAGTGACTGAAACAGCTATAAGGAAGATCTGGTGTCGACGCGTCTCTTAGTCACAAGGCACCAGAGCCCTCATCTGCCCTCTGCCTCCCTCCCCTCCCCATCCCTCCCTATCCCCTCCCCTCCCTCCCTTCCTCCGCCCTGCCCAGAGAGCCCGAGACCACCTTTTCATAATCCCTCTGTTAGCATGTACCAGCACGTTCCCTGCCCAGCTGAACCCCGGCATCCTGGAGATGAATCCATCGATCCTCTCACCCCTACGTCAGTCACAAAACTAGTTAGGGCAACAAGCTATCAGATCCATGTCAAGTGCAGTCCTCACATCTTGCTGTGGAGGAGTTAAATTGGAACAAATACTAAGGAACGTCAGCCTACGGTTGGATTAGCTTGAAAATTGCAGTTTCAAAAGCGAACGCTGTGTGATTGGATCATTTGTTCCTTGCTCTGACTTGCGAAGGAAACTACTGCGGAAAGAACTATTGGAATATAACGACGTTGCGTGAGATGACAAAGTCTTCCGGAACTTGGAAAGCAAGTTCTCCGACTAATCAGTGCTTAGCTACCATCAACATTACGTTTTATATTCAAAAAGTGACAAGAATACTGCATAGAGTAGGTACAACAACTCTTAACTAATCCATAAAGAACTGGCACTGGCAGCAATTCATAATTAACAATCCAGATCAATAGTGTGATTGGAATGCAGGGAGATGAGAACTCTGATGGGCCAAGAAACCTCCCCAGTCTCCCCTGTTGCTTTCCATGCGTGGGACAGTGTGGCTTGTACAGGAAGCTTTCCAGTGGAGTGATCATGTATTAAACAGACCTCCCCTTTTCAAATATTCATAGGTGGAGATTTACTCATTAATCTTTCATTGTCTGCTATCTGTCTATTTTGCATGCATTAAGAGTTCTGTTTGTTTGTGGCTACCAGATGCTCGCAGATTCCCTCTAGACAAAGGAATTTCAACCAGGGCCAAATTCAGGAAATGATCTGAAAGTGTCTGATGCCCAGAAACTGAACTAGCAACATAACGACACACCACGATCATATATGCAAAAAGTAACATCACTTTTTATGTCTTTATCGGCAAATCTAAGGTCGATGATTTTCAGAAGCTGTGATATCAACACCCTGGATTTTCGCACTTTGTGTTGTCAAAAACGACACCTTCTTTAATTTTCCACCCTGGTTGGCACCAGTAGGCTAGTTACCTTAGCTGTCCAAGTTATTCACCGGTGAGACAGAGAGTCAAATCTGAAGCTGGGAGCAAAACAGAGTATGTTCGACTTCTCTCCAGCCCAGGAGAGGAACATGGTGTAGTACGGCTGATAGAATGTGCTCTTCTGTACTTGATAATCCAGTTCTTCAAAGCACATGATCTAGCTGGTAGCTAGCTACAGTACCAGAGCTAGCTACTAAAGAGTTGAGCAAGTATTGGGATGAGACTGATAGATTATTCAAGCACTAAACCACGAAAGGGCCATCTAATGATGACCGTAAATTCTGCAGGGTAATCGCCATTACACCAACAGTGCAGATATCTGGTCACATGACCCCTGACTCTTAACATTTTGAAGTGTAAATGGGCAGCGATAAAGGTATGATTTTAAATCTATACGATATTCATGGGTAGTATGGAAGTATGCATACTTATTTAAAATATACAGAAGTATCAATTGTATTAAAGTACACTCAGGAAAACTCATTAAAAACAATAGGTTTGGAGGGGGAAGTCAAAATATTAATAAATAAATAACAATTTCTTGTCAAAAAATCAAGAAAAACCTGTCCCGGCTGCAGCCCACGCAAGCACACCCCACACTTTCCCCATAACTTGTAACTGTCTAGTTGAATATAGTTGGCCACTCAAGGTTACAGAAAGTTGGTATGTGCTTTTCCGCACATATGTTTGACTGACAGCACAGAGACAGGCTCCATTACACATCTCTGCCCACGCACACGACCAGACACGCACACAACTGCATGCACAGATACAAATATAAGTAAGAATCATTCAAGGTTTATAACTCAACTGAGTCTTGCAATCAGCAATTAGCTCCAAGCCAAGCTTCACCCAGGTCAACATCATCTGCCTCTTTCAAGTTCACACCACCGACACACATCTCATATATTACACAGTGGCGATGGTGTGTAAATTGGACTGTTGAGGAAGAAAGAGAGCGAGCGAGCGAGCGAGAGAGAAAGTGAAAGTTGCAGGTCTAAGATGAAAGAGATAAACAGCAAAGGATGGGGGGGTCATTGGTTCACAGCTGCCTCAGCCTGCCAGCGTTCTGGGCATCCATAGCCGCCCCCAGCCTGATTAAAAAAGTCCTGTAATGTGATCCTGGTTATTAGCATAGCGTGCTAAGGCAGTGAGGCAGAGGGACTGTGTGTAGGACTTCAGGGGGGGACAGAGGTGGGCGGAGGCTTTATCGACCCTCGGTCCCGGATGCCTGTTAATAAGATACAGAGACTTATCACGCCCACACATGCATGGTTGTGTACTGTCACGCCTGGACCAGCATACCGAAACACACACACACACACACTGAGACGCAGGCACACACACATGCGCAAGCCTTTCGAACCTAGATAATGAGTTCGCTTACAGTTCTTCGTCACCCTCTTCCCCTTCCTCCTCATCCTCCCTGCCCCCGACGTTGTCACAGAGAATGACCTTGTTAAAGCAGCCTGGCGTTTGGAGCTGTGTTCTCAGCCTCTATTCAGCAAGCAGATCATCAAAAGCCCAGTAGGTCCACTGATTTCTACTGATCCGGTTCACTGACGCAATCGACTGATTGTGACCCAGAGCTCCGTGGATAACAATCTCCCCTACGTTACCTCCTGTGATGACCCTGCTTCTGAAGAGGCGTACGCAGGAGCCATCTGCAGAGAGATGTGCCATGCGTCTTAGTGCGAGGCATGCATTCTTTTTTTCCTTATTTTAAAAACTTTTTTCTAAACAACCCCCCCCCCCCGTCTTGTGAACCCCGTCAGTGGGGTTCACATCATCAAAGGACACACAATCTGACCTGAATCGCACCCTCAGCCTTCACCCTCAACACAAACACGTTACGGTCATTAACAACCAAAAAAAGAAAGAAGAAAAAACGTTTCGCATTTAATATGAGCAGTCGGTGGCCATGGCGACGTCCCTTGGGTAAACCCGACCTGTCGAGGTCCTCTGGCCTGAGCAGGCCTGGGTCTAACAGGTGGGGGCCTCAACTTCTCCTCTCCCAATCAAAGTAAACGTCATATCAGACAGCTGCGCTTCCGCATCCAGAGGCTTCGCTGCCTCTCTGTTCTCTCCAGGGGGACCTCATAACTCAGAGCGTTGTTACAGGAACACGAAACCGAGAGACTCTCACGTCGTGGGCTACACAAGAAAAGCCCTTTTTCCAAGTTTAACCAGTAAACTATTGTGTGACTTTAGACTGTTTGCTTCTAGCGAGCAATAAACCTGGGGGAACTGGAGGGTGGCGATCTTTTGCCCTCTGTTTATACACACAATCTCCTCTATTCGTCTGCCGGCCTCTCAGACTATGGATTCGGAGAACGTACGCTGCCGGGGGTTGGAGGGGATGATCTGTCACTGTCACTGGTTGGCAGCTCCAGGGGTGGGTAGGTACATGATATGTCACATGATAGGTCACGTGACATGTCACAGGGTCGACGGAGTGTTAACTCATTAGATGTCTTGAAGGGATACAGCAAACGTGTGTGTGTGTGTGTGTGTATGTGTGTGTGTGTGTGTCTGTGTATGTGTGTGTGTGTGTGTGTGGGTGTGCTGTACTCGGTTAAACGGTGTGTGAAGTCTTGCTTGAGGGAGCCATAGAGGACTCTTGACTTTCCATCTTCCCAAATCGGATCAAATCCCAGCGGATGCACATCTCCTCTAACCACCGTGGAGATTCCAGTTTGAACATTCTATAGACGGCCGTAGAAGAACGTTGAGGCCATGTTGGTTATGTAGGTGTGTCCGTGTGTACTCGTTTGCCTAAATACAGGTGTGCACGTGTGTGCGTGTGTGCGTGTGTGCGTGTGTGCACGTGCGCACGCGTGTGCGCTTTTCCCTCCTCTTAAAGCGTGAATCATGGGTCTGCAGGAAAGGAAAAGAGACAGAGAGAGAGAATGAGGAATACCGTTTTATGTTTATTTTTAGATGAAAGAATATCACACCCACTCTCATTTTCACCAGGCACACTCTACTGCCGCTGCATGTTTACCGCTTTTTTTCTTTTCGCTTTCTCTTATGTTCTATTCCGTCTCTATTTCGGAACTCTGGTGGGAAGGTTCTGCCAGCTAGATCTCATCTAGCCCCCTTGACAAGGAAACAGACATCTCAATACCAAACTAAGTCCAACAATGCTGATTGGATGGGTCGTATATATGTTACCCAATGGGAATGCATGTATGATTCATTTAATGCTTTATGTAATCTACCAAGAGCTAGTTTGATACGTGTCATTATCAACATTGATTTACTACAGAAGTGTACATGAGTTGATTGTCTCCTTTGTGAATGTGTGGTTGTGTTGTTTTAGTAGTTGCTGCTAATCCACTTACTGTAAATCCCTGTGGAACAAATGTGTATTATTCTTGAGCACATTCTTTCACTGAATCTACTCCCCTTGAATCTATTTCTTACAACGCGGCTAATTGCTTTTCTCCCATTCAAAACTAAACTAAAGAGATCTTCCATCTTGCAATTCAAGTCAAAATCAAAGACTCTCTCCCATTTTTTATGTCACACAAATCAAGCTGAATTAAATGTTTGATTACCAGTCGCCTAGCAACCCTCCATCAGGGCCATCTGTTGAATCTACACAACAGCGGTTGGTGTTTGTTTGTGTGTGTGTGTCTGTGTGTGTCTGTGTATGTGGGTATGTGTGTGTGTGTGTGCGTGTATAAGTGTGTGTGTTCCTGTGCACGTGTGCCTGGCTGTTGGTGCAAACACATGCTGTGTGATTTTAAGTGAAATCTGATTGAAACTTGTTGACGTATGAAACACTTGCACTCTTCACCTCCGTCCCAAGTCAACACTCCACGCCGTCTACAGAGGGACACCTTCATCAATTACGGATCTGGGTGCTTTTGACTCTTGTCTTCACCGGTGTAAGAAAAATAAGACGGGGGGGGGGAAAAAACCCTTAGAAAAAGATTACCTGGAAGGGTAGAACGACACATGTTTCTGAAGCGTCTCGCAGAGACTGTTTTCCTGAGTGCATCCTGCTCAATAATTGAACATTGGACCAGAGGAAAGATGTAATATTCATGCAGACAAATGTCCCTCTACTTCCATCCAGTCATCAGAGTGCTGGGAGGTTGCAGCCCACTTCCGCAAACACTGAGGAGTAATGAGGCTGGGATGGCTGTGTGTGCATGTGATGGCCATGTGATCACATACATGTGTGGGAGCATGTGTGTGTGTGCGGGAGTGTGTGTGTGTGTGTGGGAGCGTGTGTGTGTGTGTGTGTGTGGGAGCGTGTGTGTGTGTGTGTGTGTGTGTGTGGGAGCGTGTGTGTGTGGGAGCGTGTGTGTGTGTCTGTGAGTGTGGAAAGTCAACTAGGGTAGAAAGAGGAGGGGAGGGGAGGGGTCAGACTTGTGTGGGGATACTTGCATGTGTGTGTCCTCTCGGTGTGTGTGTGTGTGTGTGTGTGTGTGTATGGTCTGTCCATCTGCCCTGCACACAGCCATTAGGCTGATCAAGCAGATATGGCAATCTCACCACCGAACCCACGGGACTCACTGTGAGATCATTTACTCCATCACAGACAATTCCATTTTCTCCCACATTTACAATACAATACTCCCATACATTCACCTCATGGGATCCATGGACTAGGTCACTTTTCAAATGGCCATTCGCTCAGTATGCATGCAATACGATCCTATCCAGTAGACATCCATATTTGATATCTACGCCATGTGAATACATATACTTGGTCCAAAAAAACCCATTTCATATAGAAGCGTAGGCCGGCCTTGGAGAAAGTTCACCTGTGGTTTAGAACACAGGACAGGTCTTCATAACTCACTCACAATCAATACCATCTCTTACGAGTGCTGATTACGTAGGCAGCTACGTAGATTGATGTTTGCGTACGTCTCAGCTCAGTTTGAGACCCTGAAGCAGGGGGGAACCATAAAAGACTACCCCTGCTGCATTGTGGATGATAGTGTGAACGTTATAGATACGGACTTGGAATGTTTTATGTAAGCGAGGCTATTGTACTGTTGATGTCTTCCATAGGAGATGGTTTCATCATTATTTCATAATAACCAGAGGGCCGTATGGGTCAGTTATATCTGTATCACTCGTTTTCTGTTCTGCTGTCCTGAAATCAAGAGAATGGAAAGGGTCATGTCTTCATGCATAAACGATCTCAGCAGGTTTGTGAAAATGAAGACATATAGTATCTTCTGGCCGACACATGATTGGTTTAGGGCTTCCTGCCAGGCCTATAGACAGGTGCGTCACATGAGATCGCCCCTCCCTCCCTCCCTCCCATTTCAGAAGGTTACGCTACAAGCCGCTTATTCGAGTCCACCGTCCTGCCCGAACCACAGCCACACCCTCCGAAAACGCTCGTCCGGTTTCGAAAAAAGGAGCCGGTTCTAGCTGGGGTTCCACCCCAACGACCGACGTAGCCCACGCCACGGCAGCGCTAACAACAGGAGCTGAACGCGTGGACGCTGTCAGGGTGTACACAGCTCGCGGAAGTCCTTCATCCTCCCTGGGTCAGGGGGAGGCAACTGGGCTGTGGAGGCAGCCTGGGCTGTTAGCGATGTAGGCTGAGCAGTGAGTGGGATATCGAATGATTTTCTCTCCACAATTAGACAAAGCCAACAGCCTCAACACACTCCTCCTCCGTTGGCGCTTTCCGCCTTTCTATAAAAACAATCCCTTTTATTACTTTGGTGGCGCGCACTCGCTTCACGCCTGCATCAGTAATATTAGATATTCTGTCACCATAGAAGGCAGAGCTTGATACAGATATTGAGTCAACTTTGCGACTGCCAAATAAAATGGATCTAATGTATTTCATTCATTTCCCTCAAGATGGAGTGAAAACGATGTTTCCGGGTATAGAGAAGGAAGGGAAAATCTAAAGCTTTATAAGAACTTATGATATTTTCTCTGAATCAAATTGATGTTTTCCTCCAAGACTCGACCGAACTCCTTGAGAATTCTCCAGGGCTTCGCGATACTTCAGGAGATGAGACTCCAAAGGTGAAATGCGTCACGTCCTGCAACATTTAATTGTTTACTTTCCCACGTTGGAGATCTAGGTTCCCCTGGTCACCTCCCCCTGGTCAACAAATGCATCATTACATCTTTTACCCTGGTGGTGTTAAAAGAGGAAAACAGACTATTTGGAATCTATTCAAAGCCCATTAATGATATGCTGGAAAAAAAGGTCCCATCTGTGTGGTTGGTGGCATGTTAGGGTCGGGGGTGAGCGTGGAGGAGGGTGGAGTCTCCCCAGGGGGAGCGAGGATTAACTATTGACACATGGAGACTGCTAATAAGGGGGCTTAGAGACCCCCCCTCTCTCATACACACACACCCATCCATAGGATCAAATCAAGCACACCCCACCCTCTCTCTCTCTCTCTCTCTCTCTCTCTCTGACATACACGCACCTATTCAAACAAACATACGTAGACACTCTATTTCCCCAACCATATGCACACACACACACACACACACCCTCCAGGGCCAGCCGCGTCGTTATTACATTCATAGAGGGGCCACATCTGGTCCCACGCGGGGCCGGTAACAAAGGAGAACCCCCCCCCTGAAATGGGAGGAGGAAGCTGTAAGTTGGCGTGGTGGAGTATTAATGTGTGCCTTCACGTGCCAAGCATCTGTCACACAGAATGGGAGGGTGTCAGGTGTGGACATGAGGCCAGCTCTAATCAGGCATCAGTCTGGGCCCCACTCATGCCTGACTGGTAGAACCAACGTGTCAACATATATATTTATTGGGGGCCTGACACTTGGTGGTTTGTGTGGGAATGATTGCCGTCTAAGTGAGAACCACTGACGCACCAGACGCTCATGAATTTCGCAAAGGTTCTGGAGGATACCGCCGTTGCATGATTTGTGGTTTCATCGTAGTTTTTTTTATTGGCTGGCTGGCGATATTGTTTTCTTAATGTCTCGCTTTCAGTCATTCCCGCGTTCACGATGAATCTCTGTTGGCCAAATGGGATGTTTTTGTGTTCAATTCTGTTCATCGCAAACTTCCATTAGCCTATTAGGAGTCAGCAATACTTCCATTTGACTCAAGTCCTTTGAGTCAAATGAAAAAGATTTCACTAGAAAGTAGCCTCGATGTCTTCGGTTGATGCTCTTGCTGTTGAATTATTGCCTTGAACGGAGACTGACTACTGAGGTTGGGCGCGTGACTGTGCTTCTCCGCTGACATGAAGCGAAGCAACTCATTAACAAGGGTTTCATTCATGCTGTATAGGTAATCTGTCACACAGGCAGGAGAGACAGCAGAGTGGGGGGGTGGAGAGAAGGGTGCCGCGGCAGCAATTAACCAGGACGCAAAACAACCTCCATGACAATATGACAATTACCAGCCAAGCTGGTGGAAGGAAGAGAGTTGTTAAAATAGCCCCGTCCATATCCACCCCAAATCCCTAACATAAACAGCAATCTTGTCCCATACAGTGGCTGGAAATAGCAATGGACCATTTGTCTGTCTGTAGAGACAAGGTAATGTAATGTCATTCACCGCAAATCAGCCTTTGCTAGCTTCCTGAGATACGATGAGGACAAAAATAGATATCTGCTGACTGGGGAAGTTGCTGGTATACAAGCAATCGATTTACTCACTCGCCCTCACCGGCATTAAATCTGCAACGTTTGTCTGAGCGCCGAATTTTGTTTTCGCCCTGTCTGGCCACGCATTTGACCCTGTCAGGGCATGCGTCGACTCAACTAATGGAATTTTGACCTGTTCCAAATTGCATACATGACAGCAATCTCTCAAGGACTTGAATTACAACAACCTACTGTATTAGAATTCTATTAGCGTTCAGTGTTCCCACAATGGATATTAGAGAAGACTTGTTTACACCTAGCTCCGTGGTCACAAATAACTACGTGGTTGAAATAACTATCAGAGAGCGAACAAAAAATGTTGTCGCTTCAGTCTTCTAGCATTTCTTGGAAAGATCTTCATGGCCTAGAGAGACTCAAACCAAAAACCAAAACAGGTGTGATGTTCACCACTTCTGTCATTCAGACCTTCCGCCTGACCTGAACAACACCTTTTGAAGAAGAAAAAAACAGGTCTGAGACACAAACAGGTTGCTGGTCCTGATGCGGGGACTCGTGAGGGATGCTCATGGATGACTAAGAGAAGGGCGAGCGGCCAGGCGGTCGGGTGGGTAGCAGGCAGTCGCCCAAGACGCCGCTCAAGGCAAGCAGATGCCGTAGCTTGGCTCCGCGCTGGGCCCATGAAGCACAGTGATGGATGGCTAAGAGGCTAGGCTGACTGACAGCTGTCCAATCACACGTGTCTGTTAACGTGCTGTCGGACGGGATGCGAATGAACAGCACGACGGTCTGACAGCAGGAAGGCTGACAGTCACTTCGACGTCACCGCTGTGATGTCACCCGCATATGCCCTGGAGATGTGTCACGCCCGTTGTCATGATCGGTTATTTCGTTTTGTTGTTTTTTTGGTCCCCAGGAGGAGAGAAGTCTGTTCTTTCACGACGAATTCAGCCTCCGTAAATTCTTATCTGTCCAATAGCGACTCGGTTTTGGGGAGACACGGCGAACACACGGACCCTCTGCGACGTCTGTCGGGAACGTGGTTGCCTGGGGTTACAAAAAATGCAAAGCATGTGTCAAACTACCGTAAGAAGTATGAGAGCTTCTCCTCCGGAAACGGCGAGGTTTGTGGGATCTGCGTGAGGCGGGTAGGAGATTCATGTTCGTAGAGTTCAGAGTCAGGCTCTCTGTCACGGTTTAACGATGGTCAAGACAGTTTTATCCCTCTCAGGGGATCAACAGAGAGGGCCGTGTAATTATTTGTACTGTCCTCCCCCTGCCACCTTCCCATCCTATATCTGGTTTGTTGTGGAAGAAATGGGGGGAGACGCAACGAGCGAAATCCGGTCTGTCGGAGAGGCTGTATCGTCCGATCCCATCGTACTTCCTGCACCTTCTCTCAGGAAGCAAAGGGCGCTAAGCCTCCCGTGCAAAGTCAGTCAGCCAGCCTTCGCAGAAGTGACCCCCAAGGGAGGAAGCGAAGGGGAAATAAAAATGAAGTCCGACCCCCCCCCCCCCCCCACCCCCCAACAGGTAGAAACAAACAGGAAGGGGAGGATACCCCGCGTAGGCCTTCTGCGTGGCTGGCAGGATGCATCCCCCCTCCCAGGGGGTCTCAATATGTCTTGGAACAGGTGTGAGGAACACAGAGAAGAGCTGTTTTCCTTCTCATCAACGCCTCCCCCATGTTCTCTCTATTTGTCGCACATCTCTACTTTTTATAGACTTGTCACAGGAATACTGTTTTTAAACGTTTGATGTTGTTGTCAGGAGACAGCCACATGATCTGCTGATGCGTTTATTTTGGTAAAAATCGTCTAAATGGTTTTCAAGGCAGAATTGGACAGCACTTTGTTATTTAATGTTGTTTTATTTCATGAACGCTGCCATCAAGGTGATCCATGATCCTGGGAAAAAGGTATTTTGAGATTTGTACAAAACACCAAGCAAACTAGCTAAATCCAAACTTTGAGAAATTCAACTCATGTATCCTCAAGAGGACAAGAGATGCCTTCCCAATGAATGTAATATATATGGATAGATGTGTGTTGTGAATAGATTCACTTTCCTTGATGCAAAGACTGCAAACGGACTTATTATCTATGGGCGTACATGAAGCCCTCTGCGAGGTTGCTTGTTAAAAAGGCTGTACAAACACATTTTGATGTGATTTGATATGAAAAAGAAAACATGATGAAGTCAAGCGGTGCTTGATGTGTGAATCAGGTTCTCACAGATGACAGACTGAACATGCTTCCAGTGTTTCCTTGTTCTTGATCAGTCTGCCTTCATTATCAAACATCTCATTCAGGAAATTGCTCTTCGTGGGTGTGGGTGTGATGATGGGGGAGGAAGGGAGGGAGGGAGGGAGGGAGGGAGGGAGGGTGGATGTGAGACAAATAAATGGACAGGATTGTGAGGTAGCTAAAGGGAGAGAGAGAAATAAATCAACAAAGATATATTAAATAAAAGTTAGAACACCAATCTTTTAAATACATTATTCAGTGTGTGCATGACCTTCCTGTTCACATACCTCTGTTAGAAAGAAAAGCTCAAGGTGTAAATGAGAAACTCTGCGTAAAAGCCATAGATTTGCCCAGGGGTCACAGGGTGACAGAAATCACGCTGAGGTGAGTTCTTCTGAAACATGAATTAATTGTTAAATTTTTAATAAAGGCTGCCTTGAAGGCTGGATCGGTAGGTAGTCGGATGCAAGATCGACGCCAGCGCTTTACCTCCTTTCATATACAGAAAAAAAAAAAACCAAAAAAAACCCATACGGTTCCTGAAGCTCGGCGAAAATCTCCTTTATGTGATACTTGGTTTCTGTGCCTCCCATTGTGAAGAGCTGCTCTGTCGCTGTCTAAGCCAGGCTTCAGAGGTGTGGGGGGACACGACAGCTCTCTGCTTCAGTCTTTTACAGAACCTGAGGAGGAGAGAATCTGCAGGGAGAAGGGGGGGGGGAAATCGAACCTTTTTTCATTTCTGGGGATCTGTCTGTTGGAGGTGTCGCACTGACAGGTGCTGATGAGATGGAGGGAAGGCCGAACGGAAGGGTGACCATACCAACCGAGTCCAAATGGCCTCCTTTTCTCTGTGGAAGAAAGACCCACCTCTCTTTGTGCTTCGATGCCGCGATGGCAGCCGCTCTTTCATTAGCCGCATTATGATTTGATGAGGAATATTCCGTTTGTGAAATCAATTTTAAAATGAAGCGCTTGACCACATGAAGTAGAAAGGTTTATTGGATAGATTCTAACAGGTCTTCAGTAGGCTTTGACACAACTGTCATGGGAAATAACCTTCCGGTGGTTTAACCTCATGAAAAACAAAGCATTGGACACTAGATTCAATCAATGATAGATCATGATGATTGGTGTAATTGATTACGCCATTGAACCTAAGTGCTTCTTTTCGAAAATGGACCCAACTTCTAGTCAATGTGTCTATGCTCACCAAACTCCATTGACATCTTGCTCTCTGACACTCATTTCCCAGAGAGTTCTCCACACACACACACACAGACACACGCACGCACGCACGCACACGCACACACAGACACACACATACACACACATACACGTACTCCACCCTCATCGAGCCTCATCACTGTCTGCTCCTTACCGGTGGAAGTGTAGATGTGACTGCATCCAGCCCTCCAGCAGGGACCTGGAGGTTTGAGGCAGCCCAGGAGAGCGCCCTCCCCACTCCAGCATCACCAGGCTATCAACACAGCCTGCAGGCCCTCCCAAGACCCCTGCTCCTTCAGAGCCTGCCTCTGAATGATTTATGATCCGTAGGAGAAAGGGGGAGAGGGGGGATTTCGGTGTCGTGTCTGAGCCGAGGCTCTCTCTCTCCCTCTCCTGAGTGTTATATTCTTAGACCCTGACACTTAAGACGTTGGAGGGGTGAAGTGAAGGGTTGGGAATCAGAGTCAGAGCACGTTGGAAGGCACCGGTTTACAGGCACGGCACGCCGGACAGCATTGTGACGGAAGAACACGCGGCGCACTGGGGATGACAAATACCATTACTACCGCCCAGCGTTGCAACCCTTTCCCCCTCCCTAACCTAATCACCTCTCTTTTAGGGCACTTTAGACACGGTGCTGTCTCACCGTCTTTGGGAAGAATGATGCACGCACACACACACACAGGCGCAGACTCTGCAGAGAAAGAAGCGTGCTCCGATCACAGAGGGGACACAGGGGAGAGGGTGGGGGAGTGGGGTGGGGTGGGGTGGGTGTCTGGGGGGGGGCAGCAGAGTGGGTAATCCCACAGGGAAATCCCTCCCAGACCAGCCCAGAACACAACCTGTCCCGCCCTCAGACCGCCCCTTTTACATGGGGGGGAGGAAGGGAGGAAGGGAGGGGGTGTGGGTGTGGAGAGACAAAATTATGCGCAACAAGAAAGCGTGAGGTGGGTGCCAGTCTGCAGTCTGTGGGCTGTTTCACAGTTATAATTGGGGGAGAAGGAGGAAGGAAATCTCAGACTTGACAGGGAGTCTTCTACTTCCTTTTACTTCCAAGATCTCACCAGATAAAATGAAAAAAAGACTTTCAGAAAATCAATGCTAAAATGGATTCTGGGCTTAATGGATAGAAAAGAGGAGGAAGTGATGCGAGCGAGTGGGAGGAGTGATGCTTGGGCGTGGCATATGTTTGTGCAGATGAAGCTCCTGTATTGATTTGGCATTATGTACATCATCATGTGCAAATGCTTTTCAGGGGCAGCCAGTTGCCACGACTGAGCGTACTGTACAAGCAAATTGAGAGTTTGCCATGTACAGCCAACCACGAGTGTTTGGGGGATGTGAAGTTGTCATGCTATGGTTTATTTATATTGTACACCTCACGCAATATCCACACAGTTTGTCATCATGCTTTGTGTTCTTTATTGGACTTGTGGCTCGGCAGGTCTCCTGGGGGCTTACAGCTTGATTGACTTTCAAACACAGAGGAGGCTCGTGGCTGCTGTCCTGTATGACAGCTGGATAAAGGAAAGAGATGCTCTGTTTATTTCTCTCAGGTACTATCCACACAACTCACTGCCTCAGGTTCACAGACGCACAACACACGAGGAAACTGTCGTGAATCTTCGTGTGGTAAAATAAATAAACAAACTTCTTTTATTTGAAAAAAAAGGTTTGGTTATCTTTTGCCAAAGGGCCTTTGGAGACTATTTTATCTCAAATTGAAATGTTTTGTGCTTGTTTTGACAGAATGAACCAGTCCGTGTGCTCAACCAGCTATTGTTTCTTGTGTTAAGGCAACTGGAAGCTGTTTAGAGAGACCCTGTCTAAACCCATACAAAATGTTCCTAGAGACACCTCAAGGTCTCTGTAGCCTGGGTGTGTGCACAAACAAAACACACACAAACGCACACATATACATCACCGCGTCCCCTTGTGGACCGTTGCCAAGCAACACTTCCCTGATTGGGTTAGTTGGCCGCTGACACGCGCGCGCGCTGACACGCGTAGCACACCCGCACGCACACACACAGGCGTACGCAAGAAACGCGAGCCGGGGGATTGGAACACACTCCTCTCTGCCACTCCCATTCTGCAGGTCCCTCAGGACAGAACGGCTCTTCCAAGGCTAAGTATTCAGGGAGGGGAGAGAGAGCGCCCAGGCTGAGCAGCTCCCATCGTTCTCTTCTCAGTTATGGAGCCTTTGTGCTCCTCCAGATGGCTTCCTCTTGTTTTCTAGCAGGTTTTCACTCCAACAGAGGCCTCCACCGTTGGACAGTTTAGCCCGGTGATGCACACATAAAACACTTTCAAGCAACTCAACGGTCTTTAGTTTCCGTCTTTCGTGATTTTTTCCCCTTGACTTTTATCTCTGTAGACTGTGTGATGCAAGGTTGGTCTCAATGGCAACCAACTGTCACGTGGGAGGAGAATGGAAGGATGTGGATATCTGCTTTTATCAAGGGATGAAAGCAGATTTATTCAGGGGATAGCTATATTCTTGGTGCTCTTGTACTTTTCACGTGGCAAAAGTCTATCACGATCGAGATCTGTGAAATCTATTCACCCTGAGAAATCTATTCACCACGAACAATCTACATTAGACGTCCCCAAAACTTGTATGGACAATCCTTCAACATTCCTAGGTCAACAAAGCCAAACAAAATATGCAGCATCATCTATACATGACCCTGATGGTGGGCGTGTTCTAGAACGTGAACAACTTGTTGTAAGTTAGAATGTGCGGTAAGATTCCGTAGATCACGGCAGGGTATTCCTCTTCATGTATCAAGATCTCCTAGAGCGTGCATGAACCAGACCATGCAAATGTGTTATAAAGATTAGACATTGATTAGAGTTTGTGTTGTTTACAAAAAATTTATTAATACAAATCATACAACACTTTCATAACATTTAGAAAGGAAAACCCTCTTCAAGGACTCCTGCGTGTGTAACGATGCCACTCTACTAAGATTCACTGTTTGAACACATTTTTTTTTTTCATATAGGTAAAGATAAAACTTGTAACATTGAAGTAAGGCGTTTGGCGCTTTCAGAAAAGTCAACAATAGGCGCTGCTATGAGCTGGACATAAGTCAGTCATGAGGAATCATGACATTGTCCTATGGATGTGGACAGAACCGTGAGCTTGGACTATAATCAGTTTAAGGTATTAAGTAACGGATCAATATCAAACAATCAACAACACCTTGGAATCAACATTGAACACTGGTAATTGGTTTCACAACTCTCACAGACACTAAACACGCACATTTTTGCCAGCTCCATCAACTTACGAAACCGCAACGTCACTCACTGGTTGGCCATGCTTTGAATGCCTAATTCTACCATTTCTTGGTCGAACCAAGATGAGCAATCAAAGAGAGTAAAGCAAGTTGAATGTAAGCTAATGGACTGCAGCATTTTAGGGCCACTAAAATTGCCATCTGTCACTCGTGGCGATTTGTTGTTGTTTTTTTCTCATGTCAAAGCAAGGCACCGAAGCCAAAATCTGTTTCCATGTCACACGCATACACGTTCAGTCACTCCTTTAGACATGCGCACGCACACACTCCATCACGCACGCATCCTCAGACGCACGCTCGCACACGCAAAGCCTGCAGGAGAAGGAGCCAGATTGAAGAAAGATTATATTTTGATACTTGCATGGGACGCAGGCCAAGGATAAAATCATAGGGTGCATAATGCTATATTTGCATAATATTGAATAAATGCATACGGCATCTCTAAAAAGGGTTGATCTCCACCCGTCTGTAGGAGACGCCAGGGCGTCCTCATTCCTCCAAGTCTTTAAAATAGCATTAGAGACCATTGTGACCTTTTCCTATTGTTGTGTTGCCTCAGTCCTCGTATGAGTCTCTATAGGAATGTGGAAGGATTTAAATGGCAGACGATCTCTCTATGAGGACTTACTGACCCTGCCCTCTCTCTCTCTCTCAGGGGCACAGTGAGCCCTCCTACATGGGCTGTTGTCTCCATAACCAGGTGTGACGACCTCTCTCTGGGCAACACCTCCTCTGTGTTATGTAACGTGGTCATTCACATCGCTGTGTGTGCTCTCATTTGTCTTGGCTACTTATGCCTGCTTGTCTCTCTCTTTCATGCTCTCTCTCTCTCTCTCTCTCTCTCGGTTTCTCTGTGTCTCTCGTTCTTTCTCTTTCATGCTCGCTCTCTCTCTCTCTTTGTCTCTTGCTTTTAGACCTTTCTCTCATTGTTACGTATAAATTCTTTAAGACACCTAACACTAGTCACTATTATCATAACAGTAAGCATATATCACAAGGAAAGCGACACAGTAGTTGAGCCATTCTTTAGGCAAGGGCTCCATAATATGAAGATAAATATACTATGTCACATGGACAAGGCAGTCTGTTAGGGCTTCCAAAATATTCTTATGATTGCAAGCAGTGTAATTCAACAAGTCAATGCAGTATTTCTTATATTTATGTAACATTCTCTGAGGGACACTGAAATCCAACTAGACTAACAATCTGCTCCAACAAAACGCTATCCAGACAGCACAACATGCAGTTAGCCAACACAAGACTGAAGTTATTAACCAAAGAACTGCCTGTAAAATCATTCTGTTGAGATGAGTGTTTCCAAAAGATGAAACCTGGGTTTAGGCCTATGATCTGTGGGTGAGCACCAAACATAACCCAACAGTGGAAGCTTACAAACAAACTGAAAAAAGGTTCCTTTTTTTTAAAGATTGAAATGAAATCGACATACTGTGTATACTTACACAGTACACACCAAACATTCATTAATAGCTCGTGTATCAGTACTTGTTCTTGAGGGGAGAACTAGCAGGTGAGCGGAAAGCTAATGAGAATCAGACAGTGAACGCCTGGAGCTTCACCTAGAACTAGAAGTGTATGGTGAAAGCACCACCAACGACCAGTCCCTTCACCGCATGTCACACAATTACACCTTGAGTGAGTAACAGATTGGGATTCATCTTCACAAATCCTACAGAGGCATTTATCCAATACAACCAACGTCCGTTAACACCTCCTTTCCTCAGAATATCTCTGGAGGGATTGTGAAGGCCACATATGACACCCACTCAAAGGTCAATTATGTGAGAGGCTTTTGGAATGGGAAACATCTATCAATTAATATCAGACTGTCTGTATGTCCTACAGAGCACAGCCACTGCATCTTTGGGCCTGTTTGGAAAACAAACAACAGCTAAAAAAATAGAACGTTGATTACAAAAATAAGTATAACATTCAATACTTTGATTGTCTTTTTAAAATCTATTTATTTTCTGCATATGTAGATGACTTTTTTTTTTAGATTTCAAGCGCATACTGCTGAAGGTGCACAATTTCCTTTTTCTAATTAATGTTTCTTTTCTCTTTTTTTTTCGTTTTCAACATATTGACGTGAAAATAAATGATTGGTCCACAAAGTATAACAGTGCGGTATCAAGTGCTTTTGTACAAAAAGAAAAACAATATTATTATTAAAATATTCATTTTAATGGCTTTACTTCATACATAAATACATGTTTAAAGAACACAGGCGCAATCCACTGTTTGGTCAGTTATATCAGAATGACTTTGATTTTACGATTGGATATATACACAGGAGGGCATGTTGGGCTCTCTAAAGACGCTACAAGTATGTGAGTCGACGTCCTTTGTTCCTAACTCTCTGTCTGTACCTTCTTCCCAGGACCGCTGCAAGATACTTCTTGACTGCCATCTGTTTTCGGTAACGACTGTAGCTGTCAGTGAAGATCCCATCCGAATGTCTTTTGGATAACGGTTCCGACTCATCTTCCATACTGGTCTCCTCCCTGCAAAACAGAAAAAAACGTGTATTAGGTTATAGCTTATGATTCAATTCACGAAATTATTGCACCTGCTACGACCACGTCTCATTGTCTATTGAATTTGACTGATTAAATTTAATCTAGGAGTAATTTAATTTTAAAATGAGATAGGCCTATGCATATCTTTAATCTGTAAAACATTACGCACAATCTAAATCTTTCGTTTATTGACGATGACAGATATTTAATAGAAATGAAGATTTAGCCATAAGATAAGTGTTTAATTATTTATGCATAAACCTTAATGTATTCTGACGCGTGCTGCTCGCTTTTTCAACTGTGTTCTCGTACGGAATCAAAATCCTATAGCCTATCGATCAAAACAGGCCTATTGTGAGTAATCAAATATCAATTCTTTTTCATTAAGCCTTCCTACGAAAACTTGTTTCCCTAAAAGCCTCTGAACGGACCGAGCAATCATGGACGTGTAGACGCCACAACAAAGAACTAAAGAGTAGCAAAATGACTTGTGGTCAGTTGAATGGGTAGAAAATAACGTTGACACAAAAGGCACGAGACAATGGCATTCTGTTGCGAGACACAACTTAAAGACAACTGAATTTACACGGAAGAGAACAAAAAAAAAATGATGGCAGGTAAACGCTTATAAGAAATGCCCTTACCCTACACGTATTGTCATCAGAGAATGCAGATATTGCCTCGCTGTTAACTGACCCAGGATCTCCCTCAAGGCTCTATCTAATTCTTCATCTGCGTGCCTCTCTGTTCTGAGACGATAAAACGCCAAACACATACATCAGTGACCAGACTGGGCAGACAGCACGAGCAAATAGCCTAAATGTGCCCGTCGCATCTAAAGGTAACGTTGGCTTCTTCGTCCTAGATTCGTCTAGATTCTTTTACACCCCCTCGTGTCTGTCTGTCTATCTATCCATCTACTGAAATATGAAAAATAACACTGAACAAATAACATGAGTAACTCTGAAAAACAAAGCAAGCAAACATTATCGCAACAGCAAACAATTCATCCAAATGGAACCGCATAATAAAGTATATGGTTCTAACATGACTGTGTCTTACCTTTTCTCTGGTGGATAGTACAGCGTGTACACATCGTCGTCTAAAGATGGGGGGCTTCGTATAGCAATTTGATCACTGTCAAAAGCCATGTCAGATAACGCATTTCCATCTTCATCATAGGCGTCGTTTTCAAGTCTGCAAAGCGAAAATATGTGTCATGTATGTTTTCAGAAATGATTCTGATGAATCAGTAGTGTATCTATATAAGATCATTGCCAACATGATTTCAATGAAAAAACGTTTCAAGATATTTTGCCTGGCAACATGATTTAGCCTTAAAGAAGATGATATCAAGCGCATTCTACACTTTAGTTAGCAAAGAAATAGCAGGGCTAACCATACTTAATTTTAAAGTCTAGAACAATTTCAAGCAGTTACAGTTTGGCCAAAGATACAAATTAATCATGTCGGATGGGTAGGCAACTTGTTACTCAACAATTTAATTTTAAGCCATCACCAAACTACAAAATTCGTCTAAGTATATGGGCAACTTCCAAAAGGTCGTGTTTTTTGAACTGCATAATTCAAATTACAAATTTTAAAATTTGTCCTAAATTAGGACCCTTATGGGCTATTACGATAAATGCAACGCATTTTTCCGTGGCAAAAACGGACCATCGCCGTGATTTGTAATAAATCATAAATCGAGTTAAAAATCAGGTCAATGTGAATATTAATATCAATTATTGAGATGCTTCTAACTTTAAATAAATCAAGATAAATCTCAATATAACGACGGAGCAACCCCATTCGCTTGCCTCGCCTCTCTTTGGTGACGCCATTCCCGTCATCCCATGGGCTATCCATTGCATTGACTGCACTGCATTTTAATAAGGGGAGTTCTATATAGTGTCCCAGTAGACCAGTAGCGCTCTACGCCAACTACTCCCCTGTCATTTTCCATATTACCCAAGCATAAAATGATGGAAATTACAATACATTATTCTTCAAATGAATACGGAGTGGGTGCACGCTTGTGGATTTTGTAATGTGTTCCAAAAATATGCAAACGATAACCTATAGTGTGGGTTGCGTAAAAGCGCATGGAGTCTGCCTAAACCTTTATGCTGCACAATGCAACCATATGGTAAATTGTATTCACAATTTCAACAAAATGGGAAAATTTGAGTTTAGTATTTTGTCAAACGCCCATTTTCCGTGCCTTACATAGACAGGTTAAAGAGACCCATGGCAAACGTCATTGTACCTACCTAATCTTTGGGTAACTTAGTCCAATAGGGGCGCAGAAGACGCTGTAGTGCATTATGATTCCGTAGATGAGCAAGACTAAAGTCGCTCTACTAGACCTGGCCATGCTGTTGAAAGATTACAAACAAGAGGCAAAGTTAAACAGGTGAAACCGCCAATATCTCGCATAAATGATCATGAACATGCTTGCAGATTCAGTTAATAAAATACAGTGCTTTCCCTTTATCTCCGGGTTTCATATACATTCATTCAAACATCCTCTTATCCACTTAAAAAAACGAGATGAAATCTATCTACAACATCCAGTCCTTCCTTAAAAGTTTAGGAGCGTCAGATGCGACACCAAATCCACTTTCCTTGGCTACGAGGAGAGTCTGCAGGTAAACCCTGAACGCGGGTCTTCGCGTAAAATAATCAAGTCCAAAACTTTAGAAGGGTTCCTTCATAGAATATCTCCAACTAAACCCATTCCGGCAAAATGTGCCTGCATGTTCTGACAGAGCGAATACAGCCCACGTACCTAAAGCAGAGGAAGAGAGTGCTGCTGTTGGATGCGATCCGGGCGCGGCTTGTGCTGAGCGTGTGAGAGATGGATATTTTTCTCACCGCACCTCTTGGTGAAGCGCGTCCGCCGTTTCTTTGCTTGTCGCTCAGAATCTCCAACGTCTGCACTCTTATACACAATATATGACTAGTCGTTTGAACAAACAAAAAACTCAATGAAAAGCAATGCCGGCCTTAGTCTACATGTCTTTGTTGTAAACTTTTTGCTCTGTGCTGTGATTGCCACGGATTTTTATCCATCTATCGTGAGCCTTGCCTTTTTTCAATAAGTCACATTAAGGATGCTATAGACGTCATCAAGCCTTCCTCCCGGAATATAATGGTACAGTTCCTTCCTCGTCGATGAACCCGTCAGACACATTCCCCACCCCCACCGCCCTCTCATAACAAGTTTACTTCTGAACTTCCATCTCTTTTACAGGAAAGATACAATATTGGTTAAGGTCACATGTTTTCCTTTCAGACAACTTCATGGCTAGGTGTTTCTTTGTTGTCACGTAAACGAAGATTAGAGATTTACATTATAGTGCGGTCCAACCCCAGAGAAGTGCATTTGAGAACAGGTGCTACTTGCCGTAGCGACGGAAGGGAATTTTGATTCCCATATCACAACGAACAGCGGTGATCTGAAACTTACGGGAACTGTCCAGTGATGCAGTGCTGAAAAGAAATGAATGAAAGGAAGACGGTTTCAGAATACTGGTTCATTTTCCAAATCACGTCTCACAAATAAGGGAATGTGTTGGAGATTGGAATCCGGATTTGTACATTCGAAAACGGGTCTAATAAAGACGATTTCTAACAACCTGAACCATCTGAGAAAGATTCAATTTAAACAGGTTCCGTAGTCTAGCCTAAATTCAGTGAATGAACCCTATGGTAGACCGAATCTTATGGACATGAATATTGTTGTATCTTAATTAGGCTATTTAATATGCGAATATTAATATCAATATATTATTTAGTAGCCTTGGCTATTTTAATTGAAAAAGATAGCAACCGATCAATCATACATGTATTTTTTGTGTCTGGAAAATACATAGGCTATTATAACGAACCGAACCATGCCATGACTTATGGGCTACTATGCAATTATTTGATTTGAAATCTTTATCACACTTAAGTATTCGATCATTATGAATTAAGCTATTAATATAGGCTATGTGAAAAAAAAATCGAACTGACTTTGTACGAGGGATGAGTTGGCCCAGTACAATTTCAGAGAGGATTATTTCAAGTTAAAGATAGACTGTATTCTGAAGCCTTATTTTGTCTCTCCTCTTAATCAGCAGGCCTTGGTCACACACCAAAGGATAATTGAAGAATTTGATTCCCTGCTGACAGGGAAATATCCACGTCAGCGTTTTGTTTTCTCTGACGCAAAATGACGAACACGCACAGTCATCGTGAGGGGGGATCAACCCCAACTTTTGTTGTAGGCTACGTGATCCTTTACCGAAGAACATCTGAGGTTGTCTACATAAAATTCCAGCAGGCTACCGTCGCTTTGAATTTTCAATGCTGAACAAACGGTGCCATCGTGTGGACAACCGTGGACCTGGCGTTGCCTTTATAATTCGAAGACACGCATCCAGTCATCTCTCAACCCTCATCTCTCAGTCATCACGCATCAGAGAGAGAGCGAGAGAGAGAGAGAGAGAGAGAGAGAGAGAGAGAGAGAGAGAGAGAGAGAGAGAGAGAGAGAGACCGATCGAACTATACAAAATCAGAATGTTCATTATTGAACATTATTTTGTATGTTTCATATTAATCAACAATAAACACAAAATATAACCAAAAATATATCTAAAACATACATGGACTGCACATTTAACTTCCATGATCATGCGCAAAAGGAGAGGAATGCGAGGAGTACGTGTACCCTGTTTCTGCTCAGTCACAGAATAGGCCAGCACGGAAGCCAGGACCATATTTAGGCTACATTTGACGTTTCATTTATTTACATTTGACCCTTCCATTCAAAGCCAAATAGACCTACGGGGGCGTGGTACTAAAGCCACGAGGCAATTTACCCAACAACAGCTCCCACAAGTCTTCAGTGTCCCACCGCCACGTGCCCCCGTTCCACTCGCGCGGTTTATTCAACCCTTGAGTGGTTCTACCTTCCACACAATTTAAGAATGCAGCCTGAGTTTACAGGGACACTACCCTGTGTGGGTAGGGTCCATGTTAACCAATCATAGCCTTTAGCGTTTTAATCAAATTAATCAACATTCCAATCTTCAAAGTTTAGATTGTTGTCTTGGCTGTAAGCCATAAATTAAAATATTATATCTCAATCTTATAAATCAAACAAACCCAACAAACAAACAAAACACACAAACACACACCCATACAAAGACAGGCTAAGTTTGTAGTTTGACTAGATTGAAAAATACCCATTTTAAAGTGTAGATGGCGCCATGATGTCGTGTATATTAGAGATGTGCTTAATAGTTGAATCCATGCAATTTAGCGTGCCCCTCTCTTTCGGTATAACCATTCTCAAGATGAAACCGCCTAGCCTACTCTGCAGACTGATTTTGCAACAACAAAAAGCGGAGACTAGGCTAATAGATTTAACAGCAGACTTAAAGCTAGACTTCGATGAGGCAGCCATATTGCTCTCGGGGCAAGTTGGCCACACAGGGGAACAGCAGCATTCACGATAGGGGAGACGCTTCCCCAAAGCGTCGACAACTGTGCTTATCTATTGTTATGTGGCGTTCAATGCGTTTTTCACCGGTTCCGGTTCCCAAGTTTTAGGTTTGCCGGAGGTGATTCCTGGTTTTGCCACGCCGCTTTTTACACATTTGATACTTTCGAGACCTCGTCTGGACTTTATGTTTCGAGGATTTTGGAACATTTTGACAGAAGAATTTTGTGGAGTTTCACGCACTCGGTATGGGACAGACCGATGTCTGAGATTTTACTTCATACACGGGAAGCGATTGTGTTTCTGCTCGGCTTGTGGGCTACCACAATTGTTTGCAGTCAAGAACTGAAGACGTATGTAACTGCAAGAAAAGCAGGGTCCTTTTTTCAGGTAACAATCTAAAAGTACATTATTGGGGAGTCTGCCTATTTAAAGTCAAGTATAGCAGCCAGGCCCTTTGTAGCCTAGCCTACTTTGTGAAATGAAGGGAAAGTTGCGTGAATCGTGTGGAGTTCAAAGAGCGTCACAAAGTATCAAGTCGTGAGGTAATGTTCTGGTCGATACAATAGCTATAAATGAGCAATTGCATGAGTTTAATCGACATTGGGGAACGCTATATTATGCCTGTTTTTCTGCACGAATGTTATCAATTATACCAAATGTCCGTCGGCTTTCAGTAGCCTACTTTGCCCATACAATAGTTTGAACTGCTCTTTAGAGTAGGGCCTATCCTTCCCGATACTGTTTTGATTGATGTGAAATCGTGTTTTCTTAAGCTAGTCGATAGATGTTTCAACCCTGTGTGTGAAGGAGCACTTTTGCGCACGTTCGCTGTCTGAATGAGAACATCAAACGTGTTACCCAACATGTGCTGTTCGTGCTCGAGCATGTTTATTTGGAATCCACTCAAATACAGCCATTTTATGTGTCTTGCTCAACTTCTAACAGGTAAACCTCACTTCACTTCCGGAAGTGAAACCATTCCATGTTTTCAAATCCAATCATAACTCTATATCGATCTGTCTTTCCAGCAAACACGCGGTGGTATTGGCTCTGCGTTCCGTTTGAAGTCAACACGGTGGCGTGGAACAAGCATTGTGAATTCAGTGACATACATTTTGGTGTGTGTAGACATGCAACAATGCCACAGTAATCCGCACATGGTAATCCCTTAGCGAGGACGGTCTACTGGATAACCATACTGTCTCCCTGTGGACAGACGTTCATGTCTGCCACACACAACTGGAAAAGGGCACACGGTGAAATGCGTGTAGAGGGCTGTTCACAGACAAGTGCGGGCACAAATGAAATAAGTTGATGTGAGGATGCTGTCAGACTGTTGCTTTTACAGAATAAATCACGTGTCAAAGTTTATCTGTTACATCCTCTTGTGGTTATAGAGAGGATATTTTGTGGTTTCAGAGAGTTTGAGGGTTCTAGAGAGGGTATCTCTGTGGTTCTAGAGAGTTCTGAGGGTTCTAGAGCGTTTTGAGGGTTCTAGAGGGTATTTCTGTGGTTCTAGAGTTTTGAGGGTTCTAGAGAGATAGAGAGGGGTTCTTTTGGCATGGTGATCTCTCCCTCTCAGTGGTGTTAGCCTTTGTTGACCACAGCAGGTGGTTTCAGGGGCATGAATGGATTCGGAAGGAAGTTCTCGCCTCCCATTGCCCCCCCTCCTCCCCCTCTCTCCTTACTGTGATTGGCAGGGAGTGGCAGGCTGCCATGGCGATAAGACCATACTGCACCAATAGGGAGTGTTCCAGTGCAACTGCAGAGGGACGCTTTGGTGGAGTCTGCCAGCTGTCCCCCATCCCTGCCGCTGCCCCGTGCCCGCTGTTTACCAAACAAATCTGGGCTCCCTGGTCTGAGGCAGAGCAGAGCGAGGCCTTCCTGTTTCTCTGCTCCCACGACCGCGTTGCTTTCATTTTCAGGCTCGCCCTTGACGCCCGCAACAATATTTACAACCAGAATCAGGATGGGTTTATTCGCCACGAAAGTTCACACAGACACGGTTTACTGCGGTGGGATGGTGTGTACGTGACGCGTATAAGAATCTTAAATAAGTTATGGGCTGAAGTCATTTTCCATGCTTGCAATTGGAATTCCCGCTCGTATTCAAGGATCACTTTCTACGAAGTCGAACTTGTTTTTGTGTACTGAGTGAAATCAAGTGTCTCATGTCCTGACTGAAAGCATTAAGTAATGGCTCAAAGGTAGCCGAGGCCCAACCCTGGCAGTGAACACACCAAGGTTGCACCTTATCTGATTAACTGGAACGGGAATGTAGGCTGACAGGCAGTCATATGACATGGTAGATCCTGTTGAGTGCTTGGGTCAATAGATATCCTCTGTAAATGCCCTGACTGTCCATCTAATGGCACATATCTGATGAGCAATCACCCTTTAAGGACCAGTGCTTTGAGAGCGATTTGTAGGGACCGCGAAGTTACTCGAGAGACATGAGACTTGGTCTGCTTCAATATACACCCGAGTTGAAGGTAGGAATGATCTAGAAACCATATAATAAAGGGCCTGTAACACATGCTCAGTTAGCCTGTGACCCCCTAAGAGCGTGTAACAAAGCCTGATTTGAGTCCGTTTAGGCTGCCGTTAAGGGTGCTGTTAAAGCCTTTGTTACAGAGACTTTCAGCGTTGACCCATATCTCTCCCTTTCCTGCCAGCATTCTCACGCACCTCCTTCTCTATGTAGTGGGTCTCAAACCCTCTTCTGGCCCAAAGTGTTTAGAAACAAGTGCTTCGGTTAAGGTTGTAGCTTTTTGGCTCCCTCGGCCTTGCTCAGTCTTACGATGGTCCGATCGATGGCTAGCCCATGCTGTCATGACGTACGGCTGATGTTGACTGTAGAGGTGTAGAGGGGTGTGTTGACACCCACTTGTGACGTGACGCGTAGAAACATCAAGGCTACAGCCATTGAGGTGTCTGAAATGTCAATCAAACTGTTGTCGCGGCAACGACTCGGGGATAAGGTACCAAGTTACGGTCTGGGGTCGGGTTCACCACCGTGACATGAAGACACATCAGCACCAGTCCCTATGCGGTCCTTAAGTGTCCTGTCCTCACTGGTCCTTAACGTTTACCCTGCGTCCAGCCAAGACACAACCCTCTCTGAGATCTGGATATCTGGCTTTTTCTTTCTTCAAACAACAGAAGCGTTGTCTTATGTTCTGAATAAATCATCACTGTGGCTATGGACTCCACCGAAAGAAATCCTCAGTCTGGCTGTGCAGACCGCTCTGCCACAGGGCGTGTGAATGAGAGAAAGGCCAGTGGCTGTCGAGTGAGCTTGTGGGGTTGAAAAGCGATTGGACGGGCCCGATCATGTGACGTAGCTTTGGGCTCCCTCAAGCCTCAGTTCTATTCCCGGTCTCGTCAGCAGCGCTGTGGTAGGAGAGTGCGCCCAGCCTGACTGAAACTGTTGTTTCCATATAGATGAAGCGATAAGGACAGACATGCATCATGGTTGGGCGCTAAAAAAAGCAACGCCTTTGACCACTTCAGCCTGACTGCGGGTCGAGTTCGGAAAGCTTGATCGTTCCGTTGCGCTGTAATGGCGTGTAATTTAGCCGCCGCTTTCATCCGAAGCCATGGGCAGTGGGATTGGAAACGTGCAACCTTCTTGATCCGCGGTCAAAATGCTCGACATGAGCTACGCCCATCCCTGTCACTGTCAGCCAGAAGATGATCACTTGTGAAACAGCGCTCAGACCAGCTGAAACGTCCTGCTTGGTTAAGCCAACCCTTATTAGTCACTTGTATCATATTTTCCACCTCTCATCACTCCCTCCACCTCCCATCACTCCCTCCACCTCCCATCACTCCCTCCACCTCCCATCACTCCCTCCACCTCCCATCACCCCTCCACCTCCCATCACCCCTCCACCTCCCATCATCACCTCTACCCCCCCATCACCACCTCCATCTCCGTCAAGATTGTCCTCCTTCCTCCTGTTGTCTAGCCTCATCAGGATTACCAGGTCAGCAACGTCAGTACGGATAACCAGCTCCAGACAGTAAATCACCAGGGCAGCGAGATTTACCGCGTGGACACCCTGCCAGCCAGACTGGCCTGGTCTGATCTCTCTGTTGACTTCTCCCCGATGCCTCCGATTTGTCATTAGCATTTAGCGTCAGCATTGCATTAGCATTTAGCAGTGGCGCTAAGTGGATGAGAAGCTTGAAGTGGTGTGAGGCGGTGGCGGTGTCTGGAATAGCGCAGTCGGCTGTCGGGGGTCGGGAAAAGGTTGGGGCTGTGTGGCACCCTCCAGGTGCTGACTCGTCAAACCGCCCCCTGCGGGGAACCTGTGCATGTAGCCTGTAGGCTTATCTTTGATGAGTCAGGAAAGATAATACTCTTGATCTCCGGCATAATGGCAGAAGCGCCGTTCCTTGCTGAATAGATAGCTCATGGTCTTTGTCATCGCTGTGTAAAGAGTTAAGAAATCCTATCTTTGGGCTTTGTGAGCGTTCCAGTGTTGGGCCGTGTGTAGGATACGCGTGTTTGATTGTGGATTGGGGCCGGGTTCATTGTGGAAGTGTATTAGAGGATTGTTGGTCTGTGACACTCATGTGTGCATACTGTTAATGCTCTCTGCGCTCCGAGTGACACAGGACTGCTTTTGTAATGCCAACGAGCCACACATCTGTGGAAGGCTGGCCGTCTGCGGGCGTGTCTCTCTCTGTCTGGCTCTCTGTCTCCTGCTCTCTCTCTCTCTGTCTGTCTCTCTCTCTGTCTGTCTCTCTCTCTGTCTCCTGCTCTCTCTCTGTCTCTCTCTCTCTCCCTCTCTTGCTGTCCCCTCCCTCCTCTGTTGATGCACACTAACAATGTCTCCTGTCTTTATGAGTCTCAGTTCATCTTCTCTCTCTCGTGTTGAGCTCCTCTCTCCTGCTTCTGGCTTGGGGGAGCATCCGCTGGCGACAGCCAGCCACAATACAAATCTGTCTCCAGACAGCAGATCGATCGGCTGTATTGATCCCTGGTTCATCTGGGTCTACTGTCTTGTGTTTGTTGTGCTCACTACGGTCTCCCTCGATCTGGGATCGTTACAGAGAAGGAGAAGCAGGAAGGAAGGATGCAGTTTTGTCGTATTTTCACAAAGGGCTGTTCATTTTGTCTTATTAGCGCCACTGAGACTGCTTGACCACTGAAGCCATGCTTAATACTGTAGTAAATAACAATAATAGATCTAGTTCTTATGACCCATCTCCCTACTGCTTTCTCCAGATGACGACAGCTCTTCAGAGAGGAGCTGGAGTTCCTCCTGGTTATCAGTCAGGAGAGGACCAATGTTTGCTTTTCACCCCTTTGATCTGTGAATGAGTACAGCTCACCTCCCAGCTCTCACCAGTGTTGACTCTAGCTCAGGTCATCAGCTGCGTTGGTCTAAGTGTTCAGAACGCTAGGCCCAAGCTCCGCCTCTCTCTGTCTTTTAGCGCGGCCCTCGCTTGGACTTTCCCCATTTTAAAGACGCGCGCACACGTGTCCGGCTGTTCCTTAGCTTCTTACAGGGTGTCAGTCTCTTGGGTCGGACACCTGTTTCTCCCACATTCCTCTGTGATCTCTCTCACGCACGCACGCACACACACAATCTCTCACTTACTCCCTCTCCCTCTTCACTCCCTCTCGCTCTACTCTCCCTCTTCTCTCCCTCTCGCTCTACTCTCCCTCTTCTCTCCCTCTCGCTCTTCTCTCTCTCTAGTCTCTCTATTCTTTCTCTATTCTTTCTCTCTCTCTTCTCCTCTCTCTCACTCTCACTCGGTATTTGAGGGGCTCCCCGGTGTTGAAACAAGAATGAGAACATGACCCAGCTTGCAGATTATGCTCTTGGCTTGGACAGTACACACACACACCTCCACACACACACACACACACACACACATGTTAAAGCAGCGTTGGGAGGGGCTTCCATCCGCCGTGTAACAGGAAGGGGCTCGTCCAGGTGGTCATGTGTGTGTCAGCGAGGGAGAGCCCTTTTGGTCAGGGTGGGGTAGACATCTCTGGAGGCTGGAACGTAATGTCTGTTTTCCAGTCAGGCCGCTCTTGTCGAAGGGGAACTTGAGGCATGTGACTTAGGGAGCCTTGCATCAAATCTTTGTTTTCAACATGGGGAGGGTCTTTGTGATCTGAGAACGCCTCAAGCGCGCAATGAATAGAGATGGCTGGGAGCAGTTTCGAATCCACTGCCGTGCAATTCAAGCTTCTGCGAGGTTCTGCTTTGGCTGACTAACACAGCCATTCGATGTGTCTCTCTGCAGTCGTGACGATGGGTTGTGTCAAGAGCAAAGAAGACAAGGGCCCCACGCTCAAGTACCGTCCGGAGAACTCGGCCTCCACGCCTCAGCACGGACACATGGGGCACTACGGGCCTGACCCCACCCTCCTGGGCCAGTCCCCCAGCCTCAAGGGCCCCGGGGGCGGATACAACAGCCACGCCTCCGGCCTCACACCGTTCGGAGGCTCCTCCTCCATCATGACGCCGTTCGGCGGCGCCTCGTCTTCCTTCACGGCTGTCACGGTCAGCAGCCCCTTTCCGGGCGTGGTCACAGGTGAGGTCGGGACCCCGCGCAGGGGATTGTGGGGAATGTAGGCAGATTCTAGGATTCTTCATGTTTGATATGCATATATGCTGCCGGAGGTCTGTGGGGGAAATGAATTTGCTGAACTCATTATTTTTGTTGCCAAAGTGAAATTACGTTTCTAAATGGCGATGTACCACCACTGCGCAAGCATGTGTGTTAGATCCCTGTAGTGTTCAGGGATTGTAACTCCCCCCTCATCTCACTCCCTACCTCCTCACTCTGTTCTAATCTAATCTCACGAGGGTGTTTAGATCTAATCCCGCCCCAGTCGATTTCGTTGTACCGGTCTGGGCCTGTCTGCTCTGCCTGCCGTCTCTTCTTAGATCTGCCTTCAACACGTCTCCCTGCCCTGCGCCTTATTATCCAAGAGCTTGAGTTGCATCGTTGTAGGTGGCTAGTTTTCCATCCCTCACCTACTCGAGTTCCTCCATCCGAGGAAAAGCACACATGCTTAGCGGAGGAGCCCTTGAAACTAATTGCGTTTTCTTGTCGGTCGGTCTGTGTGTTGACTGTCAGATTTGATATCCCAGAGAGAGAGAAGGTTCATCTGACCTGCCCTCCTCTGGAGTTCTCACTCACACTTGTACTCCCTGGAAGGTGGCGTGACCTTCTTCGTGGCGCTGTACGACTACGAAGCCAGGACGTCGGACGACCTGTCTTTCAAGAAAGGAGACCGCTTCCAGATCATCAACAACACGTGAGTACACCTTAGTGCCGTTTGGCGCTCTTGATTCGTTTGATCCGGTCGATCTAGTTTTTGATCCGTACGCGTCCTAAATGACAGTTGAGCGTGCTCGTGGCTGCTGCGCAATCCAGGCCGGACTGGCCTGGTTTAGCGTGTTTGTGTGTTGCGAGAGCTAATCTCTTATTGTATCGCAGCTTTAACATGGATCCTGAAATCTGTCTAGGGTTAATGGATCCTTCTAATGGACCATCTGGTTAAGCCTTCAACTCAGATCTCAGCTGTTGGCGCTGATGCTCTCCGCTCAATCAACATCCGCACAATCAGAGTCACGCGTCCGCACGCACCGTCTCAACTGCTCCAGATGCGCAGTTTAGATTGGATTACATTTTAGAGACCCCTGGCATGTGTTTCGGTCGTGGTCGGGGCATAGCTGGACTGTCCCAGTGTGTCTAATGAGGGAGGTGCCTGTGGAGCCTTCTGACACGGGTCTCTGTGGTTTGTGTTTCCCTCAGGGAGGGGGACTGGTGGGAGGCTCGCTCCATCAACACTGGCAACAAGGGATACATCCCCAGCAACTACGTCGCTCCTGCCGACTCCATCCAAGCAGAGGAGTAAGACGGCCTCGCCTCCCATTCTCGACTTCTCCCCCTCCTTTTCACCCTCCCTCCCTCTCTCGCTCCCTCTCTCTCCTCCCTCCCTCCTTCCCTCTCTTCTTCCTCCCTCTCACTCACTCACTCACTCCCTCTCTTCTGCCTCCTTCCCCCTCTTCTTCCTCCCTCCCCCTCTTATCCTTTCCTCCCTCTCTTCTCTTTTCTTCTCCCTCCCTCCCCCTCTTCTTCCTGCCTCCCTCCACCCCTTTTGGCAGCAATGGATACAGCTCTGTTAGCGGCAGCTCTGTTAGCAGCAGCTAGCGGAGCGCTAATGAAGGCAGCGTGACAGAGGGTCACACACTGACTAACCTTCCAGGAGCACATGACAGGATGGGACAATAAGTCCACATTGTCACTTAGAAGAGATGGCATTCCTGTAGTCCAGAAACCCAACCTGGATGACATGTTTCATAGGATGTGCTGTTTTTAGACAGATTGTCTTCCTTGTTCTATGACCTGTTTTACTGGGCAGGATTGCTGACAGGCCAACAGGCAACTCCATCAGGTGTATGGAATTAGAACTGATAGTTTATACTGTTAGAATGTGCAGAGTATAAAGGGGTTTGGCATCATACAAACCAGGATTCTTGATTGATCATTTTAACAATGCTTTCCTCTGTTCCTTCATCATAGTTCTAGTTGAAGATATAGATCAGTGTTGACTAAACTTTCTCCAGATCTCACATCTAATGGGCTTTGTTGCCAGGTGGTACTTCGGTAAAATGGGTCGCAAAGACGCCGAGCGACTTCTCCTGGTAACAGGAAACCAGCGAGGCACGTACTTGGCACGAGAGAGCGAGACCACCAAAGGTGAGGAGCGTGCTTACATCACTCACACACACACACACACACACATGCACACCTGGGTCCTACCTTATAGTGTCCTGTCCTCCAGGTGCTTACTCTCTGTCCATCCGAGACTGGGACGACATGAAGGGAGACAATGTGAAGCACTACAAGATCCGCAAGCTGGATAACGGAGGCTACTACATCACCACACGGGCCCAGTTTGACAACCTGCAGAAGCTGGTCAAACACTACACAGGTATGCAGCTGGCCAGCTAGCCCTGACACACACACACACACACACACGCTGTGGAGGTAGCTCTTTAGCTGAGAGCAATTTCTGGGTGCACATTCCACATCCAAGCGCCTGGTATGAAACGTGTTATTAGACTGTAGATGACACGGCGTGCGAGCGTGTTCCAGTCCTAGGTCTCTGATTTAGTCGCCGTTGTCAACAGCGTTGTAATGTTGGAGGCCAACGAGGTTGTTGTGTTAAACATGGTTATTTTGTCCTTCGCCCGTCCATGGCAGGTATGATTCATGTAGGTAGGTAAGACACGATTCAAGGAACTGTTTGGGAGGTGTTGTGCATTTCTAACGTTTTTCTAATGTTTTCAGTAAGCATCTTGTTGTGTTGTGGAGTAACAATGTTAGATGTTCGATAGATGCTCTCTATCAGCAAACATTCAGTGAACAGTTTGAAAACATGAACCGAATGACGGTTGGCCTCTTGCGCATCTAAAGGCCATCAAGGACAGGATGTTGCTTACAGATATGCAGGGTGTGTTGGATAGTGGATGACGTGTGTGTGCGTGTGTGTGTGCGGTTCCAGAGCACGCCGACGGGCTGTGCCACAGGCTGACGGTGGTGTGTCCCACGGTCAAGCCGCAGACCCAGGGCCTGGCCAAGGACGCCTGGGAGATCCCCCGCGAGTCCCTCCGTCTGGAGCTTAAACTGGGCCAGGGCTGCTTCGGGGAGGTGTGGATGGGTAAGAGCCCCTCCACCTGATAAGCACCGCTCGCCTCCTCCATCACACTCGCTCTGTCAGCAGCCCCTCCCCCCATCACCTGTTCTGCGTCTTATCCCTATATGCATTGTGGCGTCCACGGTTTTTATGCGTTGGCGTTTTATAGCATCATATTCTGCACTGATGAGTCACTCGTTGTCCAGTGCGATTCATTCATGACGTGAAATCTGTTTGTATTGGCTCTGTTTGTAGAAGTGACGCTGGAGGAGTCAATTATTATTTAAAGTGCTCAAATAGAGGCCAGAATGATGTCATCCTGCTATCTTGTAGGCTTCTGAAGATGTTCCAGGTTAACACTGAACTCTGATGACTCACTCATCAGAATGAGTAATGCAGAACCACCTATTTACTAATAGCTAAACTGTTTTGCAACCAGAAACCTTTCAGTAACTTTCTGCCCCGTCCCTGCTACTAATGAGATCCATTGAGAGGTGTAACAACTGCCACGCCAGCCGCATTCCAACCCTGTTGCGTCGTCATGTGTGGGCAGGAACGTGGAACGGCACCACCAAGGTGGCCATCAAGACCCTGAAGCCAGGCACCATGTCTCCTGAGGCCTTCCTGCAGGAGGCTCAGATCATGAAGAAGCTGCGTCACGACAAGCTGGTGCCTCTGTACGCTGTGGTGTCGGAGGAGCCCATCTATATCGTCACCGAGTACATGGGACAAGGTACAGAGGAGCCCGCCATCCACGGTCTGCATGCTTGGACTGGTGTTTAAGGAGGAACCGTTCAAATCCACTGGTTTATCCTGAAATACTGTCTGGGATGAATTAGGCTGGGTTGGAGTTTCACTCCTTGAGTGTTTTCTGGTGTGTGTGTGTGTGTGGTTCTTGCAGGAAGTTTGCTGGACTTCCTGAAGGAGGGAGATGGGAAACAGCTCAAACTGCCTCAGCTGGTAGACATGGCGGCTCAGGTAAACTCAGCTCTGCTGGAGGAGTTTAGAGAAGCTCAAACTACAGCTGACAGGGTGTGTGTGTCAGTGTGTGTGTGTGTGTCAGTGTGTGTGTGTGTGTCAGTGTGTCAGGCTTGCTGGTGCTAGGTACTTCTATGAGTCAGACAGTTGCCCATATGTCTGTCATATTTATTAGATATTAAGGCTGACATCTCTACACACACACACACACACACACACACACACACACACACACACACTGCCTGTGTGCTCCGCTCTTCCCACTGTTCTGCTTATTGCCTGAAGCACTTAAACAGCCCTCCTCAGGGGACGCTAACAGCTAGTGTGTCGACCGCACAATGAGCTCTTCAAGCTTCCCCGCTCTCAGCAGAATAGAAAAGGGTTTGGTGATTTTGTCAGGCTTCCAGGGGTTTAACAGGGCTCGCATCAACATGCCAGTCCCATCCACACCAGTCTCTCTCTGTCTCTCACACACACACACACACACACACAGCTGACTGTCACTCTGCTGTGTTCAGTCTACACCAAACAGGACTTTTTTCCCCATCGTGAGACCAGAAGCTTTTCCGAGCAGAACTTGGACTTGGACTGTCAGACCTGTGACATTTAGAAGCTTGTTTGGTCTAATTATCTTCTGGTTCACCTTAACACACTCCCTGCCCCTCCCTGTGTGTGCCCTGCCCTGCCCTGACCCAGATCGCAGACGGCATGGCCTTCATCGAGAGGATGAACTACATTCACCGAGATCTGCGGGCGGCCAACATCCTGGTGGCAGATAACCTGGTGTGCAAGATCGCTGACTTTGGTCTGGCCAGGCTGATCGAGGACAACGAGTACACAGCCAGACAAGGTGATCTGTCTGGCTCCTGTCCCACACACAGGGCATCTGCTTGGTCCCTGCCTACTGACCCCCGTCTGCCCTAATCAAACTGAAAAACACTTACTAGCTTGTTGGCATCAAGAATGTGTCTGCAGATCTAATCTAATATTGTGACCATAGGATATGCTAAATAGGTACGGTATTACGGTAAGTAATATCGTGTGTGTGTGTGTGTGTATAATTGCAGTAATAGTACCAAGCTGTTCATCAGAATCTGTTTTTGTTCGCTGTGCAAGATATACATACACATAATTTACTATGGCAGGAAAGAGCAAACATGGAACATATACGGAACATAATAATGGTAGATAAACATATAATATAAAATACAAATAAGATAAGAGTGAGATACAGGTTGATCAGTGGTTTCTCTCTCCCCCCCTGCAGGAGCCAAGTTCCCCATCAAGTGGACGGCCCCTGAAGCCGCTCTGTACGGGAAGTTCACTATCAAGTCAGACGTGTGGTCCTTCGGCATCCTGCTAACAGAGCTGGTCACCAAGGGGAGAGTTCCCTACCCAGGTAAACAGGCCAGGGCACGAGCATGGAACTGGGGCGGTGTGTCACCCAACCTGTTAAACCCGGTGTGTTTGTGACAGGGGGTGGGGGGGGGGGGGGTGTATAAGATTGTCAACGCTGATGGCTCTTGGTACTTTACTGTGGGTGGTTCCTGTCACCTGTGTTGCCTCGCCCCCTGCTGAGCCAGTGGGGTACTGCGGGAGGGCTGTGAATGTCTTGCTGTGAATGGTCCCTGATTGGACAGAGAGCCTTCTGGCAGACTCGGTCTTTAGGGCTGCATTCCATTCCAAAAAGCTGGCCCCTTCCCTGTGGCCTAAATCACTTCCTGTTCCTAAGACCCGGGGGCCAGCGAAGCATAACAGACGTGTCTCCTGCTCTCCTCCGCCTTGATAACATCTCCCTCCCATCTAAACTGCTGAGAGGTGTGGAAAGGGCTCTGCGGAGGATGTTTTTATGAATGGAGCCACGCCCCTAATGTGGCCTCGTCTGCCCCTTTGCCCACCGGAGCTTCCTCTGATTGGTTGGGGAGCTCTGTGATGTGAGAAGGGGCATTGCAGATCAGGTAATGGTGGCGGCCTTCAGCCCTCCCTGGTCCTGGAGGTTAGACTCATGGAAGTGTCAAGACTCCTCACCTCTCTCACCGATGGCACAAGGTAGACTGGTAGGACGTACTTATAAGTGTATGAGAGCCATCGGTGGCATTCTGCATTGAGGCACACCAAAAGCGAGGGCACTTTTCATCGAAGACGAACCAGATCTGTCCCCTCTCATCTCGCTTATTTATGGTTGGATGACTCATGTTCTTTAAATAAATCCCCCCTGCTGAGACCTGATCCATGCCAACCTCTCCACAGTTCTCACATGGAATAAAAGGCACACACTCTCTCTCCCCGACACGTCAACCAACAGTTGCCTGAGTTCCATCTCCTCTTTCAGGGAGTGTGAGAGAATTTGATCCCTGTGGTCCCTGGAGATGGAGAGAGAGAGAGAGGGGGGATTGAGGATTGGGGCGAGAGAACAGGGACAGAGAGGGGGAGGGGGGTAGAGACTGAAGGAGGGAGAACGGGGGCGAGAGACATAGAGACAAGGCGGGAGAGAGCAAAAGAGGGGGCGTAAAGGATACAGTTGTGTGCCGTTGCCACTCGCTCTCTGTCACAACCCCTTTTAGCTGCTGGCCACCTCCCCAGGGAGGACAAGTGAGAGCTAGCTGCTCTGTCACTGGGTTCACAAGGGCTGTCTTCCTGTGCTGGACTAGAGAGGGTCCTGGGAGACAGGAGCAACTACACACACACACACACACACACACTAGCTAGCTTGTTCAGCTGAACAGGCTAGAATGCAAGAGATTATTTCAGGCTTAATGCCAGACCACTGGCATTTATAGATATACAGCCATATGTCCTGTCCGGTTTTGATAGGATAGAATGTCATGGTATTCTCTTCAATTTACTTAGAAGCACATGCTTCTAATCAGGGCTGAACATTGGAACAGAGCATGTTCTAGCATAACAGCCCTGAAGCCCAGCTGGTGAGAGACCAGAGGCTGTGCTTCCTGGTTCTGCTTGTGACTGTTCCCTCTGTGTGTCCCCAGGCATGGTGAACCGGGAGGTTCTGGAGCAGGTGGAGAGGGGTTACCGCATGCCGTGCCCCCAGGGCTGCCCCGAGTCCCTCCACGAGATGATGAGGGTGTGCTGGAAGAAGGAGGCCGACGAGAGGCCCACCTTCGAGTACCTGCAGTCCTTCCTGGAGGACTACTTCACAGCCACGGAGCCCCAGTACCAGCCTGGGGACAACCTGTAGAGGCCCCTGCCTGCTGTCCCCGCCGCCCCCCCCCCCTCTCACCTGGCACCTACCACCAGACTGGCTGGGGAGTTGAACTACCGACCCTCAGGCACCATCGAGAACCACAGTGCCGGTTAAGGATTCATCTAGAGGGATTTGAAACCAGCGACACCCTCCCCACCACCCCTGCGTCAGCATCGTGTAGCGCTACAGTGTTGGCTTGTGGCGGGCGACGTTACAAGGGGGCTGGGGAGTTCTACACGACTGTAAAAACGCTAGTCTCCGAAAGCACGCTGGCAATCTTTCCAATTGGCCCTGTGGAAAGATGACTTGGGGAGAGACGCTACCAGTGTTTCTGCAGCGTCTCTTCTCAGCTTCCTCAGCACGTTAGCGTGACCTATTGGGGGGTCGCTGAAGCTGCGTCGGTGTGTCTGGATGAAGCGAGATGTCCTTGGGACAGGTACCTTTTCAAGTCCCAGGTGGAATCCAAACTCCCTTGTTTTCCATTTAGTTCTGAGATAACAGATGGTGTTTCTCTGAACAGTTTAGTCTCAGCTGTTGGCTGTCTTGTCAGTTGCACACTTGTTTTATTTTGGGGGGGTTTTGAGGGGGGGGGGTATGCTTTTTCCCTTCCCATTTTTTTGCCATTTATCTCTAACGATTCATTTTACTTTGGGATGTTTTTGTAATTCAAGCTTACTATATGTACAGCATTGATTTGTCTTATTTTAGTTGGGTAGTACTTTTGAAATTAAGTGACCAAGAACTGTGTTTGATGAATCTTAAAGCATATGAGCTGTGTTAAGACTGAAGTAGGATGTAATGACCTTCAGTGTGTCATGATAACCGCGTGGGAGGACAGTGACAGGTTGCAACAGGTCTAGACGTGTTGTTGAACAGGAAGAAAATTGTAAGTGATTTTATGTTGGTACGTTTCTTTTATATGAGGTGAACTGAGTGGCCGACTGGATTTGCCAAGATGTTATTGTTTTATATTGAGGGTAATGGAAAAAGTATCTCGAAAGCAGTTTTTTTTTAATCCCCTAATGGCCAATACCGAAATGTTTCTGCAACGTTTTATAAATGTTTCAGAGCTAATGGTAACTTTTTTTTTGTCCACAGAATAATTTTATGGGATGAAAATACACTGCATGTGAATGAATGTTATATTAATTGTGTTGCGTCGTTTCATTTCTCATCATGTGTGCTAATGGTGTAACTTCACATGTTGTTGCCCACTCGATCTGCTTGTTAACTTAGCAACCGCTTTGGTAACACTTGCGCAGCCTTGGAAAACAACGTGTTTGTCGGAGCATTAACATAAATGGAAAAAAGAAGAAAAAAAGAAGCTAAAATCGTTGAGCCAGCTGTTTTGTGTTGCTTTGTGACATGTATTTTAACATCATGCAGCCCCCTGCAGTTCACTAACAGTACTGCACACTAAAATCCGATTCATTGACATTCTCCTTGTTCCCAGAGTTCAATGTTTGCTGATCCAAAGATATGAGTCTGGAATTCAACATTCTAGCAAACTGTTAAACTGGGGCAATGAAAACAGAAATATCACTGGCGGCTGATGTAATAAATAATACATGTATGCAAAGTATCTGGATAAAGGCTCTGTTAGAGGAACCCAAACACCGGCTGTTGTATTTACTTACTAGGTCGCTGTCAAATGTTGACTTTCAGAGTCCGACAGCGGAGAAGCGACTTCGTTTTTCTCGGCTTTTGACCTGTAGCGTTCGTGTTCTCTGAGTTTGTTTTGACTCCCAGGCTTTCGTTTCGCCAGGGCAGTCTGTGGTCGGTCTACACGGAGATTTGTGATGAGGTAAACAACTCCATATGTTGGTCATTCTGTCATTGTGGTTACGATGAGAACTTTGGAAAAATATGTGAAAAACTGTCTTATGCTTTGTCCACATCCGGAAACTGTATGTGTTGTCAGAATGAGAATTAGGAACGGTGTAAATGAGGACTGTAATAGGAAATTGTCAATAGAATAACTAATCTGAATTTGTACAGTCAAAAATAAAAACATTTTTATAAAGGTGGTTAGCCGTGTTTCTGTAAAATACCACTAGAAGCCTTGAAGGAATACGGCTAGAATAGGGACTCAGGTTATGGGATAAATAGTTTTATTGGAACGTCTTGTGCTGTACAACATGCAATGCAATAACATGCATGCAATAAGACAACATTTTAAGGTTAATTGGTTCAAGTTTACATTTAAGTTAATATAATAGGAAGAATGTTTCATGCATTTATACACAATCTACAAAATAAATATAATTGAACAGAGTATAATGTTTTTGTTGTGCTTCGGCTACCACTTGAAAAGACGTCCACAAACTAGGACATGACGATGGACCGTGGCGTCCTTCACATGACTCCCTCTGCGTTAGTCCTCCTCATGCCTACAAGGACAACCGAATTCAGCAAGCAAGGTCTCGAAAATAGATGTTAACAGTTAGCATATCAAACCAACTTGGTTGGAGGGATTCAAGAGATCCTGACTATTTCTATTTCCCCAGCCCTTAACTAAGTTGAATGAGGGATTTCTCCAGGTTAGGCTGAGTCAGTGATTGGAGCCTTACCGGACCATCTGCTTGTACATGCCCAGGGCCTCCTGGGTGACGTACTGGATGAAGGTGGGATCCTGAAGGTCGATCTCTGAAGGGACGGTGAGGATGAGGGAGGGAGAGTTCATAATGTTCACTTCCACCTTGGTGTCTGCTCTGGGCGCGTTGTCTCCGTCGCTGGTCTGGGCCACCTGGAGAAGGGAACGGTTAGAACCTGTGTCGACGTCATCGTCAAACTATCACTTATCGTCGGCGTCGCAACGTCGAATTCACCGCGGTACCTTCGTATGTTTTGCCGATACGACAGTCTCGGATATGAATCTCTCACCGTGGTGATGCGGAACAGACTCGCGGGGATGTTGGTGTTGTTGTCGGCTAGCTCGGCCACCCAGCTGAACTCGGTGTCCATGTTGGAGAGCCAGCTGACCGTCTCCTCGGTGTGGCGTTGCACGATTCCCAGGATCTCGTCGTACTGCTCCTTGGACACCTGCAGCAGCTGAGACACCTCATCCAGCTCCACGTGCAGCTCACGAACGCTTGGACACTCTGGCGGAGGGACGGAGGTTTGAGACGGAGGGCAGGTATGTGTGTAGGTCTTACTAGACCCTATTTTAAATCGGCAAGTATGTGAGGTTTCTCTGACAGACATTTTGGGCCCATGCACCCTTTCCGCAATGCACCCTTTCCACAAGTCCGCTTTTTTTCTTTTTTTTTACTTTGGGAAAGTGGCTCCCCCTGTATATTACAGTTTAATATTTTTTGTTTACTATTATTATTTTCCCGTGATAGTCAATCACAAGTGTGGTAATATGCCTCTGCTTCAGGTGCCCTTGAAGTATAGTGCCCTCAGATCATCCCAGTGGTTACCTCAGTGTGTGTCCGTGTGTCCAAGCCTCACCTGTGAGCAAGGCTCCTTGGCAGGCCTCACACTGGTTCTGCAGCTGCCAGCACTCGGACGTCTGTCTGCGGAGGTCCCTGCACAACTTCCTGTTCTGCAGGAAGCGGGGAAACAAGTCCCTCTCTGCAAGGAGGACATCATCACAAGTCACAACTCCTTACTCCCCAGACATGCATCACAGTAGACTTGTACAATGTCTACAGAGATCTAGGACTCTAATCGTGATAAGAGCTTACTATCCAGCCATGTTGTCCTCACCTCTCTTAGATTCTTCCTCTACTGCATCGTGCAGGTCATCGAACACCTGGGTGACCACAGCCCCGAACTCCTCCACGACGCTCTTCCCAAAGTCAAAGAAGGAGTCCAGCACCTCCTCCAGACCCACTCCCTGGAGGAAGGCAGAGTCGCGGGCCGGGGAGAAGGGGTCCTCTGTGGGCTTCACTTGGTCCCTGAGCTTGGGAGAGAAGGCCTTCTGCAAAGCCGAGTCCAGCTTGTTCTGGAGGCGAGACACCAGCACCATGCTGCGGTCGAACAGGGTGCCCACCTTGACGAGCAGGCGCTTGAAAGAGTCCTCGATGCGGACCACCTCTACGTCTGGGTTCTCTGAGCTCTGGTTCACCACCACGTCCAGACTGCCTTCCGCCACTGGGGGGCGCTGCTCCCGCCGGGGGCCGAAACGAGAGGAAACTCGGCGGAAGAAGTTCTCGACCTGGAGAACGAGGATTGTGGGATTGTGTTTGGAAAGAGGTCATGGTTCAAGTAAGCCGTGACTGGTTTAACTGCATGATCTGTACAGTACGTTGTTTTTTTTAAACCCTGGCATTATATAAACACGAAGTTATGAAAGTTTCGACTGTTTACTCAAACGTTAAACTCTCCCATAAATATACAATTGGTATGCCCACTATATTATGCTGTTTTGTATTGCATGTGTTTAAGACACACAAACAGGTTGCATTGTTATTTTGCAGCATCTCATTGATTCTCATTGACTCATGTCTTCACTGGAGGGCAGGATGTTAATATTCATTCAGAAGAGGCGAGGGTTCTGTACCTTGGAATGGAAAGTGGAGAACCCGCGGCGGCATGTGGAAGTGTAGAAGGTCTTGCACGCGTCCTCCAGGCATGGCCGACACTCCTCCCATTCCGACTGGAGGGACATCTTGCACTGCTCCTCCGCCTCCTCCAGCTTCTCCGTCACCTCCTGGGTCAACTGGGCTGCCCCCTGGTAGGTCACAAGAGGTCACCACTTTTAGGTTTTGATACCGCAAGATCGACGCACGTCCCATTCATTCATGGCCAATGACTGCCTCTGACAGTCAAGTCGTGTGAGTTTACATGTGGTATTAAAGCTTAGTTTGATAAAGGAGGTTGGGCTGGTCTGTATCTAACTCCCAGATTAAAGCTAGCTGTACACAGACGCTACGATGCCGTTAAACCTACCTTCTTCTTGTCGTTACTGTGGCGGAGAGACTTCATGAGGTGCTCGTGCTTCTCTTCGTTCTTCACCATGATCTCCTTCATCTGCTTGACTCCATGAAGAGCCTTCCTCACTTCCTCATCCACCAGCTTCTCCCCGTCTACAGAAAGCTCTGTGGGAGGAAGAGGAGGAGAGAACGTGCTCTCAAACACATCCCTTCAAAGGTTTGGAAGATAAGATGCACTTCGCATGGTGTGTGTTTTAATATGAAGGTGAAGGGTCCTTGGTCCCTCACGTTTTAGGGTGTCCTCTGATATGTCTGTTGGAAGGTCCTCTGGGGTACAGTGAAGAACCCCTAGGGTCACGACCAACACAGCCAAGCCAAGCATGAACCTCATCTTTAGGACAGACGTCTCAGTCTCACACAGGAAAACTATGTTGGAGGGAGAAGGCGGAGCAAGTCACGAACAAGGAATGAACAACACAAACTGGACTCTTTACCGTTTGTTAAGTAACGTACCACATTTTTCATAAATACCTACGTTAGCTCTGCTTTAATACAAACATTCTGTGGACACATGTTGACATGGACACCTGCCATTTACATATATGTAACGGCAAACGAATAACCGTGCTTGAACAAACAAGTGGCGTGATTTAATCTTAAGGCTAAAGGGTAAGAGGATTTCATCTTGAGCAGATTGGTAAACAATGAGGCCAGGGAGCACGTCCTTGAATCAACACAGGGTGGCGCTACAGTCCTGTTGGAGAGACAACCTGTTGCTGTATCGCATGTGTTTTTATGAGGATCAGGAGGTGGACAACAGACTAACTGATGGCCGATCGATTTGTCAGCTCTTGAAGACCCTCATCCTTAGCGCTTCAATCACATACGTTCCAATGACTTACAACTAGCGAGTCGTCATTATCCTTTCAAGACACCTAACCACACTAAATGTCAGGTTAACTAAGGACAACGTGAGGTAAAGCATTTTTACATTGTAGGCCATCTGGCGTTACAGAACTGTGCAACACAAAGTGACCATGATGATTGGCCACCCATAGCTCAGAAAGCACACAAGGACCCCACAAGAAGCCCTCGGTTTCCCCTGTCAAACGACGCGGTCATCTGAAAACCATGCAGTGGCCTCTTTCAGGACCCATTGCATCACATAATTACATCCTCTGGTTTTAAGATGGGGTTCCTCTGTAATCCTTGTCAACAGTCTTATTGTATTAAGGGCTTAAATTGGTGATGTAGTCCTTTGTTTTTCCTCATGCCGTATGTCATGACGGTGTTTGTTGAATTCAATTTGGAGGTAGAGATAATCTAACCATAACAATGCTGGCATCCTTTTAAGAAGCTTTTAGTTGGAATACAAACAATGGCCGTAGCTACAAAAAATGGTGGCCATTACACAGGCGTCTAGGTCACATTATGTAATAGCATTTAGAAGGCTTTACGTAGTATAAACCAACATAGTTATGAGATTTTGGTGACCTAAGGTCATGATGTCAGAGAAAAGAGTAACATCTACCAAGTTTCTTTGAAGTCTTTGAATAAATAAAAACACAACTTCTACAGGTTTACTGCAGGTGACCCAGTCACTCTAAAGTTATGCACGTGTGATGCACATAAACACAGATTGACATACACGTACATGAGATCGAATCAACACAGAATCAAACTGAAATTGTTTATAAACACAACGATTTCTCCAGACGCCAAGGTAACTCACCTTCCCAGGTCTGAAGACGCTGGTGTCTGCTGGTGAACTGAGGTAGATGTGAGGCAGGTGGATGTGGCTGTCTATTTATGCTGTCGCTACCGTTCCCTCATCCAATTACTGTCTTGGAACAGCTGACGAGTAATCCAACAGTCAGCAGACAGGCAGGCCTTTGTTTTGCATATTACAAAACAGACAGGAACTTGATATTAACGTGGATTTCATGAAGTATATTTGACCATAAGAGGCTAGAGTTGATATCAAAAGGGGTAGTATTAGAATGAAAAGACGCATAGTGTGGCCATCATGAGGTGGCTGTTGATGGTTGGGGATACTTTCAGTATGAACAGTGAATTTCCCACACACAATTTCCCACATTTCCCAATCACTTGTACCCAAGACTAGATGTTCAACGTGATGAACGTCATCGCCTATCACCATGGGAACGTCACACCTCCTTTCAGTCGGGGTCTCTGTAGTTAGGGCCTGATCCTTTCTGGTGTGCAGCAGGGTCAGCGAGTTCCTCAGCCCGTCTGCTCCCCGGAGGTCAGATAACTTCCTATAAAAGTGGGCCCTCCTTGCATCCGCTGACCCTGAAAATGTGTTCCTCTTCGCCTGGTAATCACAACCAGACAGTCTCCTCCTCATCACCACCCCCAGCCCCCCGCCCCCGCGTCACTGCCCAGGTACCCGAGCCCTGTTGACCCCTTTCACACCTGGTTTTCATCACCTGCAACCCTGGCTGATCTCCCGTGCCCACGCCCAGTCCTGGAGGATCATCCGTAAACAGTTTCCTCTGTAACTGCTGAGGGACGAGAGAAAAAACTCTAATATACATTATTACAGGGTCAATACATTTCAATCATTCAGCAGATGGGTTGATCCAAGCTGGTTGTCATTCAGCGATGAGTTCTGAGGTCTTTGTTTTCACAGGGCGTAATGGACGCCTTCAAGGTGTTGCTGGGCTGTAATAAGTCCAGGATGTGTGATTACAGGCCTGAAAGTAGCGTGAAGAGATCAACAGGTGTCGGACGCAAGCTGCCTAGTGAACAACAGGGACGTGGGATGGTAGGAAAGTTAATGTCTGGGAGCTAATGCGTTTGAGAGGAGCGTCTGATGAATTTGTCCCTAAGATTGTCCAGCATCTGTGAAGACTGTTTTGGTCACTGTCCACTTGTGTTGGACATTGTTTACATCAGAAGTGTGCAGAAAGTAAAAGAAAAAAAGGCCGAGATAAAACGAAAGTTAGACTAATTGGAGCCAGCAGGGAATGAGTAATAGGTTATTTTAGGGAAACGTGACAGGGAATCCAACATATTTTTTTTTAGCTTGGCAAATTTTGTTGTGTTTTAGCTAACAACAGATGTGGAGGATAAAAACACTTGGGTTTTGGCAAAAACAACAAGCTCGTGGAACAGCGCCCACGAAACAACGTTTGAAATTGGACATATAAATTCCATACATACGAGTATGTGATATTCTACTAACAGACCAATGACTTTTTGAGACAAACTGAGGGCGGTTGATGTTCATCTACCACCCTCACCAAAAATACACAAACACACACGCATAGACGCACGTACGCACACTTTGACACACACACACACGCACACAGTTAGTCATCTGTCACCATGTCCGTGATTCATTTTCCTCTGATGATTAGACCTACTTTATTAATGAATATGTATGGTTTTCTCAATTTTAACGGAGTCATAGTGTCTGTGCAAATTGTGCAACAGCAACGTTACAGCAGGGGGGGGGGGCGGAATTACGATACATTTAAGGAGTAGACCTTAAGAACTGAAGTCAATCAACTTGATCGTTGAAAGTGTACTGTGTGTTGTCAAGGCACACACAGGACGTTGTACCTGGTGTTCCTCCTGTACAGAAACAACCTGGTTCGGGAGCGCGCAGATGTAGAAAGCACGTGGTCTTTCCTAAACCCTGCGGGCGCTCAACTTCCTCTGAAATTTTGTGATTTTTTTTTGTTTCTCGGGTTACACAGTGTGCCAGCGCTCAAGCCAGGGAACATCCTCACTTCAGCACTTTTCCAACTCTCTTTACGTTGAGGTAAAGTGCAAGTTGGGCACAACTTGCAACTTACTTTGGAATGCGAGTTTCTTGAGTTCGTCAACTTTATTCAATTACTGAAACTCAGCTCTTGAACACCAAGGTCAACAAAGAGGGTTCCCCCATCTTCATTGTTCCAGATGGAGATGTGAAGTTGGCCAATTTTTTTGCAGGTTTGGTGTCCGACGGTATTAACTGGTCGAAGTGCAGTGGCGCACGATTGAAATTTTGAGCCAATGCAATTATTGCAATGCAGTGGATGTGACTTGAAACGTCGGCTTCGTTTAGCAACTCTTCAGTATTGTTGAACACAATGAAAGGTATGTAGTATGACATAATGCAAACACTATGTTGACAGCAACAAATACATGGTCATATTGATGATGGAACTGTTGGTGTAGTGGATTCCACCGACTTGTGCGATATGGTTTTTGTACTTGAACAGATAGTGCTAGGTTTTCTCCACGCTTTCCTTCCCCGGACAGGAGGGATGTGTAGAACGTGAGTGTGAGTGTCGTACATCTGGATATAATTAGCCGCTTGTGGTGATTTGGTATTCGAATATTGAATCTGGCTGCTGCACATCAAACATTAAAATTTGCGTCTCTAAGTTAGTAGACTAGAATACTGCTTTTGGGTGACTGTACAAAAAAACACAATTGGCACGTTACCAGTACAGCACAAATGTAAACAATACATTTTGCCATCAGATGCGATTAATTTGATTATTGAATTATGACTCAAGGCGTATATTTTGCAAGGTAGCAGTGGTGGGAATAATGACTCAGTCTTGTGCAACTAAATGAAAAGCGCCACTGTACTCACAAACACTGATGTAACCCTAAAAATAAGACTCCGACCAGACTAAGCCAAGACCGAGCCAAACAATTAATGAAGAAAGATTCCTCGGAAAAGTTGCGCTTATAGATATTATTGACATCTACTAAAGCATGTTACATCGGTCCCCAGATGTCAGGGTGTACCCCCCCCCCCCCCCCCCCCCCCCCCCCACACACACACACACACACACTTTCTCTTCCACCGTAAACCTTAGACAGACACAAGCATGCAGTTCAAACAGTCCAAAACATTTCCATGTATAAGGGATGCATTCGACTTCTCGTATATCACGGTGGGGATCGTGAAATCAGCACCTCCAACTTTCAAACTAGAACTCTTTGTCAGCAGGTGATAGGTTATGTCTCTAACGGGCATTACACTTCGAATGGATTACCGAGTAGACCGTTATTCACGACAGAAGGGTTTTCTGTGACTGCCTCCGTGTGGATGTGGCTGAAACTACAACCGAAGTGTTGAACTCGTAGTTTATGCCATGCCCTAGCTTAGGCCGCTGCAATTGCCTAGAAATCAGTAGTTCACATCTTTGTGAACAGTCTATACTTTTAGCCTTATTTGAGTCATCTTGGTGAACTTTGAATGGCTTTCAGATGGTCAGGCATACTTGTGATTCCTTCCTGCTTCAATAAGATCAAACATAAACAGGAACAAGTGGAAGAGGAGTGTGCATTGCTGACATAACATGTCGTGTTTATAGCTGTTTAGTGTTTATAGTTGTGTAATGTTTATAGCTGTTTAGTGCTTTTCGTTGTGCAGTACAGTTGTTATAGTTGTGTATAGCGTTGTCTGGGTTACCATAGTCCTCAATAGTCACACAGTCCACAGTGTCTTCTACAAACCAGCTGTTAAAATAGGAGGTTTCACTGCAAACACGAAACATTGAAAAGCGCACAGGAAAAACCACCTGTGGTTTTGACATGAATGTGGACGCTGTGTCCCAAGGAAAGGTAGACGGTGAACATGGATGCGGAGTCCCAGCGTTAGGTTCAGGTGGCACAGATGACACACGTCATCAGGATGTCCCTAAACTCTCTCTCTCTCTCTCTGCTTCCTGTGATCCAGCGAGGGAAGGGTCCAACGATGTCAAACTGGGGTCCGGAGATCTCCGGGACATGTGGTCTGTCTTTATTTTCACTGGCTATGGACGATGACATCGAAGACTGTCAGCAAGTCACCCCTGTCCTTTCCCATGAGCTTGGTAGCCACATGAGAGAGGCCTCGGCCCGGACCCTCCGAGGCCTTTAGAACCAACCAGAACCCCCAAAACAAGCCTTTTTTTAAACCTCATTTGTGAGAAACATTTTCTTAGAGTAAAAAGAGGCGCCACGAGGGAAAGAGCACTCGTATCAAATACTTGTGGATTTGGAAATGTGTATTTATCGGTTTTCCAGACAGGAATTTTTGTGAAAACAATGTAGTTTATGCACTTGGTGAAATCTAGCAAATGAACATCTCGAAATGAGTCAACGTCTTGGTGGTTACATGGTCTGTAATCGTCTTTCAACATCTGCTGGAGTAGAAATGACCCTCTCAATCCTCTCTGTTGACATTTTTGATCATCTGAAAAGATTTGGACAAACATTTTCGATATACGCATTCGTTTGCCATGTCTTCATTTTATGCCGCTTTAAGTCTGTCACCTGATGTGTTTTTCGGATAACTGTCTCATAACATGTTTCCGCTTTCCCCTCAGACGATTTCGCTGATGAGGAGGAGGCGCAGTCCTTTGGCTACAAGAGATTTGGTGAGTAGCAGGCACTGGGTGACTTGCAGATCTACTTCATCACATGACCTTTTAAGATCACTCATAACCCGGGGAAGTTCTGCACAATGTCTACTGACACAAGAAAGGCCCCCAATCATCAATCCACTTTGACACGTTCCACCCGCTGTGTCCTGTTGTTACCAGGCCTAGAAGGGCAAAGATCCACTGGTAACATCATCCTGATATACTCTACTGTTTCTCTGCACTGTCCTTTTAATCATCTGTTACAAGGGGGGAGTCTTCCATCCTCGGGTGATGTTGGTCGTGGCAGGACAAAGCTATGAGAAATACTCGGTTGTGAACTTACTCTACAGGGTGATATCTGAACCTACCTAAACAACAAAGTCTGTGCTGGAAAAAAGAGACTTTAACTCTCTTTTCTGTCTTCAATCATTTTGTGCTCATTGGCGAAAAAAGGTACTGTGGTGTTAGGACGATATGTGTTTTGTGATGACGTTCGAGTCAAGACTACGTTTTGACTTAAATTAGCCCGAAACAGTCGCTTTAAATGAATAGGTGTTTTAGAAGGGGTGTCGTGCAGACACTCTGCAGCTCTGTATCTGACTGCGTTAACACACAAGCACTTTATATTGTGTCGTGAGAATCACTTAAAAGTGTGCGTGACCCGGACCACTCAGCCAACACCTCATTGACACGGTGAGAGCGGACAGGCTTTCCTTCCACGCTGGACTTTAAAACGTGTGCCTATGTCTGTTGCCGACCTCCCTTCCTCCCCCTGAAGTGTAAACTTGTCATCTCCCAAACGTGGTTGACCGGATAGTTTTAAACATAATCACACGCCTTTGCCCAAAGTTCTTGCGGAGGAAGGGAGGAATGGCAAACTCGATAGCCGATGGTAGGGATGCTAAGAAAAAAGCTATGCTAAACATCTGCTCACCACAAACAGTCTATTATTCCTTAGAGATTAGGAACCTTTGGAGCTGCTGAATTGTTTCCCGTGGCCGTCTTGGAAAAGGTTTATTTAGTAGAAGCCAACAGGCCCCATGGACTCTTAGCGGTTAGTAAGGAATGGGTAGAGGAGAGGGAGCTGGAGGAGGAAGAGGAGGAGAAAGAGGAAGAGGTGAATAGAAGGCTGGGGATATGCCTGGGTCCTGCTGTGTCAGCACAACCACAGGGAGTGTGTGTGTGTAAGTGTGTGTTGGTGTGTGTCTGAAAGGAGGTGACTAGAGCTGTCTGGTGGGGTGGAGGTGGCCCCCTTAATGGGGAAAAGTGCCCCCTCAAAATACTCCCTCAAGTGGAGAAGTTTTAAGGGGGGATGTGTGTGTGTGTGTGGGGGGGGGGGGTGGCGGTGCAACTGCTTTCACTCCGAGTGAAGTTGAGTGTACCTTCAGAGAGCTTGAGGCATACCAATCTGTTTTTGTTCTTAGTCTCCAACAGTTCCCAGTGAGAACTATGACCCTGAGTGCTTCTGCAAAACATGATCATATCACTGGTGAGACAAGTAAAGGCATTAGGAGGCTGGACCCGATTTTGTTTACCGTTGCGTTTGTTCGGAATGGGACCCCGACCATACACCAAAAAAGTGGATCCGTTCATGAATGAGCGCTAGCAAAGGAATATAACTAGCCAGCTATCGGAATCGGTGAAATGTGTGACCTGACCATACATTGCCTTAAATGTAAGATTGAGAGCATTTCAGTACTTTAAATCAGCTTTTCTTTCTCTAATCTCTAGGGGGGAGAGGTCATTCAGTGTTCAGGGGATTTTTTTTTGCTGAGAAGTTGCATTCATTGCCTCACATCTAGTTGGGGTTGGAAACAGCAAGTGGTTTTAATTTAAGTGGAGTTTATTACCAGAGAAGAATGTTTTCAGAATACCTACTTATAAACACCCCCCTAGGGGCTGTATGCATGCTGTTTGTGTTCTAATGATCTGATGGAAGATTACATGCTTGTGTTTCCAATAAAGACGTGGGAAGAGAGGAACAAAAGAATAGAGTAAAAGCGACGATGGACAATGAAACCGCGAGCCATCCTTTTTTTCTACCAGGAGTTGTCTCTCCCGTGCTTGTCTCTCTCACGATGGCCTCTCCTTATCCTCACCAGACGCGCCCTGTCTCTCTCCCCTGCTTCCTCGTAATCTGGAGGAATGAGACTGACTTTGGAGAACGGTGAGTCACTCCCCAGTTTGGCCAATGAGAGCAATGAAATCTGTCCAAGTCGGGGCACAAATCACTTCCTCCTAGCAGGGGGCCTCACAGAACATGCCAAGAGGGCTCTGGTGAGGGTGTTAGTGGGGAGGGGGGAGAGGAGAGGAGAGGGGGGTCGGCCGTGGGTCAAGCCTGGGTCATCCACATGGGATCCCGCACTCCAAGCCCTTTCTTTTAACCTCCAAGCTGAAGTCGAGAGATAACATTTGAGTGAAGGGTACTGATAAGAACGAGTCTGTGTGTCCTTTCCCAGCACCGGTAGAGACAAGTGTGTTTACCATGACTGTCTGGTGGAAGGCAGGGAGGACGGAGGCAGGGAGGACGGAGGGTGGGAGGACAGATGCAGGGAGGACGGAGGGAGGGAGGGAGGGAGGACGAAGGGAGGACGGAGGCAGGGAGGACAGAGGCAGGGAGGACGGAGGGAGGGAGGGAGGACGAAGGGAGGACAGAGGCAGGGAGGACGGAGGCAGGGAGGACGGAGGCAGGACGGAGGCAGGGAAGACAGAGGGAGGGAGGACGGAGGCAGGACGGAGGCAGGGAGGACAGAGGGAGGGAGGACGGAGGCAGGGAAGACAGAGGGAGGGAGGACGGAGGCAGGATGGAGGCAGGGAAGACAGAGGGAGGGAGGACGGAGGCAGGACGGAGGCAGGGAAGACAGAGGGAGGGAGGACGGAGGCAGGATGGAGGTAGGGAGGACGGAGGCAGGATGGAGGCAGGGAAGACAGAGGGAGGGAGGACGGAGGCAGGATGGAGGTAGGGAGGACGGAGGCAGGATGGAGGTAGGGAGGACGGAGGCAGGATGGAGGTAGGGAGGACGGAGGCAGGGAAGACAGAGGGAGGTCACTACCTTGTGTTTTATTACTCCCCCGAACACCGCAGACCAAAAAAAAGCGAGTTGTGTTTTCACGGACTGTGGCTTCCAAATCAAGATGCGTTCCAGCTGTGGCTATCACCTCCATAAGATCTGCCTTGACAGCCAATGGGATACAATCCTAAGAGACTGTGAAATGCCTGGTACAGGGTGTAGACATCACTGTGGATAGACCAGTCCTGATAATAGACCTGACTGTTCAGGTCTGGGTCTGGACAGTGTATGATAGGACTGTGCCTGAGGGATTCATCAACCCACTAAACGGTACCCCTGTATGAGGCTGTAGCCAGTTCAGCGTTAGTGTCTCATGACGGAATGACAACGTGACTCCCCATCTCTGCAGGTATTGGCTGGGACCTAAGAATAACACATATGCTAATGCTAGGCTAGCCAAACTAGATTCCTTTTTAGCCCTCCCAATGAAAGACAGCCTGAGAGGAGTCTGCCTGTCCTGATATATTAATGAAAGTCTTTTGGCTCCGCGGACGGCCAAGATCAACTCTGAACTTCCTGCCCCTGGAAGAAAGAGACACACAGCAGAAATGAAAAGTGTGTTTTCTTTGCTCTGTTCATATTCAGTGACTGTGACATTTTGGGAGGTGGCAAGGACAGGACAGGCAGTGTTTGTTAATGATACTCTGGTTACACTGGAGAAAAGCCAGGATGCCATTCGATATTGTTCCTATGTCTATTCCCTCTCCTTCAGCGCAGACGTGCCGCACAACTTGTCAAAAGGAGTCAACCATAAAACCCATAATCCATAGAACAAACCTTTGCACTGTGCTATGTGTTATACGTACTGTGTTTTGGTCAGGGCGTATTATGTAGGAGGTTTGAAGGTTGTATTGAGTACAAAGCAACAGGATTTGGTCCGGTGACACAACAGGCCCTGCGATGTCTCCTTGTCGACGGCTGGAGTGCGTGTGCTTTCATCCGGCGGTGCAGGTCTGGCTTCACAAGCTGGATGCTCTCTCAGGATGGGGAGTTTACTGGCTGTGTCTGGCGGTGAGAAATTGTTGGGGAGTTTGGAGGATGAAGTGAAAAATGGAGGAGGAGGAGAGCAAGAGTATGGAACTCCTAGGCAGAATTTACACTGGTCACCTGACCTTTAGAAAGGAGGATTGTGTGTGTTCGTATGCGTGTGTATACCCAGCTGCGTGTTTATGTACGTGTGTGAGTGTGTGTGCGTGTGTGTTGCTGACTCAGTATTAACCACTGTGGTGGGCCACCCTGCAGTTCTGACCACACTAACCAGGCAGGACCAGATGGCCTGTGTATTCTGCAACAGCTTGTCCTTACACAACAGTAGTGGTTGGTCTGTGTACGTCTGACTAAAAGTGCTCTCAAATGTGTGTGTTTTTTTAAGTATGCATGATGTTGTGGTTTGGCAAGATTACGAAGTAAAACCCTGCATGTGAAGTTCCAGAATGTTCTTTTGGGTGTTATCCTGAACTTGCGCCAAAAATGATGTGTGTTTTATGTTTCTGAGTGGGGTCTGACAATGCCTTCTGGGAAGTCACCCGAACCCTTAAAATGGCTGTTATGATAAAGCTTCAAGGATATTGTGCCAACGATATATTTATTTATTTATTTATTTCCCCCAGAATGCAATAATACATACTTAAAACTCCACGTTTCACAATCACATACCTGCCAAAAGTGAAAAGAAATAGATGCTTGAGCAACAATGACATCACAATCACATGGATGTGAAGGGGTTCTTAAATAGACCCTGTTGGGAGCATCAGTATATTACATTAGAGATGCTGTCTTTACGAGCCCCCAATGTGCACTTCACCTAGACTGCTATAAACGACCTAGGCCAGAAACAGTTTCATTTCAAATGTGTGTTCTATCACTGAGGTCATTTACAATGGCCCTCCATACATCTTTTTAGACCAATCATGTTCCAGCCTGTAAATCGCTGAACCGCTTAGAACACAATCCGGACGCTCTGTGACATGTAGGACTGCATTGAGACAAGTTCAGGTGTTCGTTTATCGTGTTATGATACTATTGTGTTACTGTTAACTCTGGCTCAGTAGCTAACATCCCTGAGACTGTTTCTCACTCTGGTAAACACAGGGGTCTATTTCAAAGGCCTGTTGGCCAGTACTACCCGGGGAGAGAGTGTGTTGAAGTCAGCTGGACTCCTCCTAAAACACATTCTCTCTCTCTCTCTCTCTCTCTCTCTCATTCGTTCTCTCTCTCTTCTCTCCCGCTCTCTTTCTTTATTCTTTCTCTCTCTCTTGCTCTCTCTCTCCTTCTGTATCTCTCTTCCTCTATTTCTCTCTACCTCACGCTTCTCAGTGTGTTGTCTGTACTCGTGTTGGCATACGCGTTTGTGCCGAGCGCATGGCTTCGCTTTTCCCTACATGTCGGCCAATAAAGACAGTTTATGGCCTCTGTGTTGTTCACAGTGCATGCAAATGAATTACGGCAAGCGAAAGAGGTGATCTCAGAGGGTGTTTGGAGTATGTCCCGTTGAAAAGTACATCCAACTGAATGGAGGCGAAGCAGGAGTCCAGGTGCAGTCACCGTGTACGACCTCAGCCATCCCCAGTAGTGCACACAGGGCACCGTGAGTTGGTGGCTAGCTTTTTTTTGTTTTAAAATTTTTATGGGCCAGGCTTCCTGGTCAGGCATCAGCAGAGAAAAAGCTATTGCAGAAATGTTGAAATGAGGAGTGATTTTTTTGGGGAGGGGGGTTAAATCTTTATAATATTTATTTGTGTTGATGAGGCCCATGGTAACAAATACCCCGTGTAGAAACTGAACCCCTGAGTGTTTATCTAAGTTACGTTTCCCAGCACTGGGACTTTGCTATTAGAGCAGAGGAGGAGATGTTGGAAGAATGGGCTTTTCCAGGGCATGGAGTCATAACCAGAGAGAGGTTTGATCTCTTCTGTCTGCAAGGTACGGGCGAGTGAGATGTGGCATCACATATCAAATATGTTTGGCACATACGTGCATGTTTACAAGGGTAAGACTGAATGAATATGAGCACGTTTTAGGATATCACTCTCTGGTGGGATGGGTGTGTATTTCAAGCTTTGATCTTTACAGCATGTCTTGGGGATTATTACTATGGGGACACTGCTGCCAATATTTCTCATGCGGGCCAATCAAAAGCAGTTCCAGTCAGTAAAATGTTGGGAATAGCTTCATTATATGTTTCAACAGAAGAGTCTCATAATAAAAGCAAAACAAAACTTATGTCACTCGTTTCGAGAAATGAAAACTGCTGACTGGATCACACTTTGTGATATCCTACAAAACCTTCGTACCACAACTTCTGCCAGCTTTGGTCGGGAGCCATTCTTTCAAGTCTGGCTCTTCAAATGGAGATAAATGATCTATTTGTCATAGTCTGTCGTATTGTAACAAAGCCCAGATGGGCAGAAAGCGAGGCATAATCATCTCAAGATTGAACTCATCATTGGACCTGAATGCAGCTTTAGCAGGCATTAACAGTACATCTTGACCCTTTGAAATGTTACCAGCATGGAAAAGACCTATGGATTGCTCAGATAACACTGAACATGTTACAGACTCCCTTCATGACAAGTTGAATTTTGCTTCATAAAAAACAACGTCTAGATCTGTAAGGGGTGCGTGTTACGGAGCTCAACAGTCAGGGATTATCGTCACTTTGACCACAGAATCCAGTTATTTTCCTGTCCTCTCATCTCGGTTTGACTCGCTGTCTCTTTGTTTCTCATATGACTTCCATCCCATAATAGTATTGCGAGAACTCACGTGTCGGTTACTGAGCCAACGGAGGGGAGCTCCTTCGCCCTCTCATGATGTCATCAGAGAAGCAACAGCTTCCTGGGAGAGTGTCATGGCAGAGATGGACGGTGGGGTTGAATGGTTGGGTTGGATGGCAAGGTTGGATGGTAAGGTTGGATGGCAGGGTTGGATGGTAGGGTTGGATGGTAGGGTTGGATGGCAGGGTTGGATGGTAGGGTTGGATGGCAGGGTTGAATGGCAGGGTTGGATGGCAGGGTTGGATGGTAGGGTTAAATGGTTGGGTTGGATGGCAGGGTTAAATGGTGGGGTTGGATGGCTGGGTTGAATGGTTGAGTTGGATGGCAGGGTTACACGATTGGGTTGGATGGTAGGGTTGGATGGCAGGGTTGGATGGCTGGGTTAGATGGCAGGGTTGGATGGCTGGGTTAGATGGCAGGGTTGGATGGCTGGGTTAGATGGCTGGGTTAGATGGCAGGGTTGGATGGCAGGGTTAGATGGCAGGGTTGGATGGCAGGGTTGGATGGCTGGGCTAGATGGCTGGGTTAGATGGCAGGGTTGGATGGCAGGGTTGGATGGCTGGGTAAGCAGAAGAAAGAGTGTAAGAGAAACACAGTTGGTGCACAGATGGACGGATGCAACACACAGAGTTCTAAATGATGGCTGTTCCATTCATACAAACACAGCCAGAGTTGCTTTGCTGACAGCCTGAACTCCAAGACGTGGTCGCCTTCAAATCGCGACCTGAGTTCTTTTTAGATAAGACTGAAAACACTTTAAAACTCCAGATTTCCATCAGACTTGAGTGGATGTTGATCTCACAAGCATGTTTTGTAATGGGGCTGGTCTGTATGACTGTGGTGCTTATCTTACGGTCTAACTACCGAGACCTAGACAAATGGCTAATAGCAGTCAGCACCAAGACCCTACAGAAGGCTTACAATGCTCAACTGTACAGACATCCATACATTAAGTCTCTTAACAGGCTCAACACACACACTTAACCACTGCCACATTTTTGTGTTTCACCTCTCAGCGAAAGAGTCTTGCTAAACAGTAATTTTCCGAATACAGCAATCCACTCTAAACTTGAAAGAGATCAGACATTTCAGATGTTTGTTCTTTACATGCCTGGCACGAAACGAGCGATGTATCGAATGTTGGCTTGCATCCTTTGATTCAGCTCGGGTTTTAATCAGGAACAGATGCTTGGAGGGCCGGTCTTTATTGAAAGTGTTGTAAACCTGTTAGCAACGGGGGTAAAAAATGTTAGCGTTGCATGCTAAGCTAGCTCAGCTATTCAAGGAGGCTAATGGCTCTGTAATTTGTCTCAGTGGTTACTTCCTTTATGGAGAGTGTTTACTTGTGAAAATTCCAGTGGGGGATTGTTAATCCAGGAGTAGTTATTATAACTGTAGGAGTCCACTATGAAGACACCAGGACAGCAGCTGTTGATGATGGGGGAAACAGTCAGACTGTCTAGCAGCTCAAGCTAACTTCAGGGTACTGTCAAATTAGTTTGTGAAGGATCCACATCAGCACGATGTGGACACACTTAACTCGCAAGCCGGGGTAGCTTCCGTCAAGTGGTGCTGTGATTAGACAGATGGATGGACAGACAGGTATATTTATAGTCTTTCAGCTAACGTTTTTCTACACCCACTTTACCACGCTGCTTATGTCACATTCATACAGTAATTCTGGCTGCTTGGCACTGTTATTTTGGTGTGGTTTGCTCAAACCATTATCAAAAACAATACTAGGCATATGTGATGACATGGCAGTTGTTTGAACTGTGCAATAAAACTGTAATTAACCTATCAACACGCTACTTGAAATGTAAATCTTTCAGAGAAAAAGAAAAGAAGCTAGTTGCTCATGTGCACAGGCTTCTAATGTAAAATGGCTGATAAAAATGTTACTATGTCTGACAGGGCAGGAATTTGCAGTCACTTTTGGTATACCACGGAGCCACATTTAAGCCCCCAAAAAAACCTGTGCACTGTACAAGCTTTCTTTGTGTTGCCATGGAAATTTCCAGTTGCTACAGTGTGCAGGCAACTCTTATTCCAGGTACATGGAATAAGAAGAGGGAAAAAGAGCTAGGAATTTTCTTTGACTGACTTCCTGAGTACGAATGAAATACAGCTGTTTTACATAGACCAGTTTGGTTTTAGACAGCTTTCTCTTTCTTCCCTCTCTCTCTCTCTCTCTCTCTCTCTCTCTCTCTCTCTCACCTCTTCCCACTTACTGTCCTCAGTTACCAGACAGTATTTGACACCGTCTAACCATATTGAATTCAGAAGAATCCAAAATCAGACATACATACCATTCACTGCAGATATAGCACATATTGTAAAATAATTGGAGGAAACCTGGACACATAACACATACATAAAGATATGCTAAACATAACCTTCACGTTACCCAAACATACAAGTGAATATCTTCACTATGTCCATTGAAATCTAACTTCCCTTTCACCTTGCTAAAAGTGGCAGCTCAGCAGACCCCGTTCCGGTGAACCCTAACAATTATCAAGATTGTAATTAGCGCTATCGTTTTTTTTTTTTTATCACTCAATACCAATAGTTTGTATTGCCTTTGAATGCTGCTTGCTGTTCGGCTGAATCTGGAGCCTAGGAGACAGTAATGTCTTGTCCAGAAGCTCCAACATTAACCATACATGAGTATACGCACACTGCCCAACGCTGACATCGCCCATAAATCGCATACTTTCTACTTGCCAACTTAACTCCAATGTCTGGTGTCTTTTATCTTGCGTGTTTGACCAGCTTGATTCCTATCTATCAGTGTCACTAGCAGCAGAGAAAGTCCTATCGATGTCGGAATAAGCACGCACTTTATATGTGCTGTTGATATTAAAACACTCTCTAAACCGTACCTACCTATCTAGTCTTTCTGGGAATAATTATTTACCCACTTGAAAGAAGCTTATATGGTCTGGCCATTCCCAGCTTGATGATTGGACATCCTGGCTTTGAGCCAACCACAGAATCTACCCCCCCCATTCCCTAACCCTTCCCCCCCCCCCATCCCCTAACCCCCATCCCCCCATCCCCCACCCCCCTCCCTCCACTATCCACCCGCTTCTCTTGTCGAAGCGATTTGCTGAGCGGTATGTGTTTCAGTTAGCTTCTTGATATTATTCAGCATGTTTATGAACTGTGGTATTTTATGCACACAGACAGCAGGAGGCTGCGATGTTTTTATGAATATGACACGACACCCAATGACGAGGTGCGTTACATAACAGCCTATAGGATAAAGTCATTATTCTCAGCATCCTGCGTTCCTGTGTGATATGATCTGTTCTTTGAAGACTCCCCTTTAGAAACTTTTCAGAGGTGTCTTAAATTGCTCTGCATATAAGTCCATAACATCTATTAGACTGTCAAGACAGCCCAGTGCAAATGTCCTTAGCTATAAAGCTGCAAACACTGCAAGCTAGCTTTTTGCACTTTCAGCAAAATGAATATGACTTTATACAGAATCTATTAGGTGACGTAGTATTGTTTATAAAAACAAAAATAGATAATTATCTGTGTAGCCTAGAAATAAACAGTTTCATTACATGAAAAGTGTTAATACAAACAAATATTATCAAACTAATACTCACTTCCGTTTAGAATACACCTAAAATAAAAAGCAAGAGTGACACAAAATGTTATCATGAGCAGAGACACGTTTCACGGACCCTGAAAGAACGCTTAAAAACAACGTTACATAACTCGTTTACCAACATGTGATTGACTCCAACTGTCACTTTGGAGTGGCTTCCCCCTCTCAGATATGTATGTGGTAATCTCATGTCCCTTCTGCTCTTGACCCTATGGCTGAGAGCTACACTGTTTGTTGTTCTGGCAATGGCTTTGACTTGCTGCGAGTCGTGTGTGGATGGACAAGATCGGAGGGTCTCTGATGTTCAGTCCCACTCTGGCCTCAACATAGGAGCCTTAGTCCACACAGAGAGCCACCAGGAGCCTCCTCATTCATGACCGGAGCCACAGCTGTGCCTCTTTGGGGCAGCCGCCATGATGTTTTCACAGATGTGTAGGTCCAAGGCCGAGAGAGGCCACCCCCTTACTCTCCCCCCCCCCACCCCCCTGGTGGTCCAGCCCTCCCCTCCAAGTGGGGGGGAAGAAGCTGCCTGTGTTTCCAGTTTCAGCCCCAAAATGGATGCCTCCAAGGCTAAAGAATCATGCTAGCCAAGGCCAAGGGGGCCATCTGGAGATGCAACCAGGTTTCTGATACAATTAGGAAGAGGAAGTCAAACAGGGATGTAAGGCCAGCTGTGGAATGTCTGGAGGAGAAACTACTGCCTCAGGAGGGTTGTTTACCAAGTTACCCACAATGCTGCTGGGGTATGTTTGAGCCAATCGCCATGGGGGTCGCAGCTAATCAGGTTCAGAAACATTTTCAGATTGACCTATCCTTTGAAGACGTTGCTAAATTGTGTATTGTTCAACATTTTCACTAATACCTTAGTTACGTACTGGTGTAATTTACAGACTTTAGGAATATTTTGGGGAGATTACAATTTCTTGTTGACCTCAGAATTACAGTTTATACATTCCTGCTGACTGGCCTCATTTGATTTATATCTAAAATCATGATAAGTTTTCCCAACTTTTACACTAGAAAAATGTATGACCCCCATCTCTACCTCTCGTCTGTTCATGTTTGGATTACTTCAAAGTACTTTTTGTGTCCATTTTGTCTCCCTGATTTTCTGTTCATAAGCTTTACGTTTTGAAGGCTAATCTGATTGCAAGAGTGGCAGTTTCAGCCACGAAACAGCCTGTTATTGTCTGTTGTTTGAACAACATCTGCTCTCTCACTTTCTTCTCAAGAGGCCACTGGGTCAATTTTCATGAAGTCATGCAAATTTCCTGGCTGTAGAATTGAGGAATAAATCTCAAAAGTAGATTCCTTGCATTTTTCTCCTTGCCCCCTTCGGTCCTCGTCGGACGGAGTTCTTAAAAACAAACCTTTGGACTGTTCCCTGCGATGGATTTTGAAATCAGGCAAGGAGAGAAGAAGTGAGGAATCAAGGAAAGAATCAACCTAGATTCAAACTAGGTCTTCCATTCCATTGTGACCTGGTCCTAAAGGGGGTAGTTTTAGATCCCTAAACCTTTGTGACATCTCGTAGATCAATGGTGTCACTAAACTAGGCAGGTTTTAAGACGGCTTGTCAGGGAGACTATCCCCTTTCTGGTCAGTTCTGGGTCTCCTTGGCGACCATGTGGTTAACATGTGTGTAAGTGAATAAAAGGCTGTCAATCGAGCATACAGAAAATGCTTTTGCTTGTGCGAATGCTTCGAATTGACACCCTGGTGATGCTTGTGTCCCATATGTTTTCTTCATTCTTTGTCACTGATTGACATTTCCTAAGATTATCTTCTACTTTCAGTGGTAGAGAAAACAACAGGTACTTGTCAAAATGTTACGTTAGCACACCGTACAGTCGCTTTTACAAGTCAACTGGGAATACGATTTGTTGATGCCATGCTGTGTTGTGTGTGATGATGACAGGCATCCAAGAAGGCACTGAATGCACCAAGTGTAAGAACGACTGGGCCTTAAGAGCAGCCATCGCACTGCTGTATGTACTGTGCACCCTGCTCACCATAGCGGTGGCTGTTCTGGGATACAAAGGTAAGGATCTCACCTTTATTGTTTCTGTCTTATTCCAAACACCTGGACACTTATACGACTTCTCTGAGCCAATGAGACAGCCTTATGTAGTCTGTGTTCAGTCCTGGTTGGGGAAGCTTTGGGTGGTTAGCGTCTAAGCAAACTCTTTTCTTCTCGCACACTCTTTCTGTCCTCTTCTCTGCGCAGTTTAATGTCTGCTATTATTTTACAGGATGGAAGCCAGAAGTTGTGTGTGTAGAGTCTGTTTCTCAATATGCAACTGACATTTTCAGACATGAACCATTTTCGGACAGAAACACACGCTTTACAACTAAGGCCTTGCACCTAAAGTTTACTCATGTAACAAGTTGTTTGACAGAAGGCAGCTATGGACGACAGACACATGAAACATTTCCAAATATTATCTCTACTGCTATGGTATGTAGTTTTATAGATTTGCTAGCACAAACATCTGTAATACAGCCATGCAAATGGTATATACTATTACGTCAGCAATTCCCAACCTGTGGGCCACAGCCCACTAGTGGTCTGGTGCGGTAGTGCAGGTGAGCCACCAAACCAATTAGTATGACAATAACATAGGGAAAAAAAGAATACATTCAGGCTTGATTGCCATAGCAATCCTTAGTATCCCAGATGTTGCGATCTGAATTTTTTCGAATCAAGTTTATTTGGTTCCAAATTTTGGAATCTGACAAGAATCTTACAAAAGTGTCTTATTACAATTTGAGCATCCTGAATTATGTTCTATTTGAACTTTCAAAGCTTTTGTTACATTGAAACTAATTCATATTTTAATCTTAAAGAGGTGGATTCAAAACCAACACATTTGATGGTGTTTACATTACAATATTAAGTATTCAATGCCTTTTAAACTTCAAATCATTGTCACTGATTTGCTTTCATAATGAACACTGTTCTTCTTTGATTTCTCAAATACATTGAACCGTGAAATCAAACTGTTTGGCTACTGTGGCACTGGTAAACATGTGTGACGAACATGAATTAAGTGAGCAGATATGTTGGGTAACCACAAAAAATATTTGAGCTATGCAAGTATTCAACTAGTCTAAGTCAAAACTGTGTACGCTACATGTTCTCTAGTTCTGCTTTAACCACTGAAACAGTGTTATAGCCTTAACACTAGCCAGCGTTATAGACTGTCTGTTGTATTTACTGTCACACACTATTCATATGCTCCTTTGGGAAACAGTGTTTGCCAAATGAACAAAATGTCCATGTCAGTCCAGTCATTGTGCAGCAGACCAGTCCAGGATGATCTGGTTGTACCAGAGCCCTAGGTGATCTGGATGGTTGGACTCTAATGCCTCCCAGATGAGCCAGCATGAAACGACCACCCTGGCTCTCTCTCAACTTAACTACCCCAGAGGAGATTTTATGGCTTGGTAGCAATTTGTTGTCCCATGAACCACAGGTTTACTCCCAAATTGATGCAAGTGTCCAAAACACTTTGTGTTCCCTCGAGAACTCAGCAGTGCCTGCAGTGCCTGCAAAACAGAATTTGGATTCTCTGAAATCTGGTGTCTTTACGTTTCAATCCCGGCCCAGTTCTACTGGTTTCCCTGTTTGGCCCTGATGCGCTTTTTCAAACATGTCAAGGTTTCAATTTTAATGACAAGTAACAAGCTAACTCCTGCTCTTTCAAACGTCGCTAGTTTCTCTTGGCTAGTCAGACCAGTTCTCCAGCGTAACGAAGTATTTTCCTTCTAACGTAGCTTGGTGCACAGTCATGCCCAGCACCTGTACAGCCAGCATTTGTCACCTCCCTGGTTGAGTAACAGTCTCAGCCTTTTCATGTCCAAGTTGAGCACCCTATAAGCTCTTCTCAGAATAGCAGTATTATATGTACACATGCCATAATACTGTACACGGAGAGGGAAAGGAGGGCAAGGAGAAAGAGCAGGAGGGAAGGAGAAAGAGAGAACGATTGAGAGACACTGAAGTAGAGAGAGACATGGAAAGAGAGAGGATTCCAACTGACCTCTGACTCTCCCTCCCTGGGTAATACTGACCAACAGGCCTTTGAAATAGACCCCCGTGTTGTTGTTTGTCCCAAGACCTTGTGGTTCTTACGTGTTGGCTAATCCGAACCGTGTCTGGAATGATAACAATGAGTGTCTTGGATGTTTTTGTGTTGTGTTTCCCCATGTTTGATAGACACCCCCGTCCTGGTAGAAATAACAAAAAACACACATGTAGACCACAGACTAACACACAGAAAATACATGGAATTTGTCCAGAGAATTGGAGAGCAAGTGCAATAAAACTTGAGTCTTTTAGCGGCTGTACGTGTTTACTAGTATAAACTATCAAACATTCGGAAATCGTAGTAGGAAATAAGAAATGATACTGATAACTTTATGAGCGCCTTGTTGTTTTATAACCCGGTGACATAATATCTTCTCCATTCTTTTTCTGCTGTGTTTGCAAGACCCGACTCTGGCCATGAGCTGGTACAGTAATATAGGGACACACTAGCACCCTCTATGGTTCAAAGTGCCAGCCAGCAGTTTTTAACAAGCAGGAGAGCGCTAGCCTGGACCCAGCCCTCATCATGGCTACGTGCTCTTTAATAGTCGGACATTAGTTCCTTCTTTACCCACGAGTCCCATTTCGAGACCTCGGTCACTGATCTGGTAATAACTAATGGAAGGAAGGAATCAGTAGACAGACAGGCTGCATTCCTGCAGGACACATGCAACCAACCCGTACGACAACCCCCGTATAGCATGCCGCATTCCAGAGGAAATGAAGTGTCATGCATTTCCTTTGTGAACGTCTGAGTGTCTGTACACATTGGGGAGGGGGACAAGAGGGGCACAGGAGGGGGATGAGAGGGGGACGTGAGGGGCACGGGAGGGGGACGAGAAGGGCACAGGAGGGGGACAAGGGGGGATGGGAGGTGGACGGGAGGTAGTTTGTGGGGATCAGGTTCACCTCAACTTTACTGTTAGCTCAGAGTTCTGTGTCATCTTTCATCATTGTTCCTCTGTGAGTTTATCTGAAAACCATACATATATTAGAATTGGTTTTAACGAACCTCATAGGTACATCTGCAATGTACAGGACAGACTACATAAGGAATTGGAAATTGAAAGAAAAGAAACATTGTGACAACTAGTTATGATTACAGACTTTATTTTATTCATAGCTTTAAACCTTGTCCTTTGTGTGTTTGTGTGTGTGTGCATGTTGCTGTGTGTGTACATGTTTTAGTGGTTCAGCGGATGGACAATGTGTCAGAAGGCATGCAAACCTATGGAGGCAAGATCATTGCTGTGGAGACAGACTTGAAGAAGCTTGGTAAGTCTTTAGGGGAAAATGTATTATTAATAGTGCACTTACACTTTATAGCTGTCAATACATTTTGACTTCATTTGACAGCTCCAGCTGCGGTTTAATTAAATACATTGTTTTGCCGTGGATTAAGTGCGTTTGATTTTGTGCCTGCCCCTCCAGAGTCAGAAGAGAAGTCGGAAAACGCGACCAGTCAAATCCAGTCCTTTAAGTCTAACCTCCAGATGCTGCAAAAACAGCTCAATGACATCTCTCAGCGGGCTGCCACCAACCGGGCGGTCCTGGACCAGCTACAGGTGACAGGAGAGGACATGCACAGCGGCCACGTCTCCTTGCAGAGCATGCTGGACAGCAACGTGGCATCCCTGAGGGGGGTCAACCAAACCTTAGCCTTGTACGGGGGCCAGATAGACGGGTTACAGTTGGACACGACCAGGCTTCAGACTGAGCTCGAGAAGCAGGTGAAAGAGCAGAGCCAGGCCCAGTTGAGCATCAGCACCCTGAACTTCACCCAGGCCCAGCAGCGGAGCCTCCTCAGCGCCCTCCAGAGGACTGTGGAGGACGCCAGCCAGGCGGTGCAGAAGCTGAAGAGCGACTACCAGGGTCTCCAGCAGACGGCCCGGCAGAGCTGGGCGGACAGCGACTGGCTGAGGGAGAAGGTGCAGAACCTCCAGGTCCTGGCGGCCAACAACTCGGCGCTGGCCCGGGCCAACGGGGAGGCCCTGGAGGACATGGGCTCCCAGCTCAACTCGTTAGCGGGGCAGATCCAGAACGCCTCGGCGCTGACCGAGAACCACGACCAAAGCCTCCGTGAGCTTATGGACCGTCAGCGGGACCACGACAACACTACCTCCAGCCGGTTCGACGAGGCGGAAGCCCGCCTCGACCGCCAAGAGGGCAACATGGACCAGGTGACGGGGAACGTGAGCTTCGCCACGCAGCTGCTCGGCGCCATCAGCTCGGACCTGAACGGGCTGCGGTCGTGTGCGGAGATGGTGACCCAGCACTCGGACTTGCTGGTGGGGCTGAATGGGAGCATGGCGGAGGCCAGGGTAGACAACGCTGAGCTCAGGGCCCAGCAGGATGAGCTGGCGGCCAGGTTGGACAAAGAGGTCAGCACCCTCTCTGTGGTCATGGAGGAGATGAAGCTTGTGGACAGTAAACACTCACAGATCATCACAAACTTCACCATCTTACAAGGTGAGCGCAAAGGACGTGGAGAAATCTTAAATACGCTCATGCTGCATGTACTGTGGAGCGCGGCAAAGATGTCATGCATTATATACAGTGCAGTGGCAAATTATTGTATTTTGGAGACATGCTTGGGAAGGCATTTATACAAATGTATTCAGCGTATTCATGTATTCAAAAAGGTGATTCGGACTGGTGTTGATGTGTTTCAGGTCCTCCTGGTCCAAGGGGCGTCAGAGGAGACAAGGGTCCCCAGGGCCCGGTGGGTCAGCAGGGCCAGAAGGGCGAAAGAGGAGATAAGGGGGTCGCAGGGGTGCCGGGACCCAAGGGAGAGAAGGGTTCTGCAGGACCTCCAGGCATCGCAGGGATGAAGGGTTCACCGGGAGCTCGGGGAGTCCCTGGTCCCAAAGGGTCCAGAGGTTCAGGAGGTCGGGCAGGGACCCCTGGAGAAAAGGGAGAGCCTGGAGCTCAGGGGCTCATTGGCCGAGATGGCCAGCCTGGACCTCAGGGGGCACAGGGGCCTCAGGGGCCCAGAGGGCTAGCTGGGAACCCTGGCATGGTGGGTCCTCGTGGGCTTGTTGGCCCTATTGGCCCCCCTGGTCCTCCAGGGTTACCAGGACTCAATGGTCAGGTGGTGCCAATCCCTGTGCACCCACCAGAACCGATGCCCACTGAGTCTAAGCAGGTTCAGACGACTGCACCCACCACCACCGCATTTGGTGAGTCATGAACGTGAGCGATGAAGTGAGCTGAGGGGGGGTTGACTGTAGATCTGGACTACATCTCACTATTGAACACAGTGTGTTCATACGAGACCAGTGAGAGTTGTGGTTGTTTGTTTTCCAGGTTGCCATTCTAAGTGGCGGAGTTTTGGAGATAGCTGTTACTACTTCTCAGACGGAGAGCGGCTCAATTTCGACGAGGCGCAGGAGTTCTGTCTTAACTGGACTTCCTCTATGGTTATAGTGAATAGTGAGGAGGAGCAGGTAGAGTTAGATAACTTATTCCTGCACTTCAGTTTCTCAAACAGCAGAAACCAACAGCTATAGACCAGTAAATTTGATACATGATTTGACATGTGATATATACTATATATAGTATATACACTGTTCATATTGGGTGTTGTTCTGATCCATTTATGTTCCCCTTCACCCCAGGAATGGTTGAAGGCTGGGATAGCAGGAAAGGGTTACTTCTGGCTGGGTCTGACAGATAAAGATGAAGAAAATGTCTGGAAATGGGCGGATGGAACTCTTCCCACATTTACGTGAGTTTGTCAATCAACAACCAGACGATCTGTCAATTCAAGCCATCAATCGTTCCAGGAGAGTTCACTTCATGTCCGAGAACCCTTGCACTGAGAAACAGTAGAAAATCACGTTAACTATCCATGAATGTTGATTTTTTTTAACGTTTCAACTATTTACGGCCTTGTAGGAGGTGGAAACCAGGCCAGCCTGATAACTGGTCTCACGGGCACGAACACGGAGAGGACTGCGCCGGCCTCATTTATGAGGCCAAGTGGAACGACTTCTACTGCACTGACCGCATCGGCGTCATCTGTGAACGCAGTGCAGAGAGTTAGTCAGGCTTTTATGAAGTGCACGTCCTCTTAAAGTCTCTTTTTGTTCTTCTTCAGATTATGGATTCGTCTTTATGACCAGTTTGTTTGTCTACATTTTGATACAAGTTGTTTAATATGTTTTCCTTGTTCTGTACAGTTGCAGTGCCAGTTTTATAGCAGCCATTGTTGGGAGAAGAAAGGATGAGATCATGAAGGATTTGGGCTAATACCGAAGGACTTTTTGAGACATCAGTTGGGACACCAGTTCCAGTTGGAACCACAACTTAGAGTTGGCCATCGTTCGTTGTAGTCTTGAAGGCCGTCAGAAATCCCAAACCACACACAGAGCGAAGTGCCATGACAAGAACCAAATAATTTACAGGACACTCACACGACATTTCAGTTGGAAACTTTTGGAGACATTCTTGTATAGTTACTTGTAAATACTTTTCACGATATATTCTGAAAATTTGAGAAAATAATCTTGTATATCATTACAATATTGGAAAACAACGGAAACATTTTTGTTGTTTGAAATTAGTCGTCAGGAACTCGACAGTTTGTTGCAACAATAACCTCCTTTTCAGTATGTCTTCAGAAAATTAAGCTACTGTACATTTTCATCATATCTATGTTGAAATCTAAAAGATTATCAATATGAAAAATCTTTATTTGAGAACCCACGTTCAATGTTAGCAATGCTGCTATGTAGTGCAAGATACGTTCTGATGTCTTAGACTGCCAAGAAGAAGCTTGATATAGTTGAACTGTACTGGTGAAGCATATAACCCCATGAAATGTTCGGTTCAATATTAAGCCAAATATGTACAAATGTTATCATATTTCTATTTTACATAGATTTAATCAATTGCTAAATAATGTATGTATGATTTAACCCTGGATACCCTTACCGTACTGTCACTAATCAACCACCACTCAGTTTGATTTGTATACAATAATAAAATGGAAAACATAAACCGATGTGCTGATTTTTGTTTGTATCTGATGCTCTTATGTGAAGGAATATATTTGAATGGAGACGGACACACAACTAGCGCTGTTTTTAACTGTTTATCCAAAGCCATTTTTGCTTACTGCTGGTTTCGTAAATTCCTTGCTTATTCCTGTTATACGTAACCTTTTAGTCCACCTTCTACCATGCCGTGTAGGCTATCATCCAACTCCTGACCGGGCTGGAACACTTGACGAGGGTTACAGAGTTGCACATAAGTGATGAGCAGGAGAACTACACTAACAGTATTTCACCCGGTGACATTTTAGCGCCTGGTATCAAATGACTAATGAGAATGATTGACTGTAAACATTTGTATTTTGATTTAAATCGTTTTTATTTAATAGGCTTTATGCACAAGACTGTAGACTGCATTTACACCATTAATTAGCAACTGGAGAGTAAATGAGATTTTTCCTTACTTTTATTTTGATTAGCCTACATCATCACAAGTGATAAACTAGCCACGGCCTCTATCTTCATTACCCAGAATGCTCAGCCGTCTGATCAAGGAGTGACTGTGTTAGTCTGGACTCAGCCGACGCTGTTCACTCTCCAGGCTCTTATACTATGCATTTTTCTTCACTTAATAGGTGCTGACATACAGATAACTTCACAGAAGAGAAAAAAACAAGGCGGACTAGGTGACAGTCAACATTTCGGCAATGCCTCTTTTCACGTCTAATCCATTCGACCAAGATGTTGGTGAGTTGAGCCTGATGTTATCATGGAACAGTAGCTACCTACATAGCTTGGATAGCTAGCTAGCTAATCAGTAGAATAGTGTTTCTGCTTTGTTTGTGTTTTCTTGCTAGCTAGCAGACTAGACGAGTTCGAAGTCCTCTAAAACGTTTTGTCAGCACTCTGTCACGTTGCCAGTCATTTCTTATTAAACCACCGTTCTTGTTTTGGGAAATCCATCCCCATAATCTGACTTTGTCTGACAAGGGATCGCTAGCTAGTGCTAGCCAGAGTGTTACCTAATTTAGCTGTCAAGCTAACATTTCAGGCTATAATCTAGCACCGTTAGCTGGCAAGCTGGCAGTCAGAAAGATAGCAGTAGCTGTCGAGCACCTGCCATGCCCAGATATTATTATTGATGGGCGTAGATAAGTCTTAAGTACTATTCTTCGCTACTGCCGTGCTAAGATGATGATTAAACTACTAGCACCACCATTTATATCTTGTTTACAGCTAAACATGTTTACTGTACGTCTTGCTAACTAGCATTTCTGTTTTCGATACGAAGACTTGCCAATAAAATGATACTGGGGAGCTGTAGAATGATGCTGGGCAGCTGTAGCTTAGGACAAACAAGTCTTGTTGTATACATTACATCAGCTATCTAGTGGTGTCATGTTTGAGAGGGATGTCATGTCGTGAATAGTCACAGACGTAAGTTACAGCAGGTGGTTGCTTAAGATATTAGAGGCTGTATTTACGTTGGAAGACCATCATCACCGTCGCTCCATATGTGACGAATCCTCACAAGCCAACAAGTGTACTAATCATGTATCGTTTTTCATAATGCTTGATACGAGAGAGGAAGTGGTTTGTGTGGAACCACATTTGTTTCATTTCCTTTTTCTTTGCCTCAGCGGTTATCTTGTGTATTAAGCGTTTACCACTTCCTAACACTTAAAAAAAAAAAAAGTAAGATCTAAGTATATGCGTTAGTCCGACACATGGATATTCCGTGATCGAATTAAAAAGATGAAATAAAATCATTGTAATATCTGCCAGCCAGTGATGTGAATGAATATACAATGTGCCGTTCTCCTTTGCAGAGAAAGCAACCAGTGAGATGAACACAGCAGAGGACTGGGGCCTCATTCTGGACATCTGTGATAAGATAGGACAGTCGCGCACCGGGTCAGTTCCACAGAACTGCCGTTTTCATGTCAATCAGCCAATGACATAGCGTTGTGGTGCTTGTTAGCCCATTTATATCTCATGTTCCTTGAAGGACAGAAATGATTCAGAATCAAATTGAAAAGTCTTTTTAATGCATCCGCCTTTATTCTCTTCCTGGATGTAACCATTGATAAATACCAACAGGAAAAGAAGAGCACATAGCTTTCTAATGGACTCTCAGTGGAGCCTCTTCAGTCCTGTAGAGATGTCTATACCCTTATACACTACCCATGGCCTTAAAGAACATTTCTCCTTCCATCTCCAGGCCTAAAGAATGTCTCCGGTCGATAATGAGAAGAGTGAACCACAAGGATCCTCATGTGGCCATGCAGGCACTGACTGTAAGCAGCCAGACTGTCCACATCGTTAGTGGAGCTGAACACAGAGCAGTATCTCAGACTGGCCACATCGTTAGTGGAGCTGAACACAGAGTAGTATCTCCGACTGGCCGCGTCGCTATGTTGTCTTACGTTATGGTTTCACTCCTCGCAGCTGTTGGGCGCCTGCGTGTCCAACTGCGGGAAAATCTTCCATTTAGAAGTGTGCTCCAGAGAGTTCGCCAGCGAAGTCAGCAACGTCTTAAACAAGGTTTGTATAGCTTCTGCCCTCGTAACTTAGCAGGCAGTGACGGTTCGAAAGGGAGTCACAAGCTTACGTGTGTGTGTGTGCATTTTCCCAGGGTCATCCCAAAGTGTGTGAGAAACTGAAGGCCCTGATGGTGGAGTGGGCCGAGGACTTCCGCAACGACCCCCAGCTCAGCCTCATCTCAGCCATGATCAAGAACCTGAGGGAGCAGGGAGTCACCTTCCCTGCTGTGGGCTCCCAGGTGGGCGTGCCACGCTAGACCTGACCAGGCTAGGCTAGGCTAGGCTCTGGGCCAGGACTGGGCCGGTGTTTGTCTAACCGCCAAATGACCATTAAGAGCGGTCGTATTTCCAATGGCTCCTTATATGTTGTGCTGCACTTTTTCTATTTCGCTTTGGATTAAAGTGTCTGCTAAGTGAACAGAACTGTGCGAGCCACAAGCGAGTATTTTGGTCGTATATTTCGTGTGTGGAGATTGTGATGGTGTTTGTGTATGGTTGGCTGTGAACAGGCTGCAGAGCAGGCCAAAGCTAGCCCTGCACTAGTAGCTAAAGATCCTTCCACCTCAAGCAACAACAAGGAGGAAGAGGACCTGGCCAAAGGTAAATGCTGCCGCTGTGTTGATTAAAACACATGGATTTGTTGTCAGTTTAAGAAGGTGGTGCTACAAGATATTTTAATAATAATATAGTAGATAATTAAGGAATTCAGAAAATGTCTGAGACATCTCTTCCCCCTTTTTCTTGCTCTCCCTCCCTCTGTCTCTCTCTTCCTTCTTCCCTCCAACCTTCTCTCCCTTCCTCCCTCTGTCTCTCTTCCTCCTTCCCTCCAACCCTCTCTTCCTCCGTCTGTCTCTGTCTCACTCCCTCCAACCCTCTCTCTTCCTCCCTCTGTCTCTCTCTTCCTCCTTCCCTCCAACCCTCTCTCTCTTCCTCCCTCTGTCTCTCTGTCTCTGTCTCTCTCCCTCTCTAGCTATTGAGTTGTCGTTAAAGGAGCAGAGGCTGCAGCCTCACACGCCCCTGTCGGGCCTCTACCCCAGCGCCTCCAGCCTCCTGTCGTCCCACAAGGCCGAGGGGCGCAAGGTGCGCGCCATCTACGACTTTGAAGCCGCCGAGGACAACGAGCTCACCTTCAAATCAGGCGAGATCATCACCATCCTGGACGACAGGTGAACACTGGCCCTCCAGTCGTAGCACCTCCTGGCTCAGTCCCGCTGTGCCTGCGTCTCCAACGTCTCTCAGAGCCGAGGACAGAGTTCATCTGGGGTTTATCAGCCCTCATGGTGTTTGCTTTGGTTACAGTGACCCCAACTGGTGGAAGGGAGAAACATACCAGGGTGTCGGGCTGTTCCCCTCAAATTTTGTTACAGCTGACCTCACGGCAGAGCCAGAGATGAGTACGTTGTCTCACTCCCTCCATCCTCTAACGCCCCTCCCACTCCTCACACCTCCCTCCCCCTACACCTTCCCTTCCTCTCCTCACATATTCCCTCCCCCCACACCCTCCCTCCCCCCTCAGTGCAGCTGATCACCCTCTCCCCTGTCCATCTACAGTGAAGACAGAGAAGAAGACGGTCCAGTTCAGTGAGGACATCCAGGTGGAGACCATAGATCCTGAACCTGAGCCTGCCTTCATAGATGAGGTACCTGGCAGCTGATGCTTGAACTGCATGACTTGCATATCCTCATGTCAGACAGACAGACAGACAGACAGACAGACAGACAGACAGACGAGCCTTGCAAACCCCTCTGTGTGTCTCTCAGGAGAAGATGGACCAGCTACTGCAGATGATTCAGAGTGCTGACCCCACGGATAACCAGTCGGACGCCTGCGAGCTCCTCCAGCTGGAAGGTCAGTGGCAGGACGCCCTCCCGCCGCCGTCCTCCTGCCGAGAGTCTAGTCAGTGATGTCACCCGTGGCTGACAGTTCATGTGTTGTTTGTGTTCCCAGGTGCCTGCAATCAGATGGGGCCCCTCATTGACCAGAAGCTGGAAGACATTGACAGGTACAGTTTTCAGGTCGTAACCATAACATGTCAGCTTTGTGTATGTTGTACGTCACATGCACACCTAGTCAGTGACATAGCAGATAAACCCCTTCCTCGCTCGACCGCCCGTGGGTTTGTTCTGGTGTGTAGGAAGCACTCGGAGCTGTCAGACCTGAACGTGAAGGTGATGGAGGCCATGTCTCTGTACGCCAAGCTGATGAACGAGGACCCTGTCTACACCATGTACGCTAAGCTGCAGAGCCAGCAGTACTACATGCCGCAGCAGCCAGCCAACACAGCCCAACAGGTACGGTACACACACACACACACACACACATACGTTCTTTACTGGATACTTTGTGTAGGATTCCTGGGTAGTGCTTGTGGGTCATTTCCAATCGTTTGTGTGCGTGTACATCCCCAGGCGTATGCGGGCCAGTCTGCGGGGGGCTCGTATCCTATGAGCGGTCCAGCGGTGCAGGGCTACGCTGTTCCTCTGGAGCAGCTCCAGGGAGGAACCTCGATGGCAGGACAACCTGCTCCCAGGTCAGAGATCTGGGCCACACACACAGAGGGCTAGATGGACGGATGGACAGAGAGGTGGATAGAGAGTTAGTTAGTTTTCCTGAGCGGAAACTCGCATCGTTACGGAAGTTATCAGAAGTAACCCATAAACGAGTCTGTAGCAAAATAATCAGTTTGTTACCAAAGGCTCTTTTATTTTTGAACACAACAGATGTCTTGGCCCCATCCTCTTTTGGCTTTAGATGTGATTGAGAACCTATCCTGTAGCTGTTTGCAGTAACTTTCCTGTCCCTTGTGTTCACAGTGAGGTCCACATGTACATGGGTCAGCCCCCAGTGTACAGTCCAGGCCCAGGCAGCATGGCCCCAGCAGACGCCCAGTCCTACCAGAACACAGCCAACGTTCCCGTAGGCCTGACCCAGAACCAGGCCAGCTACAGCGGGCCGGCCGGCCACAACCTCCCCCCACCCCAGTCAGACAACCACCAGAGCCCCTACCCAGAGAAAACCCTACTATAGGAGCCCCCTGGTGGTCAATCTGGTCACACGTCTAAACGCGCACACACACACTTGCCACTGTACATACAGGACACATCCACAGACACACACACAGCTACTGTTACATACAAACAAGATGTACAGATTCAACACACACATACTACACGGAGAGGTTCTGCACAGTTTGACACAAACGTGGATTCAGACCAAACACAGTTCTCAAGATTCAGCATTGTCCCCACACAACGGAACCTTGGTCCCTTGGTTCTACCCAAGCATCGCAGCTGATCCGGAGCGCTGTGCCCCAATCCAAGACAAAACCAGGACTCCCCACCTCTCACATATTTCATTCTTGTTTTGTTTGTTTTTGTTTGTTTGTTTTTTTAAACTAAAGGAGACTTTGCTGAGTGAAGCTGAAGATGTTACATTTGTCTCAACTGTTGCGTTGTTTTCGAAGTACTGAAGACTGAAGCCACTTTCTGAAGAAGAGAACTGAAGAACTGGAGCATGCACGCTTTGTAAATACTGTACTGTACTGTTAGTGAGGCCACCTAATGTCCTTGTGGTCTTAGTGTTTGGCAGTAGAGGGCCTGCAGGGTTTAGTCCAAACAGATTCTTCATTCAAACGGTCTTAAGTCTCCCACCTTCCTGCCTTAGTGTGTACTGGATTGATTAGACAAGCGCGAGGCAGACGCAGACGGGGTGACTAGGAGGGAGTTTCATCACGGCTCGTTTCTTTCCGGAAAGGAAAAAGGCTTCCTGCTCCTGAGGTAAAAAGCCCTGTCTGGACGTGTCACAGGACAGAGACCCTCCCTCTCTGTCAGCACACCACCAACCCCCTCACCAAGACCAGCATCCCAAACGTTTAGCCAGGCGGTGGGCGCTGGATAGGAAGAAATGGTCAATGGAAACGAGGATTAGAAAAACCAGCGTACTGGGATAAGGCCCCCCTGGTCAAATGAAAGTTGGTGATAAACTGAAGAAGAAGAAAGCGCGAGACTTGCGCATGTTGGTTTTTTTTCGGTTTAGTTTTGGAGTACTATCAAACACTACCGTCGTCATGGTGATATTAGGCTGGCCGTCTCATGCTCCCGTTTCTGAAGCATATCTTTAGTCAGTGTTAAAATGAGTTTGTTGTGAGGGGAGTCTGTCTCTTTTACTGTGTAGCAATTTAATTTATATTTGTTGATTTATTGTTATTTTAAATGCACAGCGCATAAAGAAATATGTAATATTGAGAAAAAAGTAAGGATTATGTAATATTCTGCCTGATTTTAGTTGTATATTTAAAATTGTACACAGGATCGTTCTTCTCTTAATGTTTGAAACGTAAAATCCAGGAGCTGCTGTCATACGGTCGAGAAGAATCAAATGGCATTGTGGGAAATGTAGTCTCCCTCCCGTTGTTTATTGTTTCTCTTAAAACCCATTCAGGCAAACACCGAACCTTCAACCCTATCGAATATTTATTAAGAAGTCCTTTTCCAAATTGCAGTCCAGCGTTAGTGGTTCTGGGCGACATAGGACTCTGGCGGGTGATGTTGAGGCCTGTAAACTTGACATTTTAATTTGCAATATGATCTCTTGTTGGGTGAGACGGAGCGCGAATGACAGTGACCCATGGGAAGCAAGTGCAGTTGAAAAAATGCGGGTTATGCAAATCGGGTCGTTAAGGTTTCAGATTGTTGACCAGACCTTGACAGGAGCTAATCTATGGGTCGACCACAGTGTTTTAAGGGTGACTAGGCAGGGGCGCAGAGGATGACGGGGGAAACTTGTGTTAACGAGCCAGTTGTCAACCTCTTAACAACCATGCTAATTATTTGCACCGCAAAGTGGATGGGGACGACACCATGATGCTACTTTAATGTACAGTAAAGAGATGCCTGTTTTTTAAACTTTTACTTTTAAAACATTGTTGTAAAAGTTCCGTTCAGTGTAACCTGCTGTTTGTATTTATCTCTTTTAACCATACTTATGAATTGGTATTCACAATAAAACTAGGCCAAATGTACATCATTTTGTTTTAATTCATTTCGACCACGTTGATGATTTTACCACTAGGTAGAGCTGTTCCCATTGTTAATATCAAATCCTTCTGCTTAACCGTAAGTAAATCTAATCTCTTAAAACTAACACGACGAATGACCGCCAGTTCTGTATCTTCGCTCATTATGAGTGACCAGTCCAAGGCTCAATGTACACCTGTTCTACACAGGACAATCCACTGCCTTTTTTTTGTGACTCAATAAAAGGTAAACTGGCTCATTGCCTTGGCAGTAAAATCATGAAGAATCCCAGTGCAGACTAAGCACAGCGAGCGTGCCAGAGTCCAGAGGAAGGCCCCTAGGTCCCGTGGGACATGCAGCATTCCTGAACACAACACACAGCATCAGCCCTGAGGACTCACCTGTGACGCTGCGCCCAGAAGGATTTCAGAATGCTTCGAGGTCGGACCATCAAACTCGTCCTGTACGAAGTTCTGCAGTTCGCTGCGTTGAGCGTGCCCGTGTTCGTCGTCATGGAGCGGTTCGCGGCGCTGATGCGTCACGTGCGAGGAGGAGATCTGACGGCCTACTGGCTGGTGGTGGCGGCGTCGCTCGCCTACGTGACCTCGGTCACCCTGCTGGTCTGGGTCCCTCTGAAGTACTTCATCATCAAACAACGCAGGTTCATCACGGAGATCACACAGTGGTGAGTTGGGATGGGGGGGGACGTGGAGGGAAGACGACTGAGAAGCAGAGAGCCTTCAGTCGAGGTGGTCTTTAAATATGGAGGCAAGATGAATAGAAACGATAATCCTTGTTCTCTTTCAGGAGACCAACAACATTGGCCTATGTACTGCTTGCCACATTACCATGTTTTGCTATCATAGTAACCAGCTCCAAGGTAAGGTATCATCACAGTGGGTTTCTCTGAAAATGAAGATGAAATATGCGCCATACAATGTTATTTAATCAAAAGGAAAACTATGCTACATGCGGAATTCCTTTATTGTTTAAGCCACTTGTATGAGAATTGTGCCTGAAGACATAACACGTAGTACCACAAAACAATAAGGAAGGCAACAATATTTGTGGTCACAGGACTATGACAAGGTAACCTTAGATACTCAGTAACTGGCCTTACTCAAAACCTGTTGGCCATTAACCCAGACCACAGTCATATCAACACAGGAGATAAAGCTGTTCATTTAAGGAAATGGTACATTATGTGAACATGTCTTTCAAGCATACATAACTCATAATGAACTACCACTTAACCTTAGCTGCAAAATACATCTGACATGTTTAAACATATTTTGTCATATCTGGAGTTAATGGAGACTCGATCACATCTCAAAGTAGTTTATGGCTTTCATAACATACAGACATTGTTACATATCAGTACATCTCAAATGTCCCTGGTGGCACTATTAGTCTTAACGAAGACTTTTATATCTCCTCGTAGAAGTGACGAAATGCTTCTTTCGACCTTCTCTTGGTTATTGTCCCAGAGTCCCTCTTGTCTGTCACTGCAGGTGCAGGTGGACCGAGGGCTGAAGTTTGACACGCTTGCTGAGCTTCCTGTCTCCCTCGTGATCCTCTGCCTCATCTGCGTGGACATCATTGAGAGGATCCGCCCCTGTCCGCTCACGGGCAAAGGTAACGCTGTCTGAACCGTGCTTTAGTAAGAAAGACCATCCACGTGTTACCAAGCCGACAGCATGCCCCTTTACTGGACTCTCCCTTTACAATCCATCGAACGAAATGAGGGTTTAGATTCGGCTTGCGAGAACCTTGTGGTGATGCGCATGTTGATTTAGATTCATCCTCTCGTTCTATCCAGAGGACAGTCTTGACTTGGACTTTGAAATCTGCGGGCCGGTCCTCACCAGCATGGAGCAGGTTAGCACCGTAGCAGGCCAGCTGTACTCAGACGGGGCTCAGAACGGGTCACCGGCCCGACCGGACAACAGAAACGGCACCGCCGCAGAGCGATGGGTTGACCGGGAGCGGTACGGTTCGCCAGCAGCCAGCAGCTCACGACCTGCGAGAGCTTCGTACCTGTACTCGTCTTCTCGCTCGCCCACCGGGCCGCTGCGCTTCCTGTGGGGGCGGGACACGAGGTCAGAGGTCGTGGTGGACAGCTTCCTGTTCTGGATGGACACGGTGGAGATGGTGCGCGTGGCGGGGGAGCCGGCTGTCTTCTTCTCTGGCTGGGTATTTCCCATCTACATCCTGGCGTACCTGTCCACGCTGAGACTGGTCATCACGCCCCACAATGCCTTTCTGCCCTCGGTCGGGTTCGTCACGCAGGATTTTCCTTTCCTCGTCGTCCGGATCGCCCTAATTATTGTGTTTGGTTACGTGACACCTGTGCTGTATCCTGTGAAGAATCTGATGGTGTGTCTCACATATGTTTATTTCACTTTTTTGACAAAGCTGAAGTTCTTTGGGAGGAAAAGCATGTTCTGAGGTTCCATCTATTGGAGATCAAAGATTGTAAGTCTTTGGTGGACATTTTCATGGGACATGCTGATATTTGGCCATATAGATTTATGACAAGACAAATGTGCTGAAATTGTCGTACAAAGTGCATCTCCCTTATTTTTAACTTACTTACTGTATGTAATGTGTTATGTGAGATTGTTCATCTCAACGATTTGTTTGCTGCATTTTTAAATATTTATTGTTACTCAATTTTAAATAGTTTACTTAGTCTTTTTCTCTGGTGACCATTGAGGAAAGTAAAATAAAAAATATTAAGAGGTAAATTCAAAAGCAACAAATTCAGAGGTATTTAAATTGTTAAGGAAATGAATAGGGCATCGAATATTGATGCATCCCTAGTTATCATATTCAGTACCTTTCGGCCTCAGATCCCTTACACAACTCTCCTCCCAACCCTGTAGAGTATAGACACAACTTTGTGTGAGCGTTCAATGACACACAATCTACTACCTCACCAGAAGGAATTTCTCCTCCTTCGATCTCTCCCATCTCCGCCGTGACTGTGCCAAGATTGTTTTCCAGTTTGCCTCTGTTTTTTTTTCTTCTTCCCGGGTTCCCACCTATGGTTTATGAGACACTCGGGGACCATAAGTCATGCGAGAATAACCTTGGAATGTGTGTTTGTCAATGCAGGATGCCACTACGACGTCACAGATAGATGCTGGTGTATTATTTGTAGTCTTCCACCAGGACAGGTCTGACAGAACGATGCCCCTGCGGAACACTATGGTCTTTGTCTTCCTGATCGATGAGCCAGACTGGGGGGCAGACATGGGATGATAGACACCAGTACTCGCTGTCTCAGATGAAAGAGGAGGAGGAGGGGGGGGGTGCTGGGGAAGGTTTGAGTGCTGGTGTAAACTTCCTGTTCCTTTTACGATGATGTGACAAGTTTTGAATTGAACTTCGTTCGCTGTCGACAAAAAGAGCCTGGCAATTTACGCAGCGCTGACTGTCGGATCGCGAAAGACACTCAGACCTGTAGACCCAGGAAGAGATCGTTCTCTTTTTATGTTTAGTACGAAACATACAAGCAAACCTTTGAAAATGAATAGGGAAGTCTTTAGCTCTTCACTGCAGGAGTTTATTTATTTGCAATCTCTTTCTCTATCCAGAAATAGAGAAAATGTATGAGACAAATGTATGAGAGAGATGAGTCGTTGTTTTGTGCTGAACATGTGGTGCTGCCGCCTACCTCAGTACATTTAAGGGAATGAAGAAATCAGATTTCGCAGCCCCGTACGACGCACCAACCTATGCCACCTACACAGCGCAGAACAAGAGAAAAGATTGCAGGCAAAGATAGAGAGTTATAAAGCGGAAAAAAGAAAGGCCAGAGGGAAATGAAGCGAGGGGGAGAGGAAGGGGATGGCGGGTACGTACGGGGGGGGGGGGCATCGCAAATTGGAGGAGCTGAAGGCACATTTGAATTCAGGCGGTGTGTCTCCTGCGCTAGCGGAATGCTACCTGCTCGAGCATGGCAACAGAAAGCAGCAGCCATCCCTGGGCTGCAGCCTCTAAACACATACGTACACACGCAGTCACGCACGCAGTCAGGCACGCGCGCGCCAGCGCAACGCAGAAAACTCACGCACGTGCCACAGTCTGCACAGCAGGGAAGAGAGGAACTCAGGTAAGCGGGAACGTCCCTGGCGAGAGAGTGAGAGAGAGAGAGGGAGAGACAGAGAGAGAGGGAGGGAGAGAGAGAGAGGGAGGGAGGGAGAGAGAGACAGAGAGAGAGGGAGGGAGAGAGAGGACCCTCCAGAAGGATGCAGGGACGCGAGTGAGCGAAGTCGAGAGACAGACAGACAGAAAGAGAGAGAAAGAGAGAGATTAGGAGGAGCTACAGAGGAGGTGGTGGAAAAAGAAGAACAGAGCACCAGACACGTTCCCCAAATTTCCGTACCCAGACCGGGCTTCAGAGCAACTGACAGGGGGGACAGATGTGGAAATCGCAAATCGGCAACTGTGATTGGAAAGAGGGCAGCAAGAGAGACAAAGAGGAGAATGCCATTCAATGTGTGTGTTGTCCTCACGTTGGGGGGTTACTGGTGAGGGGGTGTGGGTAGAGGGGGCTACAAAGGAAGGAGGCAGGGTGGGTGGGGCTGAAAGAAAGAGAGATAACAAGGTGGGGGGGGGGATTGTAAATAAATACGGGAGGAGAAATGAAACGAAGTTCTCCACAGAGGTGAAGTGAACACTCACACACACACTCGGCAACGCTGTGAGTGTGTGTGGACATCTGAAGAGGCGCACCGCAGTTTGGGATGAACAGGAAATAGGACTGGGCACCTTGCGCAACTGAGGATTTATTTCAAAGAGTCGCGACTCGTTTCAGAATCACCTGCTGCTTTTGAGGAACGCTGTCTCACTCTGAGGGGAAAGGAGCCTGTTGAGGGACACAACTTCTGTAAAGGACACCTGATCTCTCTCTCTCTCTCTCTCTCTCTGAGAAGAACCTTCAGCGAGACCAGCATTGATGGACCAACTGAAGTAAAGGACACCTGATCTCTCTCTCTCTCTCTCTCTCTCTGAGAAGATCCTTCAGCGAGACCAGCATCGATGGACCAACTGAAGTCGCTGAGGACCCGGTGAATCTTCTCAGCAAACCAACTGTCCCTGGGATCCCGTGGTGGATCCCGAGGTTAGATCCGGGTAGGCGCTGGACCTGGGGATCTAGTAGATCTACCGCGCCATGAGGGATCCACCGTGATCCACTGCGTCAGGGCCGAAGAAAGAAAGAGCCAGAAAAGTGGTGCGAGAGGTCCTGCGTCCTGGCCTCCGGACCCCCCACATGTCTTGATGTATTGCTGTGGGCTGGGGCAGTGGAGGAGAGTACAGTCCACCTATGTAAGTTACCGCCCTTTTATCTGTTTGGTCCCATAGCAACAGTGGATTTGTCAGCGGCAGAAAACTGAGGGCTGCAGGTACTGTAGTTGTGCGTGTGAGAGACGGACACCAGGTCCACCCTGGCATCGATACGGTGTAGAGATCATGTTTAATCACGTTTAATCACGTTTAATCCATCTTGAGAACGCACATTGCAGCCAAGTTAAAGGATCATGTTACGTTCATATAGCATTGTACAGCAGAGGAAAAGGACGCTGTTCTGTCAATGACTCCGTGCTGCTCTACAGTTTGTGACAACCGCAGTCTGAGACCTGTAGGATGTCTTCTTCTACTGTAACTGGTGCGTCTGTCCTCTTGCCAACCTGTTATCTGCTGGTGAATTAGTCAAACACACGCTGAATAGAAGCCCGCTGGTTTAAATATTGTGACAAGTTTAAGGAGTCTGACTGATGGTCTGCTGTGCCGTGCAACAGCGGAACGGACAATCCCCTTGTTTAACAGCTCTCACTATTGATTTTACAAGGCTCCTCTTTATTAGGCAGCTGCAGTTGAAGGAAACGGACTTGTGGTGTTCGACGGCTGCACGTTGAAATCCTGGTGTTTTGGTACATTGTCTTTTTCCCCCCTCCTAAGTTCAACATGTGGGTTAAATCTCTGTGATTGAAAGAAAACATGCAGGATCAACAGAGAAAACGTGTGGAACTGTATCAAGGCGTAGAACACTGGCTGTGAAAGGACGTTGTCTGGTTTAGAATCCCTCAGGTGTAGTTAGTGGATACAACCTTAGTGCTCGTGTCTGGTGAAAAGACGAGGAGGAGAGACCATAGGTCGTACTTATCCCAAGGTTGTGACTCTGGCCCTGACTTTGACCTTCATAAACAGTCTGAGAGGACAGTTATCTGATTATGGAACAAGTTTCGCTGTCCCAACAGAGAGACAGTCTGCATAATCAGAGGGTGGAGTGACTCACTTTCTTTGCTTTTCTCTTTATCTCTCTCTCATCCATCTCCATTCCTCCCTCTGTCTCACATCCTCTTCATCTTCTTTCTCTCATTTGTCCTTCTTGTTCTCTCTTCCTTCTCTCTCTCTCTCTCTCTCTCTCTCCCTTCTCTCTCTCTCTCTCCCTCTCTCTTCTCTCTCTCCCTCTCTCTCTCTCCCTTCTCTCTCTCTCTCTCTCCCCCCAACCTCTTCTAAATCTCGTTGCGCCTGACACCACAGATTCTCTGTAATACAGCTGGGTAGCGACTGCAGAAAATGCTGTCATACGCTAAGAAGGCTTATTGTCACAGGCGACACTGAAAGGGCTGTTGTTGCACTGCCTGCCTTGAAGATTCACACATTATTGTGTGTGTGTGTGTGTGTGTGTGTGTGTGTGTGCGCGCGCGCTCGTGTGTGTATGTGTGCCAGTCTACATCAGAAACTAGACAGACTTATAATTCAAAAGCTCAGAGCTTGTACCAAAAATAATGACTCATCAAAATGTTGCTACAGCCATTAAATGTGTGAATAATGGACTTTTTGTGTGCAAGATGAGAGAGCACCACAACAATCCGACTGACAGATGCACTTTACATTTATGCAAAAGCTGTCTCTGATAAACTGTAAATTAAACTATGTCTGCTTTGCAGTCACTTCTTAAGAGTCAGCGATGAGCAACGCTCACTCAACAATAAGGTAAAATGAGGTCAACTTTAAGTTTGTTTTGCGCATATTTGTTTAAATATCCACTTCGTAGCTAAACAAAAACACTTACTACCGTGTTGCTTGATAACACAAAACAACTGCAAGCACTTTTCTCTCGTTGTTTCCGTCAGTAGTTCAGGAGCCTAACCCACCCACTCTCCGTGGAGATTAATGAAGGTAAATTTGTCAACGTCACAACTCCGTTATATTGAACACTCCTGTTTGCCCGCTAACGCTCACACCCTCAAACTCACGTCGGATTGACAAGAATCCTAAATCCGAACATCGTTTCGCAACTATTAACCGATTATATTAACAGGAGACACATAAACAGAATATACACATTAAACCAATCAAGCTGTTCAAAGGATGTCCCTATTAACATGACCACGTGCCCATGTTTCTGCCACCTTGTTGGCTAGAAAATAAATGTGAATTACATTAAGTGCTTATCTGGCTTTAGAATGTACATCGAGGCAGTCTACTTTTTCTGTCATTTTCATAGTGATGCTGAGGTTGCCAGTTTTTCTAGAGTGTAGCTGCCAACAGGTGAAGGACGACGCCCTAGGTGTCCTCTTATACTCCAGTTAGCGCCATTATGTAAATAAGAAAACTTCCACGCAGTCTAACTGGCCGTAGGGTTGGTTACACGTGCATCGGTGCCCAACATTATTTGTTGGAGTCGCCTCGCAAGTTTAACATTACTTACTTCCCTGGTCTACTTTTATTTTATTTAAACTGACGCCTCTGAAAGTGGTGGATTGCCAGTGGAGACGTTTCTACGTAGCTTCGATCTGTCAGCGTCATCAAAATTGTGACGATAAGGTAATGAAAACAAGGACATTAGACGAGATTTGAGACACTCTGTCTCACAGTAGGACGATAATCACCCACAGAGCAGCTGCACTCAAAACGGTGATGGCATATTTATGGTGCGATAATTAATATGTTTTAATGTTCTTATATCCACAGGCCGTCTGTTCAGGCATTTAGAAAACGTTAAGATGTATAATGAATGAGTATGGTAGGATGCCTTGGATTCCAGTGATGCGTGTACACAGACAACCACATTTCCTGTGTATCAAGTCCTATTTTAGAGCTGGTAGTCACTGGAACTATGATCCTGTAGTTTAACCTAAAGTACTGTAACTGTTGCTGCCCAGCCAACCCTTGTCTCTCTCTCTCTCTCTCTCTCTCTCTCTCTCTCTCTCTCTCTCTCTCCATCTATGCTTCTCTCTCTCTCCTTCTGTGCTTTTCTCTCTCTCTCTCTCTCCTTTGCTTTTCTCTCTCCATATTTGCTTTTCTCTGTCTCTCTCTCTCACCCCCCCATCCTTCTCAAATATATCCTCTCCCAGCTGTTAGGGAGCCAGCATTGGGCATGACACCAGCGCCAACCACTACTGCTGAGTAGAGGGAGGGGCAAACAGATGTTTGGTTGCATATTCATGCCTCTTGGTTATCCATGTGATCGAGGGGGGCTTGACAAATACAGAGAGAGAAAAGAAGGAAAAAGTGAAGGGGGAAAAGAAAGACAGGATTTAAAAAAACAACATTAAAACTTTCTCTGTCGTCAAATATTTCCGCCTCCAACAGCAAAAATTTGCTGGCCAACCTTTGGAATATCTGTCTTTTTTTCCCTTCTTCCTCCCACACCTCTTCCTCCTCCTCTGGGCTATTTTTGACCAAGTCTAGTCCGGTGTGATTGGCTCGCTACGTTCCAGGCAGATGTAAGACTTATCTTTGGAGTTCTTGGCTCAGGATGTTGTTGGAGGAAGTCAAATCAAAGCCCCTGATGCCCAGCTGGATGTTAGGAGAGGAGGCAGTCTGTCTGCATGAGCTGAGGGGACCGGGACAGGGGAAGGGACGAGAGCTCGCTCGTGTCCTCCGTGTAGCCATGTCCAAAACATCTAAGAACAAAAACGTCTCCTGGGTAAGTGGACCAGGTGGTGCTGTGTGTATTGTGTGCGTGTTGTGTGTGTATTGTGTGTGTGTTGTGTGTGTGTTGTGTGCGTGTTGTGTGCGTGTTGCGTGTGTTGCCTTTATCTACATTTCTATAGGCAGATTTACAGTTAAAATCGTTCTTGATTTGGAACTTATCTGCGTTGTTTTTGCAGTGGTGCAATAGTGAGTTGTCTTCAGGGTCACAGTAGGTCAGTTGTCCTGGACACTAATGGCTTCAAAATATGTCTACCTTGTAGCGTCTCTTGTAGAACAGCTGGGTGTTATAAAACCTTCAAACGCCTGCTACTGTAGAGCTGTAAAAACAAAGTGGCAGCCAGGAAATACATTAACACAGCAGACAGAAGCACCAATCTGCACCACTTAAACTCAAATTACTGGCTGGCCCATGCGTCAATAAAACGCACATTAGATCATGTCGCAGTTGAGTAACTTTCAGAAATGAAGGACGAATTTGACGGGTGGGATATCTCAAATGAGATCAGACGATTCTGGAGGCACTGGTGAAAAAGCCACAATCATCTTAACCTTTCATGAGAACTCGGCTATGGTTGAGGGTTGAGCAGTCGTCTGTCTTGCCCAGCGCCTTTGTGGGGAGAGTGGGGGGGAAGGTTGGGGGGGGGGGGTAGAGAGAGGGCAGAAGACATCTCCCTGGATGTGCATGCCTGACAGTCTCTACCCTGCAGTCTCTACCCTCCAGTCTCTACCCTCCAGTCTCTACCCTCCAGTCTCTATCCTGCAGTCTCTATCCTCCAGTCTTTACACTGCAGTCTCTACCCTGCAGTCTCTACCCTCCAGTCTCTACCCTCCAGTCTCTACCCTCCAGTCTCCAACCTCCAGTCTCTACCCTTCAGTCTCTACCCTCCAGTCTCTACCCTGCAGTCTCTACCCTCCAGTCTCTACCCTGCAGTCTCTACCCTCCAGTCTCTACCCTCCAGCCTCTACGCTCGCAGTCTCTACGCTCGAAGTCTGCTACCCCTCACACAGGTCTCTAACCTGCCAAGTACTCAACCTCCAGCCTCTACCCTCCAGTCTATTACCCTCCAGTCTCTCCAGTCTCTAGCCCTACCAGTCCTCCACCTCTATCCTGCAGTCTCCAACTCCAGTCTCTCACCTCCTCTTCAATCTCTACCCATTCAGTCTCTACCTCCAGTCTCTACCCTCCTCCAGCCTCTTCCTGGCATTGTCCTCTACCCTCCAAGTCTTTACCACTGACTCCCAGCATGAGGTTCTTATTGGCCTCCATCCTTTTGTACCCGCCCCCCTCACACCCACACTTCTGGTCATCATAGGCCCGCCTAGCCGGCGCATCTAGAGCTTAAGGAACACGATGTGTCGTAATAATGTGTGTTTTTAAGGGCACACAATGGTGGAAACTGGGATGGTGTGTGTGTGTGTGTGTGTGTGTGTGTGTGTGTGTGTGTGTGTGTGTGTGTGTGTGTGGAGGCAGCGTGTGGTGTGTGTGTGTGTCGCGTGTCTGCTTCTCTGGGTTTGGACTGTATCCTGGCGTGTTGGTTTTTACGAGGGAACTGCGGTCTGTCTCCTGTGGTTGTCTGCCTCTCTACTACAGCTAGCTCGTGTTTGAGGAGATTTGAAGTGTCATGGATCAGATTAAGACAAGCCTCAAGTCTGGTTAAATCCAAGGTTATGTCCTACATGAATGGTACTAGTAAGACTGATTTAAAGAAGCATTCTCTCAAGCCTACTAATTAGAGGTAGTTAGAAAAACATGATCCACCAGCCACCGGATGAGGGAATATAATAATGAAAACGAACGGACTCAAAAGCTAATATTAGACCGCTAAGAAGTGCGGCCTCTTATTTGTTTGTAGTAAGATCCTGATGATACAGACATCTACATGGTAAAACAATGACTTGGTATGTCATTCAAAAAGACTCTTGATACTAGAGTGTTTGCTATCGTACCGACAGTCTCTGATCGCACACCAGCCGGCTCGCTTTAGAACCTTCTGCAGCGAATCGTCCCATTGGCTAGCAATCCCAAGCCCGGGACAAGGTTAGTGAACTAATGATCTTGATTGTGACAGAGCTAGATTGCATGTCTTCTGTGTCCTTGGGTGGGATGGAGGGAGGGAGGGGATATTAATAGTGATGTTGGAGAGTCCAGATGTCTGTCTGACCCAGCGAGGTCACTCAGTCGTGCTGCTCTCCAGTCCTCCAGCCTGGCCTGACCACATCATCTCGGCAGGCTCGTAATCAACACACACTTCTCCGCTAGAGTTCCTTCATCCTCTGACTGTTGACGACGTTGCACTCCCAGGAGACTTCAGAGCCCATCCAAGGAGGTGACACCACCCAGGCTACTGTCTGGGCGTAGCACGAGCATGGGTGGAGATAGCGTGTATACACGCACACCATTTATCGTTTATCTAATCGAATAACAGGTTACCACAAGAGATAAGTGCAGTAAAATACCCCTTTTAGGGCAGATTAATTTGTAGCATACACCACATACATTAGTGTATTGATAAAAACATAATAAAAATATATGCACTTCTCCACTTTGAAGAAAGATAACTGTTTATTTGATGGCATTTTACCATTTGGAACAGAGCCACAGATCTTCCATTTATACAGGCTGACTCTTCCAGCAAGTTGTTTGGTTGCACACTAATCTGTCGTCACAGGCACGACGGGTGTATTACCCAACACCGACCAACACAAATGACAAAATCCCCACCGTGGACTTTGCAAACAGAGCGCGAAATCAAAGGGACAGATCGGGCGGCTGGACTTCAGAAAGACTTCAGAAACCACATCTTTGGAGAGGTTAGCGCTGCTTCAGGTTAGAAAAGAGTGTAGCAACAGATGCCACGCAGGGAAATAAGCCTTTAATGCCCCATGATTCGGACAGGGGTAACTACACACCAACTCATAATACAGACTTAGGTGAAACCCTTCGCGCTACTCATTCATCCGTGCGTCCTCGCGGAAGCTACCATCGTATGTTTTTTTTTCTCCTCAATTGCGTGCAGCACTTGACTTGATACGTCGCATGTTATAGAACCGCCTGTGCATATATTGCTCTATACTTTGAATAAGTTTGAGGATTTATCAAGCCATATGAGGGCCATGTTTGAATTACTACCACCAGGAGACAAACCGTACTTTTGACACTTTTGAGTCACAGCCGTGGAGCAACTAAAAACGACCCGATTCAACCGATATGCCGCCCAAGAAAAAGGTAGGATTTTTCACTCTTGTCCCTAGTGTGTGTGTGCGTGAGTGTGTGAGTGAGAGAAAGAGAGAGAGAGAGAGAGAGAGAGAGAGCGAGCGTGAGCAGGAAGGATGCGAGAATGCACCATCTGTTGCGTTGAGCATAATCCCTGTGTGAGGCCTCTCCGCATCGCTGCACTGAAGCACACAGGAACACAGAACAGGATAGCTGTAGCAATGCATCTCCACAAGAGATCAATGTGCCATGTGGGTGGATGGGAAAACACGACACTCTGTATTTTAGTTTAGTTTTATTTCTAGGCAGTTAGTTCGATATTATATCGTATCCTGTTGTGACCAATTAGGTCTGTGAAGAAAGACGTTGACCGTACATTTCGTGGTATCCTCTGCGACCGATACATATTATTTGAAGTTACATAACATGATGTTATGGTGACCACACCATTCTGGCCGGGCCCCAGTTTGCACGCAGATATGTTGATGTTAGCTTTAGTTATTTTCTGATTATAAGATATCATATAAGTTAACCCAGATGGCCCGTTGGTCTCGTCTCACTGACGTTTTACTCAGGAAATAAAGCATAACAGTGACTTGAGGATGTCTTGTTCCCTTAAAAACCTAAAACGTAACAGATTTGTGATTTAAAATGCAACCAAGTTTCAAAATCATGGAATACGTTCCAAGAAAGACTTGTATCACAGCCATTCATATACAAAATAAAATTGAAACCATGTTAAATTGTGAGTGGTATTTACACTGGGGGGTTTTGTGCCGTCAGAGAGCTGCAGTGTGCAGGTACAGGTTGACAGGACTGTCCTGTTGCTTGTTACCCAGAATAGGAAAATCCTCTTAGAAGCGGTTACTGAGGTATTAAACCAATGTCTCTCCTCTCTCCACCTCACCTTCAGGAAATACAGCAATATAACTGGAAAGTTCTAGAACAACAAAAGTAGTTCTAACTGAAATTCGTTGGGGTTTTTTTTTTTTTGCTCCAAGTTGTGGCACATTTGGTTAATTTAGATACACCTTTTCTGCTAAATGTTTTATTCGACATATATTAACAAGTTTGCAAATATTGTGAAGGATTTGCAGTCCTTTCTGTGTCCTTCAAAATAAAACACAGGTTACCCCCTATGTATGGAAAATAATATACATATATGAATGTACAAATATATCTGCCGTGTCAGCAATTCTACAAGTATATTTAATGCAGTCATCACCCAGTGCTGCATACTCCATTCTGCTGTGTATGAGTCAGAACAGCACAGGAGAGGTTTGGCCACAGTCAGTGCCAGCAGTATTGTTGGCTGCCTGGGAAGAGTTTGCATTTGTCTCTCTCTCCAAATCCTAGATTGACGCATGCTATCTTAATCTCCTTACAGAGAGACAATCATGACCCAGGGCAGTGGCGAAGGCTTGTGTGTGTTCGTGTGTGTGTGTATGTGTGTGTGTATGTGTGTGACAGAAATATGAGGATGTTGGTTACTAGTCCCTCATGTTTTCTTTTCATAATGTCACGTATTTTCTTCTCTCCCTACTGTCACATATCAATACTGTCACTGCCAGAACACTGCGTGGTAAAGAATGCTCTTGAGCTCGTAATGATGATAGTATCTTAGCGTAATAAATTAACGAACTCCAGAGGGCCGTTATAAGTAAGTGTTTCATTTGAAGTCAGTAAATTCAGTCATTTTCCCCTCTAGTCAATAATTACCTCAAAAACACCTTTGATGAAGTTCCTTCATCACGTGGAAATGCCCTTCCCCTTCGAATGCTCTTGTACAAAATAGAACTCTAGAAGCTTTTCCTCATGCCAACATACACCTGTGTGTGCCAACATAGTCATATCTGCTCCACGGCAGCAGTAGGAATGGGGCACTATGCCAACAAACCAACACCATCCTCCTCCCCACCCCCCCTCTACCCCACCACCATCCTCCACCGCACACCCCTCTACCCCACCACCATCCTCCACCCCACCCCCCCTCTACCCCACTACCATCCTCCACCTCCCCACCCCCCCTCTACCCCACCACCATCCTCCACCCCCACCTCCCCACCACCATCCTCCACCCCACTTATAGTTGAGACAGATCATCCCACGAAGCAAAAAGGCAATAGATGTGAAAGAGCACCTTTAATTCACCCATTGATAACCGCTTCAGTGGAAAGGTGACCATCGGATTGAACTGCATCAGCGTTGTTTAACTGTGTTAAATGTCAGATGGATAAATACAGTGATAGAAATGCGTGTTGGGTCTGCGGTTAGTGGAACAGCCGCTGTAAAAGGTCCCTTGGTTCGAAAAGGAAATATACCCCATGGCTGGCTGCCGAAGCTCATTTAGGGACAGACAGGAAATTAGTCACAATGAGGTTACTGACCTGCTCCACAATCCCAGAATGCTTTGTTGCGGAGAGGTTGAAGAGGCAAAAGAGTCTTTTTGCAACGCTCGACTGTTGTGCGGTTCACCGGCAAATATTCACTTACCTTTGAAAAGAAAAAGATGTGACAGATTAGAAACGACATGATAACCGAAGATGGAATTGAACCATCCTTTGTGGTGAAGACACAAGGCAAAACCCATCTGTCAACAGTGCTTCACTGTAGTCTGTATCTCAGTCTTGAAATACTTTTTTTTTTTTTCTAGGAATCCGCAAACTCCCACCTCCCTGTGCCCTATTTTCTAGTCCACAGAGCAGTTCTATAACACTAACACACACTTTCACTCTCTAACTCATCCGCACACACACGTGTGCGCACACTGACCGACACATGCCCATATAGCACACGCATGCATGCACACACACTACCCTCCACTCTTTTCCTCTTCTAGAACATACACAGAGCTCTCTCGCTCGCTCAATGTTCGGATGCTCTTTCAGCTGAGCTCAGCTTGCATGACGTTTTAGGCTCTGTAGACATGCTGAACAAGGGACTGAAGTGCGTTAAACACAAGCATGTAGCATTCAGGGTAAGACCATATGCATGTGTGTTAAAGTGTGTATCTGCATTGCCTGCATGGACAAATGTGGATATATTATGCGGATATTTATGTAAAAACCTGCTCTTGTGTTTGTGTGTGTTCGCGCAAGTACGCGCTGTCACGCGCGCGTGTTTCCTAACTTCCTGTTTGAGCCCTGACCGACAGCTAACTTTCGCTCCGCCGGACGAGCTGGCCTCATTATGATGTCACCTTCTATTGGCGATGTCACCGGGTACTACAGTACTACAGTCAGGCACATGCACGCAGCGATGCCCCCCACCCCCTTCCCCATTGTGTTCCAACCATTGATTTCACTGTAGCTGTAAATCACTGTTTGGAGCCAGCGCTCTCATTGACCCGCTGTGCGTCTCTGCCGTCAGTCACAGGTCTGCATAGACTAGTAGAGTATTGCCAGTGCCGATCTATTTTTTCTCCCTGTGGCGGCTTGCGCCAGTCTAAAACGATGACAATAGATGAGGTGTTTGACTGGATTTAATGCTTAGGCGGCATATTTCTTTTTTAACGGTTTCCATGGAAACGCCTTTCCTATACGTTCGGGGAGCGCGCTCATGTGATTCCCGTCCGTCGTGTTTAACGTTCCGCTGCCAACTGTGTGTTGCCAGTTGCTGCCTTGACTTGCCGCCTCGTCACTGGTTGAATTTAATTCAGTTGTGTTATACTTCTAACAATACACTAGGTACAGTGAATTTCATTCAGCATGAATTGTGTTGTATTTTGGAAGAAGGTTATCACGTCTGCTTAGTTATGATGTCAATCTACTTAGAGGTGACACAGCCACGGGGGATAGTTGTCCTCTTCCTGTCTCCCGGAACACCTCAAAATCAATACAACGTTTTTCAAACAGTGTCCCATTTCACACCGTACCATTCACCAACAACCTTATCATTCCATATCTCACTACATGTCTTTTCAGTATTCTTAGAGTGCCGCAATACTGTGTAACAGTGCCCATCTTCAGTAAGCCCTGAATGGGACACTTGGAGCAGGTGAAGTGGCTCTGGGAGCCAGCTGCCCTGGAGGCAGGCCTGGAGGCAGCTTTGGGGCAGAACTTGGATGACAGGGGGTGTTCAGTAAAGGTGCTATATTGCACTCTATTTTGAGTAGAAGCATTCGAATTTAGAATAGTTTCCAGAATTCCAGAATTGAATTCCACCTGTGACGAAAAGGTTCTAAACCATGGGTGTCGGGCTCCTGATAACGACCCTTCTAATGATGGGTCGTTATCAGGCTTCCACAGAGCTTGATAACAACCCATTCATTAGAATCAGGTGTGCTGGAGCAGGGAAACACAGAAAACCTTCAGGACAGCGGCCCTCGAGGACCTGAGTTTGACACCCTATTGGCACGAGTGGTGGACTGCTCTACCCTGGGTATAGAGTCCATGTCTCCAGTCAGCCTGTCTTCTGTAATGTCCCTAACTGGCTAGTGATGAAACTGCTGCGTGAACTAACCTTCAGAGCAACTCAGCTCTAAAGTCTGCTTTAACAAACAAGTAGCGGATTCTGTCAGCTTCCTTTCAGTTGAGAAAGCCTTTGCATTTGGTTTGTGCGCACTCGCTTAGAAGACGCTTAGCGTTTAGCGTCGCAGTTCCTGCAGGCGTTTGTGCTCCAACTCAAAAGATAGTCTCAAGCCTTTAACATCGTTTCCTCTCTTACTAGGGCTTGATAATCCCACCTAAAGCACACTCACCTACCCAGCTAAAAGCAACTCTCTCAAGCCCGCAGCAGTTTATCGTCTCCCCTCGACACCTCTTCTTCTTCTTCCTCCTTCGCCCGTCACACTCTTCTGTTAACCTTCCTCGGTCGTGTTTTGCTCTTCGGTTCGCCTCCTATGGCTTCCCTTCTCTCTTGCAGATGTAATAGCGTGTGAGCTGCTCTCGTGGGGCAGGGTGATCCTACGGTTCGTCAGCGAGCAGGCGGTCACGCGTCTGGATGCGGGATGTTTCAATAGAACTCCGTCTGATAGCATCCGCTGTGCAATTTACCAATCACTGTCACAATGGCAGAATGGGATGTATTAGGGTCGTGCTCCGAGAACAGGCTTCTATTTAGTCATGGTGGGGAAGGAGGGGAGGGGGGTTGTAAGTGAATGAGCTTGTTAATGAGCGCATGAACCAGAACCGAGATAAAGAGTCGACTACGACACACGGAGGGTACTCCAGAAGCGTAAGCTGCATGTGGGAGGGGGACTGAGTCAAGCCTGGGCGCTCACCAAGGACTTTGTCCTGCGCTCCCCGTTCTGTCCTCTGTTTTAATCAAACGCGTTCTTGGGGAGTTGGGAAGGAGAGTGTGTGACTCAATTTGTGTGTGTGTGTGTGTGTCAAAATGCATCAGACAGTGGTGTATGTCTGTGCGTGTTTGTGTATTTGTGCGTGTGTACGTCCATGTGTGTGTGTGTTCTGTGTGTGTGTGTGTGTGTGTGTGTGACAGTCTGGCGGAGGGCCTGCGTCACAGTTCCTCCTGGGGAGGTGGACACAGAGGGCATTAATTACCACGTCTTTGAGGAAACAATCGGGGGACACATGGCACATAAACTCAAGTGTCCCAAGAGAGAAGGAATCCTACCACTACTTCCTGTCAATTTGACAGAAGGTTCCGGAAACGCACGTCCCTCGTGAATGAGACAGCGTGAAGGCAGCTTGGGATTTCTCCGCCTCATTGTCAGAGGAAGGAAGTTCTGTTCTAGAAAACAGTACCTGCTGGAGGGTTCTGCTATGTGAGTGGTGAGGAGAGGAGGAAGGCCTCCTCTGTATGGATGCTAGCAGACTGACGCTGTGATTCCTGGATCTGCAACGGTAGATTTAAGGCGGCAACCTGCTTGTAACTTTTCCTCTGTTTTGCTCTCCCTCTGTTGCTCTCTCTCTCTCTCTCTCTCTCTCTCTCTCTGTCTGTCTGTCCCTCTCTCTCTTCCCCTCTCCCTCTCTCTCTGTCTCTCCCTCCCACCCTCCCTCCCTCCCTGTCTCTCTCTCTCCCTCCCCCTTTCACAGGGAGAGCGCCAGGACTCGGATGTTGTGGAGGAGAGGAACGCCCAGGTGCAGTTGGAGAAAGCCAAGGTATACTTTCTACTTCCTCCCTGAATCTGCCGGTGTTTCAGCCTGGCATTTAGCTCCACCCCTCCACTCCCCCC